>JAQISU010000042.1:7800000-8130000 GCA_029339505.1 Unio delphinus
TTCTCTGCTGAGGCAGCCACACAACAGCCACCTAATGAATGAGAGAGTATAAAAAAAATAATGTTATTATAATAAGGTCTATTTCAACAAGGCTGTATGCAAGTCATTAGTGCTTTAAAATTGATTATTGTATGCTACTTCAGCAATTAGTGCATTTTCAGTGACAAAAGCTAATATATCAATCCAGTGAACTGTCATTTATGATTTTTTTTTACTGAAAGTACAGAAACAACTTCATTGCCTAGGAAGTGGAGACAAACCTATTCCAGTTACACAGAGAGCAACTAAAATACACTAATAGACGTCATTAGACCTTCTATCAAATTCTATCATCTCTTACCTGCTTTTATATTCTTATTGCTTTAAGACAAATTCAGCTACATTCAATCAATTAACCTTAACCCTTTCTCTTGGTCTGGAATGTTAAAAAATGGCATCTTGTCAATTTCAAACATACTTGATGTTTTATTGTGCATTAATAAAAACAAATTACACAGCAATACACCAATTTTGGTGGTTTTATTATTATTAACAACCACTGCTATCCTTAAAACTAAGCAACCGTTATAACAAACAAACATTAATTTAATCCACCTGATGTGCAGACATATTTTGTTCACAAAACACAGCAGAACATAAACAGTAAACAGCTGACACTGCTACATGACATCTGTGACTTCAATCTTTACATCTGCTACTTCAATCTTTTATATAGTAAATATATTCAGCTTTTCAGAACATAAATTAAGCTGGTTCTTATTTATATGAAATAGCAAATATATGTATTTGAGATAACTAATGTATATTTCGGATAGCCAAAACATTTATTTCAGATATGCCAACTTGTGTATAAGAAATAGTCAACATGTGTATTAGAGATTACTAACATGTACTTCAATTAGCCAAGATGTGCATTTCAGATAGATATATATGGATATTGGACATAGCAAAGTGTATTTCACATAGCCAACAAGTGTATTGAGATAGTTAGCATGTGTATTTGAGATAGCCAGAATGTGTATTTGACACAGCCAACATCTGTATTTGAGATCGCTAACACGTGTATTTGAGATAACTAACATGTACTTGAGATAGCCAATATATATTTTGTGAGAGCCAGCATGTGTATTTGAGACAGCCAACATGTGTATTTGAGATAGCACACACGTATCCAGCATGTATTTTGAAATAGCCAGTACATATTTGGAGATAGCTAGCATTTGTATTTGAGATTACCAGCATGTGTATTTGAAAGAGCCAGCATCTATATTTGAGAGAGCCAGCATGTGTATTTCAGAACATAAATAAAAAAAGTGAATCTTGGGATATACATCTTCTCCTGGATGAAAAACTCAAATATTTTCATTCACAGCTTCTCCATGGAGTTTTCACTCATTTAATGAAATACATGATATTCAGTTCAAATATCCTCTATTTTAAAAATTTTTTTTTTAATCATTTGGAATCGTAATATAATTGATTTTACAAGCCAAGAACAAAATAAAATGAAATATAACAAAGTAAAAATGATAACACAGAACTGAACAATTGAATAAAAATTATTACTAGCATTATAAGGGCAACGGCATACTGAAGGGGCTTTACAATGAGGGAGCCTGTACATGTATTGATGTTTGCTTAAAAAGGGCAATTTTTTACTGGGGGCTTAGCGTGAGGGATCACTGTAATGTCTACATTATAAGGGCAATGTTACACTGGAGGCTTACAGTGAGGGATCACTGTACATATATTGATGTCTACATTATAAGGGCAATGTTATACTGGGGGCTTACAGTGAGGGATCACTGTACATATATTGATGTCTACATTATAAGGGCAATGTTATACTGGGGGCTTACAGTGAGGGATCACTGTACATATATTGATGTCTACATTATAAGGGCAATGTTATACTGGGGGCTTACAGTGAGGGATCACTGTACATATATTGATGTCTACATTATAAGGGCAATGTTATACTGGGGGCTTACAGTGAGGGATCAGTATACATGTATTGATGTCAACATTACGTGTGGGGGGGGGGGCTTACAGTGTAGCATCACTGTACATGTATTGATGTCAGCATTACTGGCGGGGGAGTTTACAGTGTAGGATCACTGTACATGTATTAATGTCAACATTATAAGAAGGGCAGTGTTATATTGAGAGACTTTACAATGAAGTGGCACTTTATACTTAATGTCTTGCTTGCTTTTGAAGGCAAAACAAACAAATGCTATTAATATCCACTGCTGACATATCAATCTAAATTAGTCTTAAAACTTAAAACATCAATCGCCATTTAAGTAACTGCAGAAACACATGTGTGTGTTTAGATTTTTAACGTAGCTTTAACAATTTTTCAGTCATATTGTTATGATGCCTGCAGTGTGACATTTTATATTGATGTCTAGCACTGGGGCATCATATCGCAGACGAAGCATCATGTCTCACCCAGTCACATTATCGTGAGACACCTGACCAGTCCTAATACTAACCTCTTACTGCCGAGTGCCAAGCAAGGCAACTGTTATACCATCTCTTAGGAGTCTTTAATGTGACTCAGATGGGGTTCGAACCTCCTGCATCTAAGGCAGACAAACTAATTACTCAGGCCACATGAGTGGTTCCACAATGACATAACTAAAGTATAACATTACAAGTGACATTTAATTACCACCATCTTCATCTTCATAAAACTGACAAGAATGGAAACTCAAAGAACTTAGGGTCATAAAGGTCATTGCTTCCATCACCCACCTCCATCATGGTTACTGGGTGCCCTTGTCTTTCTTATCCATATGGATAATTCACTAATAAAATGCATGTGCGAGTCTTACTCAGCATCTCTTAAGGTACATGTAACACACACTGCTCTTAAGCAACAACAACTTAGTATTCTGTAGTTGCTGACTTAATTCACAGATTTCCTGCTACTGAACTTCATTCTAAACAATATCTCTCTGGTGATGTTATTCATGATGTTGATGACAATACCACACTGGCAATGTTATTCATTATACTGACACCAATTTCACAATTTATGTTATTCATTATGGTGACACCAATACCACTCTGGTGATGTTATTCATTATAATGACACCAATACCACCCTGGTGATTTTAATCACTATACTGACAACAAGAAAACTCCCAATGATGAAAAGGCTGACAAGAGAAAAAGGTTACTGTGATGCAACTGCATGCTAAGTTACATTACTCTGCAGGTCTGAGCTAAACATCAAAGTTTATACAGATCACAGGAAAAGGTTATAGTTATTTAGTTTTGATTTTAGTGTGTCCTCATGCTGCAACTATATGCTCAGTTACATGACTCTGCAGGCAACAGTGTTTGAAACTAAACTATATACAAACAAGTTTTTAAATCTAATGCAGTTTTTAATTACAAAGACTGGAACAATTCTTCCTTATGATATTCTAAATTACCTTTGGTATCATCATGTTTTTCTTCAAATGCAACATTCCCCAAATGAAGAACAATTGCTACAATGGTGTACACAGAGAACCTTTCTTGTGTTGACATGCCCAGGTGTTCCATTGACAGATCACACACTGAAAAGTCCCTTACATCATCAAGTATGGTGTCATGGAGACTTCCTGACTTCAAGTACTGAAATGAAAATTCAGTATGATGATTAGAATGAAATTAAGAAATGGGCAAAATGCCTATAATTAAATTTGGAGTTTTCACTTGACAGTGGTTTTCATTTAAATTTATATACTGCAAAACTGAAAAAAGTATTGTTTGCAACAAAACTTAAAGATTGGAACATGCATATACACTTATTTTCCTTTCATGCTTTAAATTAATAATAATAATAATAATAATAATAATAATAATAATAATAATACAAACACCCATACTCAAATCCAATGTATCCCTTAATTAAAAAGACAAATACTTTGTATGTATACACTAATTTGTAAATATCTTCCTACATGTATTTGGGAGGATTTACAGTATTCCAATATGCATTGTAGACATCTGTATACATAAAACTGCTATTCCACAATTAATAAATCAAAACCTATTTTCTTCCCAAAAATGTTCTGGTCACATTTTCAAACATTGAAAAAAGATACTTCAACAAATATTTTTTAACAAGCTAGCATAGCAGCCATTTCTACACATATGGTATATTTTGAATATCTGATTTATCAACATATCCAACACAATGTTGTACTCGTTCTACACTAACATTGGTGGGACATGTATATAAAGTGCATATGTAGAATATATATATATACTCTGAGAAGGCTGTACAGACATGTGAATACTATAAATAGGCTGGTGTAGTGGTATATTATATGAAGGCTGTGTGAGGTAATGGTATATTATATGTAGGCAGTGTGAGGTAATGGTATACTATATGAAGGCTGTGTGAGGTAATGGTATATTATATGAAGGCAGTGTGAGGTAATGGTATACTATATGAAGGCTGTGTGAGGTAATGGTATATTATATGTAGGCACTATGAGGTAATGGTGTATTTTATGTAGGCAGTGTGAGGTAGTGGTATATTATATGTAGGCACTATGAGGTAATGGTGTATTTTATGTAGGCAGTGTGAGGTAGTGGTATATTATATGTAGGCACTATGAGGTAATGGTGTATTTTATGTAGGCAGTGTGAGGTAGTGGTATATTATATGTAGGCACTGTGAGGTAATGGTATACTATATGAAGGCTGTGTGAGGTAATGGTATATTATATGAAGGCAGTGTGAGGTAATGGTATACTATATGAAGGCTGTGTGAGGTAATGGTATATTATATGTAGGCAGTGAGGTAATGGTATATTATATGTAGGCAGTGTGAAGTAGTGGTATATTATATGTAGACACTATGAGGTAATGGTATATTTTATATGTAGGCACTGCGAGGTAATGGTATTTTATATGTAGGCAGTGTGAGGTAATGGTATATTATATGTATGCACTGTGAGGTAATGGTATATTATATGTATACAGTGTGAGGTAGTGGTATATTATATGTAGGCAGTGTGAGGTAATGGTATATTATATGTAGGCAGTGTGAGGTAGTGGTATATTATATATAGACACTATGAGGTAATGGTATATTATATGTAGGCAGTGTGAGGTAGTGGTATATTATATGTAGGCAGTGTGAGGTAACAGAAGGTACATCATATGTCATATGCTGTATATTTGTACTACACATGCTGTTGACACATCAAATGAATCCTTTTCAAAGAAGCAGTGAACACCTACCTGTTGGCTCTTTCTGTTCTGATTGAGCTTCTTTTCTGAGTCTTTGGTGCAAAAGTACTGTGTACAACCACGGTTCAGATACTACACAACAGCAACAAGAGAAACACAGGGATTAGAAACACAGCAAGGGAGATAATTTCACTATCACAATCAGTAACAGCTTGGAAAAGGAGACAAAATTTAATCATCACACTTAGAAACAGAGGCAAAAATTAAAAACTATCATGACAAGCAGAGAATATAATCATATAGCATGGTTCAATCGGAAAATTTAGGTAGTATCAAACAAAATTCGTTTATACAGCAATAACAAGATCATTTACAAGATCTTAATAGTGGGATGACCAATACATATGCAAGAATGAACAGACAAGTGCAAAAAATGTTCATAGTTTCATAGAAATTCAACTGTCAATGTAGTTTCATAGTTTGTTTCAGCTATAAATTTCATATGTAGAAATGTGGTAGAAATTTTATGTAATGTCTACTCTGTTTTTGTATGACATTCAAAGTACTGCTGACATTCACTAAATGTTACACTTTTACAAATGAAACCAAGTGCAAAGTTTCAAGACTGATATTTTGTCATTTTATATACCAGATTTTAAAAAATTCAGACTGCAATAATGTTATAATATAACTAAAACATATCAGATGAACAGGAAGTAAATCTGCATAAGGGACTGTAATTTAACCATATACTGACTAGATTAACTTAACAGAATGGAATTTACAACAAATTCTTCACAATTTACAAAACTATCATGCATAGATCAACATCATACAAAAAAATATGCATCTTTACTAGCCATGGTTCAGATACGTTAACCCTACCTACAACTTGGCAGATCGAGCAGATATTTCAGTGCTTTGTCTGAGCAACATCTATTGCATTTCATGAGTCGCCTCCCTTTGTATGCAATGATAACTGATGAACATCACGTAACAGTGGTGAATTGTTTATTGGCCAAAAATGGTGGAGGCAACTGACTTTACAAGTATAACGTTATAAATATAACATCAAAAAGAATGACACTGTACCAGAAAGATGCAATTACAGGTGTATTTGCTTATTCAAGTCCATTCAAGTTGTGTGCTCCCTTTATCTCAATCAAGTGGGAACAGTGTTCAAATTTGAACCACTTAATTTGATTAGATTCCACTGCATCAAATGAAATCCACAGGCCGGAAGCACAGAATAGTATTAACATATTGGAACTTTGGCTAGCGAAGATGACAAACATGCAAAATATTTAAAATCATAAATTTATCAAAACTTGTGTATATGTAGAAGTCTCAATGCAGAATTGTGTGAAACATCATGTCTCATATACAATAACAATTTTTAGGATGTATGGTCCATAATTTGCATAACTTTAACAGAAAATTTCAACTGAACCCATTAAGTTACCAAAGCCATGTGGAACAAAATACTGATGTCAAACTATCAGTTAAAACAGCCGAGACAATACTGTCATGTATGTGAGATCCTTACATGAAACATATCTGGTGATCCTAGGAACAGTTTCTCTTTGAGATCTTCAGGGGCACCTGCACACATGCGAAAAAATATGTGGTAGTTTCGCTCATCTTTGCTCTGAACACAGATTCTGGATTTCTCCAACAAATAGTGAGATATAAATCCACCATTAACAGCATTCTAACAAAAAAAAAAAGAAAAAAAACATTTAGTACATAATTTGAAGAAATTCTGAGGAAGCTGGCAACTGAAAGGGACACTGTTATGAGAAAATCAATATAATAAAGTCCAGTTTTTAACAATGCTGAATTTTTCACATGCAGAAGGTACAGCAAAGTTGGGCAATGATCAAAACCATATTTCAAAAGCCTGAACACTTTTAAAACCAGGTTACTGCTGAAGGCAGTTATACAAGGGAGACAAACAAGACAAACAATAAACACAAAAGAAAACTCTAAAATTTTACAGGACATAGCCTAATGGAATTACTTCCATTAGACAGTCATGTAAACACTTGTAAAGTTATTGCTTTCTTTCATGTTAGTCATATATGTCTCTGTGCTTCAATTGTCTTAAGAAAAATAGTCGTAAAAACATTTTGTAAATCCAATGCTTTCTACCATGACGACTGTCTCTGTTTTATAACAGTCTTGACAAAGACTTAATGAGAGTCAAAGTACTTAAAATGGGTACAAGCCTGCTTCATTCAGCCATTTTTCTGAATTAATTTTAACCAATCCCTGGCTGGATGAAGTGCACTTGAAAGGATTGTTATTTACTTTTGGTGTGTGTATGTGTGTGCATACACACATATCTACTGCAGACAATATAAGAATTACATTAGTCAAGTGGGTAAGAAATTATACAGTTTTTAAGAAAGTAAGAATTAATTGTTATAATAATATTGCATACAATTAGGGGCTTTAAAAGACGTCATATTGGGAAATGGACAGAGTCAGACTAAAAGACGTCATATTGGGAAATGGACAGAGTCAGACTGACAACACCCAGCTTTAAAAGACATCATATTGGGAAATGGACAGAGTCAGACTGACAACACCCAGCTTTAAAAGACATCATATTGGGAAATGGACAGAGTCAGACTGACAACACTCAGCTTTAAAAGACATCATATTGGGAAATGGACAGTCAGACTGACAACACCCAGCTTGACTGACAGCAATTGAAATGCGTACCAAGTAATAACTTTACAATTTGTTTAGCACGAAATATAGGTGGAGAATGTATGTGGTTCAGATATGAGCCAGTCAGACAGGTGATGAGAATTAGAACTATGCAAGTGATTTAGACAGGTGATGAGAATTAGAACTATGCAAGTGATTTAGATAGGTGATGAGAATTAGAACTATGCAAGTGATTTAGATAGGTGATGAGAATTAGAACTATGCAAGTGATTCAGACAGGTAATCAGACAGGTGATGAGAAGTAGAACTATGCAAGTGATTCAGACAGGTGATGAGAATTAGAACTATGCAAGTGATTCAGACAGGTGATGAGAATTAGAACTATGCAAGTGATTTAGACAGGTGATGAGAATTAGAACTATGCAAGTGATTTAGATAGGTGATGAGAATTAGAACTATGCAAGTGATTCAGACAGGTAATCAGACAGGTGATGAGAAGTAGAACTATGCAAGTGATTCAGACAGGTGATGAGAATTAAAACTATGTGAGTGATTCAGACAGGTGATGAGAATTAGAACTATGCAAGTGATTCAGACAGGTGATGAGACTTACAAATGATATAAGTGATTCAAGTATAAGTCAGCAGGACAGGTGATTAAAAGCAGAATTACTGCACACACAAAATTTAAATGTGCAAAATGTACCTTTCCATCAAAATGGATTTCTATAAATTTCCCAAATCTGCTGCTGTTGTTGTTCCGGACTGTCTTCGCATTACCAAAAGCCTCAAGCAATGGGTTAGCTGTCAAAATAAAAAGCTGACAGCATATCATTTAGAACAAAGGCAAGCAAGTTTTATCAGAGAGGCAAAAAGGAAAATCATTGTAATATTCGTCACCAGATTAGTGTGTCTACTGAATTTCTGCCATTATTTAAGACTGGATCATATAGACAATATTTTTTGGTTCGTTATGGGTGTCTGTTCCATTTCTCTTGTCCTTTAACACAGACATTTTTCTCTGCAAGATACAGGTGTCTATTGTAATTCTCATTTAATGCAGACACTTACAGACATTATTCTCTACAAGACACAGGTGTAATTCTCCTTTAACACAGACATTTATAGACAATATTCTTCATCAGTTACTAGTGTCTAATGCAGTTCTATTGTCATGTACCACAGTCACTTATAAGCAATATTTTTCATTTTGAGGTGTCAACTGCAGTTAATCTATTTAACATGTTAGGTTTTGTTACTAAACTGTTTTGTTTTAATACTGTACTTTATGCATGTCACTAGAATAGTAAGATCTAACATACCTGTACTTTATGCATGTCACTAGAAGAGTAAGATCTAACATACCTGTACTTTATGCATGTCACTAGAACAGTAAGATCTAACATACCTGTACTTTATGCATGTCACTAGAACAGTAAGATCTAACATACCTGTACTTTATGCATGTCACTAGAATAGTAAGATCTAACATACCTGTACTTTATGCATGTCACTAGAACAGTAAGATCTAACATACCTGTACTTTATGCATGTCACTAGAATAGTAAGATCTAACATACCTGTACTTTATGCATGTCACTAGAATAGTAAGATCTAACATACCTGTACTTTATGCATGTCACTAGAATAGTAAGATCTAACATACCTGTGCTTTATGCATGTCACTAGAATAGTAAGATCTAACATACCTGTGCTTTATGCATGTCACTAGAATAGTAAGATCCAACATACCTGTACTTTATGCATGTCACTAGAATAGTAAGATCCAACATACCTGTACTTTATGCACGTCACTAGAATAGTAAGATCTAACATACCTGTACTTTATGCATGTCCCTAGAATAGTAAGATCTAACATACCTGTGCTTTATGCATGTCCCTAGAATAGTAAGATCTAACATACCTGTGCTTTATGCATGTTAATGAATAGTAAAATCCAACATACCTGTATTATTTAAAAATAATGTAGCCATGAAATTTAAAGTGTCATTCTAGGTGCATAGAAACACATAAAAGATGACTACAAAATTCCCTTACATTCTACAATTCTCTGTTCTATTGCTCCTACATGGGATCCATAGTTCTCTGTCAGGTATTTTAGGATGTATTTCGTGGACTCTGTTTTACCAGCTCCTGACTCTCCACTCACAATCACAGACTGGCTTATTTTCATCACCTTCATGTCACGGTACCCCTTGTCCGCTGTACAATAAAAAGCTTATATGCTGATTTGATACATTTACATACTATCTGGGTTCAATGTCAACACTGTATGAGTAAATGGAAGTTAGATATCCATTATGGTACTGTTTTAGTGTTATAACAAATATACAGTCCAACTGTGTACATTAATCTAAACGTATTTACACAATGTGTCAGATTTACTCAAAGAATAAAAAATGTGGGCAATCAAATTGTTTGAGAAGAAGTTTTCATAATATTTATTAATTACATAACTGATTTAAGAATCACAATGAGTTTGCAAAGTTACTAGATCATCTGAAAAAGGTCTGGATCTTCAATTTTGTTTTCAACTCAAAACTTATCCACATTATGTTCCTGTATTGGCTTGAATGTAGTAACCAATATACAAACCCTATCACAATATTTGGAACCTTTGAAAATACAACCAATATACAAACCCTATCACAATATTTGGAACCTTTGAAAATACAACCAATATACAAACCCAATCAAAATATTTGGAATTTGCAAAATACAACCAATATACAAACCAAATCAAATGTGTGTGTGCCTTTGTATGTGATTTAGATTTTTAACATAGTTTTAACTATTTGTCAGTCATTCCACTATGTCTATAGTGTGGCAGTTTATTGTGATGTTGAGTACTAGTGAATCATGATGCAGACATGTAGCATAATGTCCCACCCAGTCATATTATCCTGATACCAGTCCAACCAGTCCTAACACTAACCTGTTAATGCAGCGTGCCAAGCAAGGCAGCTATTAGCACCGTTTTATTTATAAGTCTATGGTATGACTCGACCAGGGTTTGAACCTGCAACTTCTGCATCCATGGCAGATTCTCTAACCACTAGACCACCAGAGTGGTAGAAAATACAGTGAAACCTTTACAGAGTCAAATCATGTGAGAAAAACAAGTTTTGGTTTTGAGGGGTTTTCTGTTAACTAAGGTTCTCAAACTTAGACTCAAACTGAAATGCAATCAGTGATTGAAGCTTCACCAATATTCTTTTGCTGGTCTTTATTAGCAAAATGTAAAAGCTTAGGGAATGCGTCTTGTTACAAGTTCAAAGCCAGCTGACTCAGCGTTATTTAAGTGTAGTGATGGGAATCGGTTAGAAGTTCATAATCGATCATCGGTTGCACACAACTTACTGATAATCGATTATAATCGGTTGCTAACTTTCTACAAGTAAGTTTTAATTTTTGTTGTTACAGAGTTATATCTTTGTTCAAAAGTTTAAAATGTAAAAAAAATGTATAGAAGTTAATCTCTCTCTCTCTCTCTCTCTCTCTCTCTCTCTCTCTCTCTCTCTCTCTCTATATATATATATATATATATATATATATATATATATATATATATATATATATACTTTAACCTCAAAAGCAACTTTCTTTGGCTTATCAGTTTTATGCAGCTGAAAGACTTAACAATCCCCCAGAACACTTTTATTCATATGTGATTTTTCAATTGTTTAAAGTATAGAAAGAAATGTTTTTCTTGCTTGTCATTAGTTACTAATACTACAATCAAAGCAGTTTAAACAAAACAAAAGAACACCAATTACAAAAACTTTCAAACTAACTGAACTATTTATCAGCAAAATCATGTAATGTTTGAGCAATGCTGAACACAAAAATCATTTTTCAGAATACTGTTTCTCCTTGTGCTTGTTACACTGACACTACCAAATTACCAATAGTTAATGTTTTTGTTTAAGAATATTATCAGGTCCACATTGTCACAACTTAAACGAGCCCGTTTCTTGCTGGCAAGATGTCCAGCCAGACTAAATACCCTCTCACTGGATACTGATGATGCCGGAATACTTAGGTACTAGTAAGCTAAGATGGGGGTAGAACTGGCAGTTTTGTTTCCACCACTGTAACATTGTGAGATTGGTATCATATGGAGCAGCAACTAGATATCTAGAAACCTCCTGGTGGATGACATCTGTTATTGGCTGTTGACTTTCACCAAGGCAAACAACATCTTGCAACCAATCATCCATGTCAACATTGACCTTTGCTTTCTTGTTTGGCGGACTAAGTGTAACCACAGTTTTAGTGTTGTCATCTCTGACATTTAGTAGTGATGGTGCAATTGGTAGAGGTGGCAATGAGTCTGAAGGTTGTTCATCACTAGTCCCTGGCTCCACTTGGACATTCACTTTAACATCAGCCATATCAAGAGCAACCTTCAAAAGCAGAGCATGTCCATCTGCTCGCTCACTGTCAGATAGAAACTCCAGATCCTTCATAGTATGATTCAATAAACAGCCCAACAGAGCTAGATCTTTGTCCTGTGTACTATTGTCAAGTTCTTGTCTCATTACATCTTTAAGTTTAGCGATTGAAGGTAGATCATCAGCATTTGTTTCTATACATTTGGTAAGTTTAAGAAGTATTAGGATAACTTTATGAAGGGTTGGTGATTTGTCTCTGCATACACTATCTGTTGCATTCAGGAACGGTGAGAGAACTTCCACAAGTTTTTCAACCAATGCTTGTTCGTCAAATGTATAGACATAATTTTTCAATGTTGCGGCTGCTGACTTGCTTATGTTTGGGTCACTGATAACAGCCATAATAGCAGGTGTTTGCTCAAGCAGTCGTTCAAGCATGTCATGAGTGCTATTCCATCTAGTTGGAACATCCATCTTGAGCTTGTGTCCTCTAGCACCTATGTCAAGTAGTAACTGCTGCTTTCTCATTAACAAATCATTTATGCTCGTGCTTTGATGGAAAAAAGTCACCAGTTTGCGCCCCTTTGCAATGATTCGTGACAGTTCTGGTATAGCTAAAGCTTTTTTCACAATAAGGTTGAATCTGTGACCATAACAACCAAATCGAGTCCATTGAAGTAAATCAAAAGCCGTGATCTCATTGGCTGCATTATCAGTTACTCCAGTTGGTGTTGGAAGATTCCATCGCCTCTGAGTGGCCAACAGGCTTTCTTTTATATTTTCCCCAGTGTGACTACCTTCAACTTTTCGTGTTTCTAAGACAACACTTTTCAATTCCCAATCTTTGGAAATAAAATGTGCAGTCACTGTACTATAACTTTCTGTATTTAATGAAGTCCATGCATCGTGAGTAACAGCTATATCAAGAACATCATGTAGTTCCTCTTTTACTTTTTTCTCAGCCTGGTCTTTCTTCTCAGCTAGTTTGGAGGACACTAATTTACGACCTGGAATTTCATACCTGAAAATGTAAAGTTTGAAACATTTAGTCATGGTAGTCAAACAAGACATGTATTTGGAATATTTACTGTGTCTAAATATAGTGAAAACAATGAATTTATTTAATGTTTATTTAGACAGGACAGCATTATATTTAATTAAATATTGCTTAATTTAGGTATGAAAATTCAAAATTCAACAGTGTTGACATCTAGAATTAAATGGATTCACACTTTTTTTCTTTTCTCACTGTCAGTTTAAATAAATATTGCTAATTTTTAATGTTATCATTTAAAACTTACCTTGGATTAAGAAGCATCACAAAGTTTCTAAAATATGTATGATCAACAAGGCTTAGCGGAAGAACTTTGCCAACAATAAGTTTCAAGAGTGCATCAGCAATTTCTTTCTGCTTTGTAGCTGACATCCTTTCTGTTGGCTTCTTAAATTGTTCATCAATCTTAGTCTGTTTGGGTGGCTGGAGGGAAACATCAGCACCTCTTGCTGTCGCTGATCCCATTTCCTTATGGTCATGATCAAGATGAAAGGCCAAATTTGTAGTATTGCCTGGAATGTATTTGAAATAAATGTTTTTATATTGAGAAGAAAATAGAGCAAACAACAAATTCTTTATGCACAAGTATCTTAAATGAATGGAATGAAATTATTTAAAGAAAATCAGGATTAAAATTAATATTAAATTTGTATATATATTTTAAAATTAATCTGCAACATTTTAAAAAGTTATTTTATGTTTTTAAATAGTCACATGTCTCAGGGAATATCTGTAACAAACCTCAGAGATCACTTTTCCGTCATTATCATATATGCCTAAATAGCAGGATAATCTTGTGATTATTTATGTATTTCAATCATAATCATGACATGGAGCTTTATTATGAAAAGAAATTTGAAGTATTTTAACAACAACACATGCTATATTAGAGGAAAGCACAAAGTACACAAATGATTTAATGAAAATAAAATTCTTGATTTAAAATATTTGATACTGGAATGCCATGAAACGTTTTTCCGTGTGCGTGCGTGCAACTCATTTATTTTATACGAGGTTGTTCTGTCTCCTAATAATTGCATTCGTCGTTGACGACATTATTTGTTTCCAAATTATCCAAAAAAATCTAACTATGGTGTATGTTTATATATTTGGAAGTTATGAAGGGAATAAATAATTTAGCTTTACTGTTGTGAATCGGAAGGCTAATATGGTTCCACAGTCCTAAAATGTAACGCGTATCACATGATAATTTCGTTTTCGTGTAGCACTACAAAAAAATTAGAATATTGTTCATTTTTTTGCACTATGTATTGGAGAATGTGTTTGCCAAAAATAAATGTATCCCCGCGTTGATTTCAATGAGAATAGCTGGACCTACCTTTGTTTGCATATTCCTTTCTGCAGAGTTTGCATATGACCTTCGTTGTATCTAAATTCTCCTTTGTCGGTGGACCCTCCTGTATTTTGTAAAATCCAAAATATGTCCATACACGAGAACGAGCTTTTCCTCCAGGATATGGATATATTATTTTGCGATCGTTTTCATCCATGGCACGTGTATGATATTTAGCGGGGTTTTAACATTTTGTTCGGAATCCTCGGTTTTCTTCCCAACAAACAAAGGGATTGAACTAGTCTGTGCCAAGCGCTTCACAGTTGTCTTCCTTACCATGCAATCGATTATGGCGTTTCACAATCGATTGGCGAATTGGTTCACTCAACCAACTGATTATCGATTATAATCGATAATCGGAACAACACTATTTAAGTGTACTGGTAATATTCAGATAATTAACAATAAACATATTCTCCTTTTGACTATATTAATCAACATCAAATTTCTGAAAGGTGTTAACTTCAGCCAGGTGTAAAAAAACAACTGATTAGTCAAACAGCCAATCTGTGTCCAGGGCTTTGTTTATGTTATGCATGACCCTTGGCTGTTTCCAGACACTCAGATAACCACATAAAATTTAATCTGCAGTTACTTGAATACATTTAGAGTTTATTTTTTATTTCCATGTAAAAATGAAATACTGGAACCAAACATTTGTTTACATAAGTAATTTTGTACTGATCTAAAAGGAATTACAAGAAAATGTTTTGTTGTCAAGAGGATTAATCTAGTCTTGAGAGGCTATAGAGTCTTGAGGGAAGTCCTTTCTTACCTATGGCATAAACATGAGGAGGTAATGTGCCGAGAGACTTCCCAGAGTACTTCTTACGACATTCAGGTGTGTACAACTCAGGTACATCATAATATGGATTTACAGCGATCAGGATGTTGGCTGTGTAGGTCTGAAATTTAAATAGTTATCTCAATTATGCACTACTATAATGCACTACTATAATGAAAAAACTACAACACAGCTTAAAGAACCTCACTACAGTAAAACCTGTCTTGAGAGAAAACTGCAATGATAACATCTGTCTTGAGAGACCAATTTCTCCATGTACAGATTTATTGATAATATAGTGTTATGACCTGTAATGTGAGGCTACCTGTCATGAGAGACCATTATATTTTGGCAGAAGGGGTGGTCTTTCAAGACAGGTTCCACTGTATTATAATTTCTTGATTTAATAACCACCTCTTCTGATCACAAAATATTGAAACATTTACATAACTTATTTATAAACATCACAGAAATAAAACTTTCTACACACCAAAAATTACACAGCCACTTAAACAACTTAAAAACTAATAATATCTAAAGCATGTATATTCACACACACACACACACATACACACACACACACACACCTAAAACCTGCCCCAACAGACACCACCACAGTATGGTCATAAAAGACAACTGATGGGTGCTTTTTCAGTTATAATCATTGTAACCTCAATATAAATGACACATACTTGAAAGACAAAAAATGTGTGGTTCATCAAGTGGCATTTATAGACATATTTCCCTGTGCTTCCATATCCTTATGGTTTTATGACATTTTAGTGTATTAAAATGGAAACATTTCATAATTTTTTGAACTTTCAGCTTGTTTTCAGGACTTTTTGCATCAGATAATATGATATAAAAATTTAAGGAAATTTCAGCTTGTTTCCAAGACATTTTGCCTTAGATAATATAAAAATGTTT
This sequence comes from Unio delphinus, assembly GCA_029339505.1. NCBI lineage: Eukaryota > Metazoa > Mollusca > Bivalvia > Unionida > Unionidae > Unio > Unio delphinus. The sequence goes on from JAQISU010000042.1 coordinate 7,816,409, forward strand.
GAAGTTTCAGCCTCTTTTGAGAACTTTTTGAATCGGATAATATAAAAATGTATGAAGTTTCAGCCTATTTGCAGGACTTTTTGGATTGGACAATATTTTAAAAAATGCAAGTTTCAGCGTTTTCCTGACTTTTTGCCATAGATCCTGGACTGTTAGCTTTTTAAATATTGTATCATTTATTTTCTGATGGGATTCAAGCCTTTTAGGACATTTAGAAGCATAAAACTGGGCTTACAAACCAGAATCAACAACTCCAATTTGCCCTGGGCTTACAAACCCCATACCAGCAGCTCCAAATTTGCCCTGGACTTAAAATCTCCAAGCCAACAACTCCTCATTTGCCTTGTGCTTAAAAACATTGTATCAAAATCTCCTAATCTGCCCATGGCTTTCAAGCCCATTCCAAACTCTCCCAATCTGCCATTGTATTTTGTTCCTTTATAAATTTCACTGATGTCTTTAAGTAATGCAAAGTTGTATCCAAAATATAAGATATTTTGATATAGCAATCTGGCAAGATGCATCATATTTTTGAAAAAAAAGCATGTCCTATCATTGCATCCTTCTGGATATGAGTAAAAAGATTTTTTAATTTGTGAATGTTAAAAATCTCAACAGGTATCTGAGTACATGGGTACCCACCTGTTGATAATAACCCAGGTAAAAAAAATGAGACATAGGATACAAATTGACTATACAAGTTTTCTGCCAGTAAAGGCAGCACTCTTTGTTTTCAAGCTGACAATCCTCTGATTGATCTGCAAACACATGTACTTTATCAGTGCCAGGCAAAGGTTTGCCTCTTTCAGTAATAACAGACCTTAATTCCATAAGTTGTTTTCGTATGTGACAACTCTTTTATTGAGCTGTGACTGTGGTACAATGGCAAGTAACAGAGGGTGGTTATTTGATCTTGCCACACAGATGATGTTTTCAGTTGCAACCTTGAATTTATTTCACAAACTGTATAATTAAAGTGTTATTTACAACTCAAAAGCTCAGTCTTTAAATAGCATCCACATATACCAAGGAAAGGAAGTCGGACAATATTTATGACTAGACCGATTTACTAGACTATGATGGAGGATTTCTGAACTTTAACTGAAAATTCTTGAACTCTGCACCAGAAGATATTAGGCAGTGATATTTATAGGATACTATGAATTTTTTTTAATAAAATTGAGTTAAATTCAAGTTTGTAAATATTTAATACAATTTCCCTTTAATCGGGTACCTGGGTAACTGATTGTTAACATCAATGGATACCCTGCAGACTTTTTCTAAAATTTGGACAGCTTCTGTGAATGTTCACTTCAGCTGTATGAACAAGTCAAACACTGCATTTTGATCTTTTAAAAGATATCAGCTCAGGGCCCCGAGTGGCTAAGTGGTCTAAAGCGCTCTCCATTATGGATCACTGCCATCTCACCTCTGTCTGCGATGGTTCAAGTCTAAGATTCGGCTAATGTAGTTATGTGAGAAAGCTTGCCAGTAGCTTCTCATGTCTCAGTGGTTCTTTCTTGGAGTTTTCATGGGTTCTTCCTCTACCAATAATACTGGCCACCATGTATAGCCTATTGTGGGCTGAAAATGGCATTAAACCCGACAACAACAACAACAACAACAACAACAAAATATCAGCTCATTAAAATGATGATAAGTGTTATCTTATTATTACTAACAAACAAGAAACAATGACTTCTTCGTGTTTATCTTCAATCCATTCTTTGTATGATTATTGCGCCAACAAAAGGACACAGACATTTGCTCTTTCAACTGGCATACATAATAAGGCATTATACATTAATTAATTAAGTAATTGCTAATCATCAAAGTTAATTTCACAGAAAAGTATGGGGCAATGATTTATATAATTTATATATATAATGAAAGCCTCCAACACAAACTTAAACCTTAATGGTCATTGCAGAATGCTTCTCTAAATTAAAACTTACGTATATAGTGTTTTTCATGTATCGGAGGCGAAGATTGTTCAGAAGAGTGGCTTCATTAAGGTACATCAATGAACCTAAAAATCAAAAACATATTTATGACTAGACAACTTCCACATTAATATTGAAATTAATTCTTACAATATTACAATAGTTACAAAAAAATCTCAATTTTATTGTGGCTAATATTTTATTTTGCATGCATAAACTGCTCCAGATAAGATAACAAAAATAAATAAAAACCCAATAAGGCTGTGTATTTTATAGTATACCATGAATTTTCATGATAATCCATTACCAATTTCATGTATTATGTGGTAAACACAAACCACAGATTTAAAGACCCAATGAATAATGAGCCTTCTGTGCATAACAAGCCCCACCTTGCCAAATCTATCAATATAAGTACCAAAAAAAAATGTCTGCAGAGTTACAGAAACAAATATGACTTCATAGAGAATAGACATGAATCAAACTATTATCCAATTTTCCAGACATTAAAAACTATTTACTTCTCTTATTGTCAAGACAATCTGTGAAAAAAATGGAATTCAAAGTTTTCTTTAATATCTTGTTTATAATTTTGTTTTTTATATTTGCATTGTATACATTCAATTTTGGTCAGAAGTGGTCCTGGTATAACACGTTTCAATTATATCCTTGCCTGCAATTAAAGAACATATACTAACATTTGGATGTGATTTTTTTTTCACAAAAAAAAAAAAATACTAGCTGCAGTTTTGATGTTTGCTTTCCTTTTTGTTCAGGTAGACATAATGCCAATGGAAATAAGTAAGCATAAAGGTGAAGTTATGTTACATATGCACTTCCAACTCAGTCATATTTTTTCCTTAAAAGTGACATCCAAGTAAAAGCAATTGCATTATAGAACCTCAGCAATAAAACTTTGATGGCTGCTACAAAAGAAAGAATGTATAGTTTAATTTCTAATGTAGCAATACGTACTGAAAGGAACACTATTTTGCCCTCGCACTTTGCAGCAAAAATTGTTGAGATAAAACAGTGGCAAAAATATGGTGATCAACCTAGAAATAAAAATCATTAGATCTGGTTCCCTGCCAGTCTCAAGCCCTTTCAACTAGCAGAAATATTTAAAAAGCTAGAAGGGACAAAGAAAACTGGGTTGTTGTAACCTATTTTCAAACATGTGTAAAACACTCCCTAGTATAAATTGCAGCCTAAGTATATATTCCATTGTTTTGTAAAATGTTTTGGTGTCCAAAACTTTTATGTACCATTTGAAATTTATTACAAATGTAAGATAAAATATGTCCGGTAAATAGTAAAATATGTCCGGTAAATAGAAAAATATGTTCGGTAAATAGGAGGACCCCAATAATAGGATGAGTAATGGGAGACAAACTTGATGATGGTAAAAGAAACGACTCACAATTGTCTTCACAATCTTTGTTGTCATATTCCTCAGCGGGGAAACATCTGTCATAGGTAGCATTGACAGTCTGAAATTAAAACAAGTTCAAAAGTAATAAGACAATTTCATATCCAATAAGACATGTTCATATAAAAAAGGACAAGTTTATAAGCTATAGACAATCTTACCACATCTACTGCTGTGCAAACAAGAAATACACAGTCTTGTAGTCATATATATATATATAATTCACCAGCAGGGTAAATGCTGTTCATTCTTTATTTACTGTGCATAAATACATACAATCCTTTTCAATTAATTAAAATAAATAAATATATAAAATAATTTGGTAGTGATACAACCTATATAACAGTAAGCAATACCAGCTAGAATCTCAAAAGAGAAGGGAATCAATACAGCAAAAAAGGACAATTACAAGCAACAATGAACATTTTGCTATGAAAACTGACCAATTACATCCAACAATGAACATAATGCTATGAAAACTGACCAATTACAAGCAACAATGAACATCTTGCTATGAAAACTGACCAATTACAAACAACAATGAACATTTCGCTATGAAAACTGACCAATTTAACAATGTATCATATACAGATACTGCACTAAGGCTACAAACTGTGACTATCAACAATAACTTTTGTATATTATTTACATTTTGTTGCCAATGAATGTAAGAGTTGATCTATTTGATACATGGGTTTATATAATGAAACACTACAAAAAATATAGATGAATTCTAAATTTATTCAAATTAGCCTATAACATGTTTTGGATCTCTAACTATTCTTTGCATGATGACCTGGTCATTTCCAATCTTAACTACAACCACCTGCTTTTGAAAAAGTACTTATCCCAAACAAACACTAATTATTTATTATTGACTTGTCACACCTTAGAAAGCATACATTTTATTCAAGTCTCTAAAAATTTCTTTCTCATAATATTTCTTTCTTTATTTGGCAAGTCACACATTGTCCATGCCATATTGGCACAAACTAAAAGTAAATTTCACACAATGACCAAGCCATACTGGCACAAACTAAAAGTAAATTTCACACAATGACCATGCCATATTGGCACAAATGAAAGGTAGTTTTCACACAATGACCAAGCCATACTGGCACAAATTAAAAGTAAATTTCACACAATGACCATGCCATACTGGCACAAACTAAAAGTAAATTTCACACAATGACCATGCCATATTGGCACAAATGAAAGGTAGTTTTCACACAATGACCATGCCATATTGGCACAAACTAAAAGTAAATTTCACACAATGACCATGCCATATTGGCACAAATGAAAGGTAGTTTTCACACAATGACCATGCCATATTGGCACAAACTAAAAGTAAATTTCACACAATGACCATGCCATATTGGCACAAACTAAAGGTAGTTTTCACACAATGACCATGCCATATTGGCACAAACTAAAGGTAGTTTTCACACAATGACCATGCCATACTGGCACAAACTAAAGGTAGTTTTCACACAATGACCATGCCATATTGGCACAAACTAAAAGTAAATTTCACACAATGACCAAGCCATATTGGCACAAATGAAAGGTAGTTTTCACACAATGACCATGCCATATTGGCACAAACTAAAAGTAAATTTCACACAATGACCATGCCATATTGGCACAAATGAAAGGTAGTTTTCACACAATGACCATGCCATATTGGCACAAACTAAAAGTAAATTTCACACAATGACCATGCCATATTGGCACAAACTAAAGGTAGTTTTCACACAATGACCCTGCCATATTGGCACAAACTAAAGGTAGTTTTCACACAATGACCAAGCCATACTGGCACAAATTAAAAGTAAATTTCACACAATGACCATGCCATACTGGCACAAACTAAAGGTAGTTTTCACAAAATGACCATGCCATATTGGCACAAACTAAAAGTAAATTTCACACAATGACCATGCCATATTGGCACAAACTAAAGGTAGTTTTCACACAATGACCAAGCCATACTGGCACAAACTAAAAGTAAATTTCACACAATGACCATGCCATATTGGCACAAACTAAAGGTAGTTTTCACACAATGACCATGCCATATTGGCACAAACTAAAAGTGAATTTCACACAATGACCATGCCATATTGGCACAAACTAAAAGTAAATTTCACACAATGACCATGCCATATTGGCACAAACTAAAGGTAGTTTTCACACAATGACCAAGCCATACTGGCACAAACTAAAAGTAAATTTCACACAATGACCATGCCATACTGGCACAAACTAAAGGTAGTTTTCACACAATGACCATGCCATATTGGCACAAACTAAAAGTGAATTTCATGCAATGACCATGCCATATTGGCACAAACTAAAAGTAAATTTCACACAATGACCATGCCATATTGGCACAAACTGAAGGTAGTTTTCACACAATCATCATGCATATTGGCCCAAACTAAAAGTAAATTTCACACAATGACCAAGCCATATTGGCCCAAACTAAAGATAATTTTCACACATTAACCCTACCATACTGGTGCAAACTAAAAGTAAATTTCAGTGACACACTACAGATATAATATGCAAATCAAAGAGACAAAAAAATCTAACAAGGTAAATAAGGGTCCAATGATGGAACTGATATTCGACTAGCCAAAAGATTATTGTTTTGCAGTTTTATTGATTTAATGCCATTTTCTCAGCACACAAGCATACATGTACATGGTGAAATAAGAATCCAGTATGGAACACAGGAAGCTACTCACAAGCACTGTCTCACAAACCCACACTAACTGAGCTAAGACTCAAACCCATGCAGACACAGGTGAGATATCAATAATAAAAAGGTGAATGCCTTAGACAACCGGGCCACCTGGGACCCTTACTGACCAAAAGAATTTCCATGAATTAATCATAGCATTATTTTTCTTGTTCACTGTCTAGTGTTCCAATCATCTATGATTTTCTTGAGCAATACGATTTTCAAATTAGCCAGTGTGGCAGCCATAATGGAATTAACACTAACACAATTTTCATCTAGGACAAAATGGACACCATTAGAAGACTTCTGGTGGAGAAAAAAACTATGCTGATATGACCATCCATTCAGGAGAATTTATGACAAGATGTTCAATATGTTCATCCTGACAGCTATATACGAGGTAAAATTGGCACTATTTATATTCAGAAAAGAGTAGATACACTGTAACACAATCACTATTCTGGTGAACACTGATACACAATCACTTTTCTGGTGAATCCATTTGGCTGCTTCAGCAAGTCATCAGGAAAGACACTCAGCTCATGATCAAGCCTAAAATAAAAAGTTAAACCAACAAAACAAACGTTTGGTGAAGCCTCATGTTGATATGACTTTCCTTCAGGAATAAGATTATTTTAAAGATGGCTGCCACAGTGGCCATACTGGATGTCAGATCAACAAAAGTTTCTCTAAGACCTACTAGACCTTGGGATGAATGTGTATATAAAGTTTCTTTTAAATAGTTGATGATGAGCAGTGATAAGAAATGTATGCTAATGGACAGACAAATGTTGAATAACGAAGGACAGACAACAAGTCATCCCATAAATTGATGTCAGATGAACATCATTTTCATTATAGTACGAGTCACTATAAAACATGGCTAGAATTATTCATTGGCCTGGAGTCTGGGACAATTAGCAATTAATGATGGGCAACCATTTCCCCCAACTAAGGTGAAATGCCAGTCATGCAACCAAAAAATAGTAAAAGATGACAAAGTTCAAAATTACAATGTAGATGTATATATTTTCCAACTACAAATATTTTACCAATGCAGCAAAAACAAGCACTGCATTGTGTAGACTTTGAGTTATAATTGCCTGCATTTTGTAGACTGAGTTATAATTGACTGCATAGTGTAGACGGAGTTATAATTGCCTGCACTGTGTAGCCTTTGAGTTATAATTGCCTGCATAGTGTAGACTGAGTTATAATTGCCTGCACTGTGTAGCCTTTGAGTTATAATTGCCTGCACTGTGTAGCCTTAGAGTTATAATTGCCTGCATTATGTAGCCTTTGAGTTATAATTGCCTGCATTGTGTAGCCTTTGAGTTATAATTGCCTGCATTGTGTAGCCTTTGAGTTATAATTGCCTGCATTGTGTAGACTTTGAGTTATAATTGCCTGCATTGTGTAGCCTTTGAGTTATAATTGCCTGCATTGTGTAGACTTATAATTGCCTGCTTTGTGCGAATTTTGAGTTATAATTACATGTACTGTATTGTGTACAGTTGTTGCCTGTATTATGTAAATTTGTTGCTAGTGCATTTGTTTAAAGATTTAAAATAGAGTGCAACCTTAACAACAACAAAAAAAAAAGACCATAAAATTATCTCATTGGACACGTAAAGCTGAGTGCTTGAATCATTTTCATATGTCTGATAATGACCACTGGCTACAAAAATTCAGTCTTGGCTATTTGATCTCATACAGCAATCATACCATCAGTCCCTCAGGGTAAATATGCAATATAATGTAACTCTTTCATTAGCAGGACTGATGGTGAATCACAAGTATTACATGCAATTGCTGAATAATATTATTTACAACAAAATTATTGTCAGCTACAGTAATCTGCTGAATTGCTATCCCAAAGATAACCATGGATCTTCCACACCAGTACATGTATATACATAATGTGGGCCCATCATTCAGTAACCATTAACTCCACCAAATGATGATCAAGGAATATAAATAAAAAAATTCCGCATAAGGTATCCATATGATAATAAACTTTTCTCAAAAGCCAAAAATTATTAATAAGTTAAAGGAAATTATGGTGTGCAAAAATCGACAAGTCTGTAAAATCATTGTAATCAATGCTATCAAATCTCATCTGATTTTTTGGTAGTCATTAATGCTAGTATATCTCACCTGAACTTTTAGTAATCAATGTGATCATATCTCATCGGAACTTTTAGTAATCAATGCGATCATATCTCATCGGAACATTTAGTAATCAATGTTATCATCTCACCTGAACTTTTAGTAATCAATGCTATCATATCTCATGTGAACTTTAAGTAATCAACTTTTGCATACCTCACTGGAACTCTTAGTAATCAATGCTATCATATCTCACCTGAACTTTTTTAGTAATCATTGCTTTCATATCTCACCTGAACTTTTAGTAATCAATGCTGTCATATCTCACCTGAACTTTTAGTAATCAATGCTGTCATATCTCACCTGAACATTCTGTAATCAATGATATATCTCACCTGAACTTCTATGATCATACTCGAAAGATGTGAGTGATCTTGACAACATAATGTTAGCTTTGTTTTGAAATTGTTTTTTGATTGTCTTCTCTCTGCATTTTAACTTCGAATCTTTATAAAATGTGCAATTTTTTTCCAGCTCCCCACCACACATGACATAACACAATATCTTCCATATGATATCAAAGTTGAGATTTAATATGTGTGTGTTGATAAAATCCTGGACCTACTGAAGTCATTGTACTGAGAGAAGTCACAGGCTGATAGTAAATTTAACTGACAGAAAGTAGTACATGTACATGCATATTTAATGCATCAATAACTATACATGTATACTTAATTTATCAATACCTGTACATGCATCAATAACAAACTCCAAACAGATAAGCAAAGACCTGAAATGCATCCAATGCAGCATGAAGCCCATTGCTGTAATTAGTAAACTCATTCACATTTACAATACAGTTAAAACTGCTTAAGATTAGTTATCAGAATGTAGTCATTAATATGTAAAATGTACCATTGTATACAGAATTATTCCTAATTCCAACAAAACTGTACAGTCATTAAGATGAGAATTTACCATTGTATACAGAATTATTCCTAGTTCCAACAAAACTGTACAGGCATTAAGATGAGAATTTACCATTGTATACAGAATTATTTCTAATTCCAACAAAACTGTACAGGCATTAAGATGAGAATTTACCATTGTATACAGAATTATTTCTAATTCCAACAAAACTGTACAGTCATTAAGATGAGAATTTACCATTGTATACAGAATTATTTCTAATTCCAACAAAACTGTACAGTCATTAAGATGAGAATTTACCATTGTATACAGAATTATTTCTAATTCCAACAAAACTGTACAGTCATTAAGATGAGAATTTACCATTGTATACAGAATTATTTCTAATTCCAACAAAACTGTACAGTCATTAAGATGAGAATTTACCATTGTATACAGAATTATTTCTAATTCCAACAAAACTGTACAGTCATTAAGATGAGAATTTACCATTGTATACAGAATTATTTCTAATTTCAACAAAACTGTACAGGCATTAAGATGAGAATTTACCATTGTATACAGAATTATTTCTAATTCCAACAAAACTGTACAGTCATTAAGATGAGAATTTACCATTGTATACAGAATTATTTCTAATTCCAACAAAACTGTACAGTCATTAAGATGAGAATTTACCATTGTATACAGAATTATTCCTAATTCCAACAAAACTGTACAGTCATTAAGATGAGAATTTACCATTGTATACAGAATTATTTCTAATTCCAACAAAACTGTACAGTCATTAAGATGAGAATTTACCATTGTATACAGAATTATTTCTAATTCCAACAAAACTGTACAGTCATTAAGATGAGAATTTACCATTGTATACAGAATTATTTCTAATTCCAACAAAACTGTACAGTCATTAAGATGAGAATTTACCATTGTATATACTTTGACTCAAATCTCCCAAAACAGGGCTTCAAAGTAGGCAAGAATTCAGCACAGAGGCAGGGTCACCCATTAAAGTAATTAGCACAGTATGTGAGGGGTTTGGGGGACCTCCCCAATGGAGGCTTCTCATAAGATAAATATGGTATATCAAAATAAACTTTATTAAATATTATGAAAATTACAGATTAATCGCAAAACAAAAAGCAATGAATGTACAATTCATAAAATTACAATGCATACAATTACACATACAATTCATAGTAGAACATGTTCAATTCATAGAAGTACACGTACAATTCGTAGCAGTACAGTACATGTACAATTCATAAAATTAAATATATAGTTCATAGCAGTATATGTAAAATTCATATCAATACTTGTACAATCCTAAGTAATAAAGATAGATACAGAACTTCAAGTACTGACTAAAAAACCCAATAATGCTGAACCATGTTAAACAGTTCCAGTGTCGAGTATACATTAACTCCTTAAAGTAAAAATGAAGAAAAGAGATTTATGTTATTTCTGATCAAACGAATTAAGTTATTCCAAAACTTCAGTGTTTGGCAGCTCCAAAATATTTTTGTTTACTACTGTAGGTAACATATATACTGTAGTATTATTTATTTTTGTGGCAATTGTTAAATGAGACTCGTGGGTACATACTGTTGTGGATTTGTCTCTACATAAAATAAACATTGTAGAACACAACAAAACAAAACTATACTAACAACAAATAATGGTCACTTCAATAGCTAAAAGAATATTCCCACCTGTATGAGCACAAATTAATCACCTTTCAAGTTAATTCCCTACTACATTAATTAGTTATTACTGTACATGATATCTTCCTTATAACATTGTCCATACAGTTATACCATCTGATGATGATGGCATTATACACACAGTGGCTTAAAAATTGTACCTTAGATCCCCATTAGTTTGGATAATGTCATCAATCCACATGTGAACCAAATATATGACCTCCTGTCTTGTGAACCAAATATATGACCTACTGTCATGTGAACCAAATATATGACCTCCTGTCATGTGAACCAAATATATGACCTCCTGTCATGTGAACCAAATATATGACCTACTGTCATGTGAACCAAATATATGACCTACTGTCATGTGAACCAAATATATGACCTACTGTCTTGTGAACCAAATATACGACCTTCTGTCATGTGAACCAAATATATGACCTCCTGTCTTGTGAACCAAATATACGACCTTCTGTCATGTGAACCAAATATATGACCTCCTGTCATGTGAACCAAATATATGACCTACTGTCATGTGAACCAAATATATGACCTACTGTCATGTGAACCAAATATATGACCTACTGTCATGTGAACCAAATATATGACCTACTGTCATGTGAAACAAATATATAACCTCCTGTCCCTCACTCAATGCAAGTACAAGAAGTATCAACATTTAATGTGGTTAGAGCCAAAATACTTACTAAATTAAAAAACAATGGAATTACTCCTTTGCATGTCTGAACCAACTTAAAACACTTGACTTTACAATAATGAAGTACTACAAATATAAAATAAAAATGAAATTTCTACATTTGGTATGCTAAATAGGTCATGGAGACTTTACAATAATGAAGTACTACAAATATAAAAAAAATAAAATTAAAATTTCTACATTTACTAACCTCTTAATGCTGAGTGCCAAGCGATACTTGATTGATACAATGTAAATTCAATAATTTTGTCTGAAAATCAGTCAAGTGAGAGCTTCAATACTCTGCTGTAATCAGTGCATGTACATGATGTACTATGATTAATTAGCGCATGTACACAGTGTTTCATTATTAATTGTGCTTCAGGCAATAATTCTAGTATTTTCAGCGATTAAGCATGATGGGATAAAGAGAGACAAGTTTTCAAAATGATTTAAATTATTCAACAACAGTTTCACTTGAAAAAAAGAACTGATTTGGATAAGAATTCAATGCAATTTTCATAAACTCATATCATCATTCTACATTTTATGTAATACTGGTGTTTGAATACCTTATGCTTTTTCTCTCTCTTTGCTTACCTCAAAACATAATATTGGTTCAAGGCAGTGAGTGTAAATAGCAGCTAATAGTTACTGTATAATTATGTCTACACTGGAACAATATAAAATGCTGAAAATTTCTTTTAAGTTATTTTAAAATTAATAAAATGCAACAAAATCCTTAAATTTTACAAACCAGATAACATAAATGAGACTGAGTCATTAAAAAGCATTGTTGATCTCTAAGACTGAAGCATAAAAAGTGAAAGCAAAGGGCTTCATCATATGTGCTTAAGTTTTCACTGGGACCTTAAATGTATTATTTGGGGTAAAAACAATTTACGCAGGTACCCCACGAAAATCAAAGATTCTACAGTATTCCAAAACTTGACATGACAAATATACAGTATTCCAAAACTTGACATGACAAATATAGTGTTATTTGATATATGTTGTTCATTAATCTGCTGCCTGTAATATTGTCTATCTCTGTAATTAATATCATATATCACACATATTATCATTTGGTGTCTTTAAACAAACATGTTTCAATGGAACTAGTCACAAAGATTAATTCTGATAAGAGTTGATTCCCTTTACAATAATGCAGGCCTAAAGAAATTCACTTCAATTTTATATTAAATCTGACCAATGATAAAAAAAAACAGTTTTGTTTATTTTGTTAGCTGAATACTGTAGACCAGGGGGCTTAAAAACTCAAACCACCATGAGGGCCACATGAGTACATTTTCGATGGCCTGCAGGCAGCACAAACTTTGTTATCTTACATGACACAGTGTGACATCAATCATTTTGCAGACCACAGGATACAGATTGGCGGGCCGCATGTTTGAGACCCCTGATGTAGAGTATAATATATACTTGGGAAGCATTCCAATGTTAGAAAGGGAGGTAACTTATACAACACAGAAAATAGGAATAGTACATTGCTGTATTAAACTCCTGGTAAGACAACTAGAATTATATTCAGTTTTATATTTAATTCTACAAATGCTTCTAACATTGTTGGGCAAAGGGGAATATATTATCTGCATGAAAATGATCTGAAATGATACTCACTGTCCCCGGTGCATCAAATGGTTCCACCGAAATCAGCTCGGACCCAATGTCCACTATCCGACCCAACTTGAAGCCATCTGTCGCATAGGGAACCCACACTTTTTTACCTCCATCCATCCTAAGGACCTATGAATCAAACACTGAAATGAGATGAATGAAAATCATAAACTCTTTAAAAACTTTATTTTACAGTGATATTCTAGATTTTTAATTTACCTCATCAGTAATTTAAATTTATATTCTGCAGCTATTTTTTAATATACAAAACTATTCCTCAGCTGGATTACAGTCTGGAAGTTACTCCAGGCCCACATATCTCCAAAATCTGACACATAATGAAAACTAAATATCAAATTTGCAAGAATGCTACACATAATTTGGCAAAAGAAAATGATGCACTTTTTCCTAAAGTTGTAAACATAATCATCACTTATAAGAAATCAACAAGGTAATTAGCAGAAATAATACAAGTCCATCTGTCTGTCATTATTAAATACCAATTTCTCAAACTGCTTCATTCTTTACTATCTTAAAAAATCAATATATGCAGAAATTCAAAAAAAGTTTAATAACTGTTTTCCTCTTGTCCACTATGGGTTTATTTGTCTGCACATCTGCAACTATGCTCAAAAGTATGTATGTGTTGCCAGCCTAAATTGGTAAAAGTACAAACTTAGGACTGCAGAAACTGCAAGCACTTCAAAAAAGAGAACTCTGCAACATTACATGTCTATGTATGCCCTATACTGATATAAGGTAACATAACAGTTGTAACTACCGAACCCCTCCCCCCCCCCACCTGCACTCCAGTGTGCCAAACAGGGATAGTAATGGAACAAGAAAGTACTGACACCATCCAGTAATGATTGATCAAAACAAGTCTATGTAGTAGAATTGTTTAACTTCTCATTAAGGACTGGACACTTTCAGTTAGGAATTTGTAAGCTCTCAAATTGAATGCAATCCACCCAGCAAGTGAGGACAATCCACCTGGAAAAGAGACACTTCTTACCCATTTACTCCTCCTTTTGATAAGAGTCCAATTTAACCATAACTGGGCTGTGAAGTCTATCAAGGTGCAAGTCATTTTGCAGATAGTTGCCAACAGCATTACAACATTTCATGAATACCCACCAGGTAGATTATAAGATGGATGTACAAGCCAATGAACTTCCTTGTCCCTTGACCATCCAATAAGGTTTTACCCGTGATCAACCATGGTTGAATAAGGTAGGGTTTAAATTGTATAAGTAGGCATTTGCAGCATAACAATAGCATTTATGAGGGCAAACTGACCAGTGGTCAAGCAACAATTACAACACACTGCTTCTTTTTGCCAAACAACAGTTACAGATGCATAATAAAGTCCGTCCATTTGTTCTAAACCTAGTAAGACATGGTGGAAAGGGAAACAACCTTAATGAAATTTGATTTGCTTACCAAAAAACATAAAGTTAATATTTTGTGGCTGAAATTATGTAAATTTCCATGACATTTTTATTTTTCAAGTAACAAAGACTGGTATCATGATACATTTATCTGCAGTACCATTTTTTATTTTAAAATTAAGGAAAGAAGTTGGATGGAATTCTGAATATGGAATCTTGGCCACATCAATAACTCAGCCATCTTGTGGTGTCACAAAATTAGGAATTTTCTTTTCCTGACTCCCTTATTTTTTTTTATTTCTTGACTTTTTAACATTGTTGTGAAAAATCCAAGGGTCATTTTGTATTTCTTGTCATTTTAACATTTTTTGAGCAAGACAAAGGTGATTTTATATTTCTTGTCATTTTAATATTGTCATGAGAAAGCCCAATAGAGTAATTTATATAGATCAAGTATACTTTCTTTGGTGTAGGTAAATCAGATATGTATATTGAAGAACAAAAAGTTGTTAAACTTAACAAAATATTGACAGAACACAATCTTTTATAGTTGCAGGTCCTTTTCGAGACAAATTCAAGAAAACATTCCCCAAAAGTGATATACTAAAATATTCAGCTGTGAAAAAGAAGTATGATACTCCATTACCGTAATAAACATGCAAAAAGATCATGTTCAGTACTGAGAACATTCAACAAGATCATTAGAAAAGTCTGAACAAGATCATCCAGTCTCTAATGAGTGCAAAAAAATGAAGTGTAATGAGTGCAAGATGAAGTGCAATGAGTGCAAGATGGAGTGTAATGAGTGCAAAAATGAAGTGTATTGACAGTTGCATCACCTTCAATGAGTTACTCACAGTTGTCAAGTCAGCATCTAGAATATTGTGTTCCAGAGTTCAATGGATCCTAAGTACAGAAAACTGGTTAATCAGGTTTTGATTTTGTGTGCATGTGTGTGTAATTGGTCATATAAGATAAATCAAAGTCTATCAGGAAACTGATATCTTGAACACCAGCAGTGTATCCCATATCGGTTAAAATTCTCCTTGGTGTCAGAATTGGGGATTAGGCTGTGTAAAAAAGCAAACTTTGATATCAAAACTGGGGGAGGGAGGGGGGGGGGGGGGGGGTCAAATTTAAATTTTGGTGGTCCCTGAAGCACAGTTGATGGTAAAGGTAAACACTCACGATCAGCCAGTTTTTCAGTAATTCCCCCTTATCAGAGCTAACAGAGAACTTTAAAACACACAGGTGACGAATCCTTGTGATAAATGGCTCAATAACATCTTCATCGACTTAAAACCAGATTACTTTAAGAGGTTTACCAGGTATTAAAAACTTGTAGATAGCTTAAACCATGTTTTTGGCATGTATACTTCCTAGAAGAAAATAGACCATTAAGCATCAGTTAAATTGAAGGATAGTGAGAATTAAATTTTCTGTTGAATACGTGCATTAAATCTCATGTCATATATGGGTATTAAATCTTGTGTCGTATATGAGTATTAACTAGATCTTGTGTCATATATGTATTAAATTTGTATCATGTGTATTAGATCTTGGGTTATATATGTGTATTAGATCTTATGTCATATACTGTATGTGTATTAGATGCTTGCTCTATGTATATTAAATCTTAGGTTTTCTATGTGTATTAAATCTTGGGTTTTCTATGTATATTAAATCTTGTGTTTTCTATGTATATTAAATCTTGTGTTTTATATGTGAATTACTCAATTAAATTTTGTGTTTTCTATGTGTATTAAATCTTGTGTTTTCTATGTGTATTAAATCTTGGGTTTTCTATGTGTATTAAATCTTGGGTTTTATATGTGTATTAGATCTTGGATTTTCTACGTGTATTAGATCCTGTGTCATATATTTACATTAAATCCTGTTCATGTCATTATTTGTCCCTTAAATATATTAATTTATATATTAATTTAATGTTTCAATGAAAAGATTAGTTTAAAATCTCTGAGCACACTGTGTTCTAGCTCACAAGTTTAATCTCTTACAATCTTAAAGACTAAGGTAGATTTTATGTGATGTACTCTTCCGTGTGCAAACTGCTAGCTACTGAAGGACTCACATTGACTGAATATCATCCATTCCAAAGACTGAAATGTCATCCATTCCAAAGACTGAACGTCCTGTGCTCATACAGAAGTTACTTGAAGACTTAAGTACACAAAAATAAAATGCAAATATCAAAACATGACCTGCCATGACAGGTGCATGCAGGTTGGGATCTATGTTTTACTGATGACTCCTAACAAACTGCATAAACCCAGACCTACTGTAACATTATGCAACAGCAGATCTTTGTCTATTCAGTTTGTATTTTTACTCATAAACAAAAAATACATATTGTATGCATTATATGGGGCACATAATGCATGTACAAAAAAATTATTATGCAGCCCCATATGATGTACATAAAAAATATTATGCAGCCCCATATGATGTACATAAAGGGGGCGCTCACCAGTTAATATGTACTTTTCAGATAGTGACGTATGTGAGGTGAAGTTGTTTGCATTTGTAACATGCACAATGGAGATAATGTTGGCATATCTCAATGCTACTTTGATGTAATGTGGCTGATATTTCTTTGGATACTGCACTTGTGGAAATTGTAAATGATCTAAGCGCATGGTATAAGAAAATGGATGCTCCCATGTGCTTGAAAAATTAGCCAAAATTAATCAAAAGTACACTAACTTTAGCAGTTATTAAACTAGGGAAAACGAATTTTGCTGAAGTAGGCAATAGCAGCTTCTGAAAGTGCAATGAACAAATTACAAAATATCTGAAAAGTAAAAAAAGTTATCGTACCATTTTTCTACAATTTACCTCTGAAGTCCAGGGAGTGAAAATGACCATGCGGAGCTAGCAGTTTGTTTACATTAGCACATCTTATGTTAGCCCAAGCTGTATACTCTAGAACCTAAAGTACACCCATCAATCATACATCAAAATAAAGGGAATTGAAAGTTCTTCTCCCAACACCTAAGATATACAAAGTCTTTATTATATTGCCAGTATAATCAGTGAAGAAATCCCAGAAAATTATTTTTCTTTAAAATTCTAACCCTATGCAAAGTACGAAACTGTAGAGCGCCACCTTAAAGAACCACTGAAGATATGTTTTCAACTTATTGAAAAACTTGTCATATTCTGCAGTCAATTTCAAACATATTGATATATCATACATGGTATTTACTTCCAAAATTACAAACACATAGTTGATTTACTATACCCCTCTGCAGTAACTTAAATGTAGCTTCATGACGTCAAAACTGTATTTTAACGTCACTGGGAAATGCTATTATTTTGACATTAAAGAAAGACATTCAAGAATAAATGCATATGAAGTATTTGTTTTATTTTTCAATCCAAACATCAAATAATGTATTTAGATCATTTCTAAAGTTGCAAACTATACTTGGGTCATGTATACATGTAAATCAAGTGAGAAAAGTGAGGAAAATTCCATAAAGTTTGAGGTACTAGTGCAAAAATTGTCCAGCATTGGATTAAGAAAAAAAGTCCTTGATGCTATAAATTCATAACAGTAGACATAAATATATATTTTGTTTGTAAATAATTACTTTTTTCCCCGGCACTAGTAATCTAATTTGAATCTGCACTAATGCTTGTATGTCAAAGAATTGAAATGAAAAGTCAAGGGGAATTAACTCCTGGTGAGACCATTCCATGGACCAGGAATGTGATTGATGATTACATACATAATTGATTACAATGAAAATCAAATATGTTGACTGCTTTATATGGTAAAATTAATTATAAAACCAAAACATGCAGACTTGTATGCCAAAAAAGGGGGTAGGTGTGTTTCCCAACAATTTCAAGCCCCAGCCTGAGTATGATGTTACATACTGTCTAAGATACATCACAACCAGGAAAAACTGGTAACCATGATGTCACTAATACTACATCAACCCACATTAGCCACTATCTAAGAAAACATGTCTAAAGGAAGAGCTAAGAAAATAGCTATTTGTCCACAAGAGTTCATACAACACAGTCAACCATAGGACTATGGATTACGAGTATCCAAGAGTGACCAACCTATTCAGGTTGCAATCTGGTTCTACATCTCCACAAATAAAGCACCCGAGAATTGATGTATATGAAGAATCACTATCTTCCTGTGGCCCAAATAAAGTGCACCCAAGCTTTGCCCTGAATTGGAGAAAGAAAGAAATGAAGAAAACTTAATTGTTTGGTCACATGTTGCAGCGTGTTGTCAACATCAATGGAAATGTAATTATGAACATACCAAAACTAACTAGGATATTGGGAACATTGTGCATAATGTATGACTGAGCTGGAAATTGCAAGCGATATAATCCACCGATGTATAAAAGCAAAACTCAAGGACTGTGTGCCTTTTTAACAGTTAAATGTACAAACTGAAATCTGCAGGAAGCAGAACAGGCTGCCTGTCCAGAAAAATGCCAAGGACATAGAAAGTGAGGCCCAGGGACAGGAAATTTAAATGCGATGTTGGCACTTTCTTGCTACAAGGCCAAAGTTGGAGTGACTGACTTGCCCATTTAGCATCCTATTACTCAAAATTTCTGCCATATGGGAAACATTTAAATCTTTCTTATATTAAAAAGCTTGAATATTTACTAAGAAATTTTGTCTTAGATGTCAAGCTAAGTAAAATTTCACACTTTCTAAACACAAATAAGTGCGAGAGCTTGCACAATATCATTTTTACCTATGCACCTAAAATATCAGTATAGAGCAGACATTTTGATGCATTATGTCATTCATTCCCTCATAGCTCTGAGTATGGTACAGGCAACTTTACACTCCCACTGACCAAGTCTCATGGAATTGTTCTACTCAGTCTGATCCAGTATTTCAGCTCATAGCAGAATGAGATCATAGAACAGTAAAAGATAGGGAGAGGAAATCAAGTCTTCAGTACAAGTACATATGCTACATCAAACGCAAACAAAAAAGCAACAGAAAACTTGTACAAAATTCAATGTTTGCTAATTCAATAAATAATTTTGTACCCAATGAACATCTATACACTTTAAATCCTTTAAATGAATGCATGTAACAATTATTAAATGTACCTGACTATCACAGTATACACCACTCCCCCTAGCCCATATTGCCTTGGCATATACCATAGGCTTTACATGATTTTTCAAGTGATAAATGATCATGTTTTTGTATGGCATCTATGTGATACGTCACACTGATATGGTAGTGAATTTACCATAGTTTCAACATAGAACCTTAGTCGGTGAGCCAAAGCAAACTTTCTTTTCCCACGAAAGGTTACATAAATTATTCCATAACCATGTTGTTCATGTGAGCCTGTCCAAATGTGACACTTGCTGCAGACTTGTGTATGTTGAGTTAAAGCTCTTTTATATGTCATTATATCTTGAACTGTTAATTTAGTTTGAAATATTTCTGACTTAGCTTAATAAACCATGACCATATGATACTATAGAATTTTGTTTATATGTCAATACAAAATTATTTAATACCAAGAAAATAAATTTTGTTAATAGTTTAATTTGACAATGAAAAAACAGGAAAAAATATCCAAATTATTACCAGTTCAAAGAAGAACTGATGGCATCTTCCTTGAGAAATGTGAAATTAATGAAACATTTTTAAAAACAATGACACACAGAGGTTTCTAATTGCCACTAGTCTATGTCGTATTGTGTACAATAGAAAGGGACATAACTCTTCTCAAGCCCACCTGCAGCCGCTTAATTAAAGAAGAATTTGGAATGTAAAGATATTTAAGTTCTAAACTGCAGTGAATTTAAACTAAATCAGCCAATATTAATACAAACAGCAATAAATATAACTCCATGGGTATACACCCAAATGCTCTTCCCAGTTAATATGTACTTTTCAGATAGTGACGTATGTGAGGTGAAGTTGTTTGCATTTGTAACATGCACAATGGAGATAATGTTGGCATATCTCAATGCTACTTTGATGTAATGTGGCTGATATTTCTTTGGATACTGCACTTGTGGAAATTGTAAATGATCTAAGCGCATGGTATAAGAAAATGGATGCTCCCATGTGCTTGAAAAATTAGCCAAAATTAATCAAAAGTACACTAACTTTAGCAGTTATTAAACTAGGGAAAACGAATTTTGCTGAAGTAGGCAATAGCAGCTTCTGAAAGTGCAATGAACAAATTACAAAATATCTGAAAAGTAAAAAAAGTTATCGTACCATTTTTCTACAATTTACCTCTGAAGTCCAGGGAGTGAAAATGACCATGCGGAGCTAGCAGTTTGTTTACATTAGCACATCTTATGTTAGCCCAAGCTGTATACTCTAGAACCTAAAGTACACCCATCAATCATACATCAAAATAAAGGGAATTGAAAGTTCTTCTCCCAACACCTAAGATATACAAAGTCTTTATTATATTGCCAGTATAATCAGTGAAGAAATCCCAGAAAATTATTTTTCTTTAAAATTCTAACCCTATGTAAAGTACGAAACTGTAGAGCGCCACCAAAAAATATTATGCAGCCCCATATGATGTACATAAAAAATATTATGCAGCCCCATATGATGTACATAAAAATTATTATGCAGCCCCATATGATGTACATAAAAAATATTATGCAGCCCCATATGATGTACATAAAAAATATTATGCAGCCCCATATGATGTACATAAAAAATATTATGCAGCCCCATATGATGTACATAAAAAATATTATGCAATGTTAGCAACATTCTGAATCTAAAGATATAACCAGGAATTTGTCCATGCAGTTATTCTGATCTCTTTTGACCATCGACATGTACATGAAGTTTACACCTGCATACTCTCGATCAAAATGATAAAAAAAGAAAAAAGCAATTAAAGTTATGTTTAAAAATAATTGACAATGCACTGTCACAAGTCACAATGCTGACATATCTTCCAAAAAATACATACCACTATTTATTACACACCTGCAACAATGTTTAAATAATTATTAATTTAAGGACTGAAAACAAGAGCTAGCTTAAAGGCCAAACAGTACATTTGTTGCCCAAAACTACTAATGCCACTAAATATATTTTTCCTGCTTTTGTGGAGATTCTATTAATGCAATGATTCACTGGTTGAGGTGCTAGACTCTTGACCAGAAAGGCATAGGTTCAACTACCAACATCAAGGGACCCGAGTGGTCTAAAGCGCTGTCCGTTACGGATCACTGCCGTCTCACCTCTGTCTGCGTGGGTTCGAGTCTAAGATTCGGCTCATGTAGTTATGTGAGAAAGCTAGCCAGTAGCTTCTCATGGGTCAGTGGTTCTTTCCGGGGCGTTTCCCAGGTTCTTCCTCCACCAATAATACTGGCCGCCATGTATAGCCTATCATGTGCTAAAAAACAAACAAACAAAACCAACATCATACGAATCCAGAATAGCTGCCATGGCCTTTTCTTGACACAGCTCTTTACCTGCCTCAGTTCAATATAACCTTTAAAGTGTTGTTATGCTGTAAAACACCCAATATGAAGTCAATGAATTGTTAAAGTTGTGGAAATAAAATGGCAACAGCATACAACTGCTATGCTTATTCAAGGAATACAATTCAACCTTTACAGAGTCCGCTGTGTCTTCTGAGATACTTATCTTCATTAAAGTCAATGTATATAAATTATGTTTAGCATCTTATATAAACACAGGTCAAGAACTATACTTCAGTCTCTGCACAAATAATAACAATATACATTTCCATAGCAACAGTTTGATCTTGTTAATTATATGAAATTGACACAAAAATCAATTTTGCTTTAGAATTACTTTCAGTACATTAATAGTTCCGAACCATGCAAGATAAAATACGGTTTTCTTTCAGAAGTCTTATCTGATTAAAACCAGGCAGAGATCAAATTTCTATCCTCAGTATAGTGGACCAGGAAGTCATTTGATTTATATTGCCATTTAACTCAAATAGATATCATCAGTCAGGAAGTAAGCAACAGAGTATATGTTGCTAGTCACCCTGACTGTTGACAAAGTGGTGTCCTTTTGTACAACAATAAAGCATTAAATGAATGGCATGCACTAAAGTAATTGAGTAATACAGAGTGTATGTGAGTTTGCATTAGAGCATTACAGAGTGTAGGTGAGTTTGCATTAGAGCATTACAGAGTATAGGTGAGTTTGCATTAGAGCATTACAGAGTGTAGGTGAGTTTTCATTAGAGCATTACAGAGTGTAGGCGAGTTTATATTAGAGCATTACAGAGTGTAGGCAAGTTTATATTAGAGCATTACAGAGTGTAGATGAGTTTGCACTAGAGCATTACAGAGTGCATGTGAGTTTGAATTAGAGCATTACAGAGTGTAGATGAGTTTGCACTAGAGCATTACAGAGTGCATGTGAGTTTGCATTAGAGCATTACAGAGTGTAGGTGAGTTTTCATTAGAGGATTACAAAGCGAAGGTCTTGTGTTTTGTAAACTGCAGGAAAGCTGCAAACAGCTGTTAGTGCTTAGGAAAGTTATTATTTGTTATTCAATATTTATATGATCGTGAACGGCACATCGTTTATGGCACATGACATCATATATCAAAATAGCAGAACTTGTAAAAATGTCAGTACATGTATTTGTGAAAGGCAACTGCCATGAAATCTAGGGAAAAAATTGAGAAGTTAACTAGAAAATATCTGGCAATCATTGTTTTGAACAATACAATTGGAAAGTATGATCGATCACTCTCTTAGAAACAATTTAAGGAGCATAACAGCATGCTAGAGACATCACCTTCCTCAAAGCAAAAGCCCTGTGTAGGCGAGTTTATATTAGAGCATTACAGAGTGTAGGCGAGTTTATATTAGAGCATTACAGAGTGTAGGCGAGTTTATATTAGAGCATTACAGAGTGTAGGCGAGTTTATATTAGAGCATTACAGAGTGTAGGCAAGTTTATATTAGAGCATTACAGAGTGTAGGCAAGTTTATATTAGAGCATTACAGAGTGTAGGCGAGTTTATATTAGAGCATTACAGAGTATAGGCGAGTTTATATTAGAGCATTACAGAGTGTAGGCGAGTTTATATTAGAGCATTACAGAGTGTAGGCGAGTTTATATTAGAGCATTACAGAGTGTAGGCGAGTTTATATTAGAGCATTACAGAGTGTAGGCGAGTTTATATTAGAGCATTACAGAGTGTAGGCGAGTTTATATTAGAGCATTACAGAGTGTAGGCAAGTTTATATTAGAGCATTACAGAGTGTAGATGAGTTTGCACTAGAGCATTACAGAGTGCATGTGAGTTTGAATTAGAGCATTACAGAGTGCAGGTGAGTTTGAATTAGAGCATCAAAGAGTGCAGCAGGTGAGTTTGCATTTACGGTATTACAGATTGCAGGTGAGTTTGCATTAAAGCATTATAATGCAGGTGAGTTTGCGATGGACAATATCCTCACAATATCTTATGCTGTCAATGACAATATGTAATATGCTCACAATGTTTCATAAGTTATTAATCTTTACCTGAATTAAGACTAGAAATGTGCCTATAAGACATACCAATTAATAATGCATGTAAGGTATACAAATTAATACTACCTGTAAGGCATACCAATTAACAATGCCTGTAAGGTATACTAATTAATAATGCCTTTAAGTTATACTAAGTAAATAAAGAATATTCTGTTGCTTTTCTTTTGTACTGTTGACTTTTTCCTCCATGATTATGTATGCATAATTGTAGTTTCTAATTACCGGTAACCTTAGTTAAAATTCAAGCTCATGGTATACCTGACTATGGACATTTATTTCCTAAACAACACAATACAAAGCTAATATTTCTCTGTGAGTATAGATTAAATACTAAACCATTATCAATAAACTGATTTATCTCACATTAGAATATTCACATTCCCTACTGTACAACCTGATGACCCAATGTTTCTCCATGTTCTTTGTTATAATTTTAGCAACATACATAATCTTGGTCACAACTTGGAATATTCTAAAAATGAACAGGTGACCCTCATCCTGATACTATTAATGTGTCTTTGTAATTTAAATAATGCTATGTACTGCAATCAGAATCAGTCTTATTGTTGTGTTCTGTTCTTAATATGAGTGGAACGTTTTATTCAAATTATTACAGGGTTCAATTCTGCATGATAAATTCAGAGACTTTTCCCAAATTTTCAAAGACCATAAAGATAGATTTTTCCAAGACCTATTTTCACTTTCATATACAAGTTATGTTATATGAGAAAACAACAAATGTATAATACTACAATATTGTATGGGGCCGCTGAGTGGCATAAAGCGCTCTCCGTTACGAATCACTGCCATCTCATCTCTGTCTGCGTGGGTTTGAGTCTCGGATTCAGCCAATGTAGGTATGTGAGAAAGCTTGCCAGTAGCTTCTCGTGGGTTGGTGGTTCTTTCCGATGGCATTTTCCCAGATTCTTCCTCAACCATTAATACTGGCCGCCATGTATAGCCTATATTGTGCTGAAAAATGGTGTTAAACCCTACAACAACAACAATGTTGTGTAATGATGAAATTCAAACTCTAATTAATCAAATGAAAGAAACAATGAAAACATTACAACATCCAAATCTAATAACCTTGTAATTATTTATTTGTAATTATGGAAAGAAATTAAAATATCTGGGTTTATATCAATTTTCAAAGAATTTTAAAGACCTCTGGGTTATCTGCTTAATTTCACAAACTTTCAAGGCCTTGAAAATGTTACCTCATTTTTTCCTAAACAGTAAAAGGCCATAAGAACCCTGATTATTCATTAGAAATAAAAAGTGCTCATTAATAATATTCTTGGACAGAATATTAATTTGGAATGATAATGAATTCAGACAAGTACATTTTTTAAATAATATTATTGTGATAATCTTAGTCTTAGTATATCATCACACTCTAGAACATCAACACATCCAATACTCGAACTTATTTTGAATACTGCTGTATTAAATTGGAACTTCACTCATTTGGACTTGTGATAGAGCTTTTATGACTATTAGAGATTTAATTCACAATATTTTAAGTTCTTTTGAAAGTTTCACTTTGTATTCTACAGTTATAAATTTGTTGAATTTTCTGTTCAACATTTTAAAATCATAGAATCATAACATTAACTTTTATTCAGAATGCAAAAACAAACTTTAAAGTTCAACAGAGGCCTAAATGCACTTAAATTGTAAAAAAGTTGACCCATGTTTTTTTCAAATAAATATTATGCCTCATACAAAATTTGGTGTTTATCCATGAAGTATTTCAAACATTGAATGATAATGAAATTCATGATAGCCTGATGTAAATGAGTACTGTTATTCAAAATCATAACTATACATATTTCAGACACCATACATGTAATATTTGTTTATCCTAACTGGCCAGTATATAAGTTTGGTCAAAACAACTGGACCTAACGGTTGTGCTTACACACGTCCATCTCAACAGCAGTATCATTTCAAGTTATTCTTTCTGCTGAAAATAAAGTTACTTGGATGACTGTTCAAAATTGCATTGTTGTTTAAGGGTTTAACACCATTTTTGCAACACATGATAGGGTATACATGATGGCCACTATTAATGGTGGAGGAAGAACCCGGGGAAAAACCCGGAAAGAACCACTGAAACACAAGAAGCTACTGGCAAGCTTTCTCACATACCCATAATGGCCGAATCTGAGACTCAAACCCACATCATACAAAATTGCTTATTATATTTAACAGTATTTTAAGCAGAAAATCCACCAAGAACTTTATGTCAGATTTGACAACCTAAACAGAGGAAAGTCTGCGGTAGATTTATTAACACCTACATATACAGGTACGAGTTAACTGTTGCTGTTATAGGGTTAAACGCCATTTTTAGCACAAGATAGGCTATACATGGCAACCAGTATCACTGGTGGAGCAAGAACCTGTGGAAACCCTGGAAAGACCCACCGACCCACGAGAAGCTACCAGCAAGCTTCTTACATACCCACATTGGCTGAGCCCGAGACTCAACCCCACCATGCAGAGGTGAGATCACAGTGATCTGTTACTGAGGAAAAATGGGAAAAGTTTCTAAAACAACACTGTCCTGGTCCTAAGAGGTAATTATAAAGTCATTAGATGGTTGTTTGGGAGGCATTGTTGTTGATTGTATTTTAACACCAAACTTGCAACATTATTGAATTTATCATGCCAAGGAAATGGGAGCAAAGTGCATTACCCATGGGCAATAGATCCAGTCTTGCCTGGGCAGGCAATGAGGGGGTGGGCGTGCATAGAGACAACTAAAGAATCCAGTGTCACTCCTGCTCTTCCAAACCTTCTTCCATGCCGCATGTACGAGAATGATCTGACACCTGCAATCTTCTGTAAAATTAACCCCACCCACAATTAAATTTAATGATTAACGGTGCCTTCAAAGAAGACACACCAGTAAAATATATACCAAAGTGAAATATATACCACTAAGCTAACTCGAATTTTACGAGTCCATCTCTCACTTACTCACAAATATGTCTATTTAACTTTGAGATACTACTTATTAAAAAAGCAATGACATCCGACCGTCATTTTGCGGATACGAGGCTGTTGCACCTAGAGAGGTGTCAATTTCCTGTACAGGTAAATGCCAATACGACTGGTCAAAGTTTATGTTTTACAAGTATTTTCATGTTATATCAACTGCATATATGTTTATATTACTCAAATATTGTTATACATACCTGTATTTGCTTGCTTGATGACGTAGATATAACAATTGTTTACTTTTTCGATAAAGCAATGTCCACTTTGTTACCGGCAAGTCGGCAAGATATTTGCAGGTGAGCAGCGGAAGAATATTTTAAACGATTGAAAAAGTAGTACTTAGATAATGTTTGTATTACTGTATAATATATTAATTTAATGCATTGTTCGCGAATTTTATCATTACATTAAACTGTGTTAGTAAATGAAAGAAACTAAGCAGTTTAATACTCCTCCCAACAGTTGTTTGAGAAAGGGGTGTATAGCTACAATTATACATGCGCGTTCAGTCAAACCTAACAGCGACATCTCTTGGCTACTGATGGAAGCATCAAAGCGAAACCAGACTGTCTTTTGCAAGACGGATTTTCGAGTTCCATGTCTGACCTAGATGACGTCACCTCATTACAGCAGTAAATGCCAAAAGATACGGGAACCAATTATGGCCAACGATAATAAAAAGCTCAGAATCTAACATATATTGCATGAAATGCCCGGATAGAGATTGTTCTGACTTGATCTACCTTTGTTTCAACACGTCAGAGAATTGGAAAATATTATTATAAAGTTTAGTCTCCTCTCTTTATTTTACCGCGATTTTGTTCCGAATTACATGTCACGTCACCTGTTAATGTAAAGGCCCAAGCTGCTTATCTTTATTTGGGCTAAATAAGTTAATAAATTAAATAATTGTAAAATTTATAGTATGTCTTTTGAAGACCACTGGCCCATAATACCCGTCCATACATCATGTATGGAACACGTTTTGTGATACTAATCAAGAGTCTTGTGTAGCAGGAGTCAATGATTAAATGGTTTATATAATCTTAAAGTAAACATTGCTAAATTAGTAATCAGAATTTTACATGTTTCATTTTATTTTAAAGTCCTAGATTTTTTTAAAGTTGGATTTTTATTTACAAAAGTGGGTAAATATTTTGTTCTTAAGTCTCCATATAGCGAGAAAGTAATAAAATGGAATTCGTTTCTTATATTATTGTTACGAATTTGACAATCTTTTTCATAACAAATACTTTCATATCTTCCTGTGTTATTTCTGATTGGCAAGTTCCTCACTCTAATTATAAAATCTCAATCTACAAATAATTCTTTATAACATTGGCATGTGAATTATACCCCCCACCCCCACCCCGACATTTAGAAACGCAGTCTTTCCATCGAATTAATCTCATCCTGCAGATCTTGCCGAAAACAATTTTCTGCCCTTAACAATCAAAGAAATGTAAATAGAAGCTTTAAATAACTGTTAAACCCGCAATCAAAATCCACCCATCCCACCCCCATCTTACCTGTAAATTGTAGCATTGTTTAGGATATATTCTGGCATTTTTTAAATTTCTGCCAATATTTCAAAATACGTTTATATCTTATACTCTGCATACTAATTATTTCATGATTCATTATTTACGAATGCATTTTGGAGAAGACTTAGATGTACCAAGAATATATTTACAAAATGACAAACGAACTTTTTCAATATAATTGGCTTCGTAAAACCCCCAAACATCAGCCCTATGGTTTAGGATGGGGGCTATATTGGAGTCAAACAGACGAATAAATCCAGTTACGGGTAATTTGCCAAAGTTTGAAAGTCGTTGGTTCAATATATGCATAGCATCAGGGCCAACATGGGGGGTGGGGTGAGGGGCAGCAACCGTGGACATATCCCTGGGACCCGGCCCTTTAACGGTGCCCCGACCGAACACGACTTTATAATTTTATAAAAGATAATTTTGTTTCAACAAGAACTAGGAGATTCAGTCTTTACCTCTGTATGGCCATAGTACCACTTTTCGTAACTTTTGTGAGAGCCATGTCGCGAAATACAACCCCTCATGTTTTTTTCTTCTTGTTCCATATTTACTTTTAATTTCCACTTCGTGTAATATTTGTGCAACCTATACAGCATATTTTGCAACTGTTGCGCAGCGTCCGAAAAGACAATTAAATCGTCTGCATACAACAGTCAAAATAGTTCTAAGGTTTCTAGGATGTGTCATCATTTGGTCCCTTTTAAAATGAGCTCCCAATATCCCAAAAGTCATCGCAAAGAAAAAGACACTCCGGTGCTCAAATGTACCCAGGTACCCAGACGAAAAAGAAAAAGAGCAGTAGTGTCAAAGCCAGGTCACAGCCACAGAAAAATAAAAGTCCCCAGAAAACGAAACGCTCCAAGAAAACAGCTTCTATCCGAGAGAGAGGCACTTACGCCAGGATAAAATCTTATATTTGCAAACCGCGATCTTCAGCGACGGTGACCGCGTCTCCAGTAGTCTCAGGTTCTTCTATTTCACCGTTGCAGGGGATGCCAGTCAAGCCCAATTTTAAACCCGTTTCTCCTCAATGGATGAAACAATTGAACCTTGCGTCTTCAAGAACGTTTCTTCCAATGGAAACACCCTCCTCCTCTTTAGATGCAGTGGCAGCTGCTCACAAAGTATCTGCCCCCAAAATCAAATTCCAAGAGAGGTCGGGCATGTTACAGACTTTACTGGATATGTCCAAGCAAGACCGGTCACAGTTTAGTCAGTTGCTAACCCCTCCAGGACGTGTAATTCCTGTCATCAAGTTGAAACGACCTAAAGACAATCTGGCGACGCATTCCAATATATAAAAGACCTGAGGTAAAGGATAGGTATCAGCGTGTTTGTGCTACTGAACGCACAAATATGTTTCGTCAAAGAAGCGAACACCGTCAACATCGTCATTCATCTGTCCTAGAAGGAAAGTACAAAGAATAGGACAGTCTCGTCATCCTAAAAACAATTAGCCTAGCGTATATGTCTAACCTTGAAAAGACGCAGTAGTCCAAAAGAAGACGAGCCATCAAAAGGGAGGATTTTGTCCTTGAAACCTTATCAGACAAATAAGATAAAAAGACGAATGTCAAGCGATGACTTCAGTTTTGATTTTGCTCCTGAACCAAAAAGATGTCACCTCAAAGATATGCACACCCCTCTCTGGCTAAAAAGGAAAGAAAATGAAAAGACTGTCTCCTTGTTTAGCCAAACATTGGGGCATGCTGTCTGTCCTGTCCAAAGCTCCTTCAACCATGCGCAAACAACTTATTCAACTAGACTCCGAAGTTGTCATCAACACCGTGAGCGAATGTTGTCTGAATTTCAAAAAGAATGCTTAGTCAAACATCCACACATTCTTTGCCAAATTGTCCAAAAATACAACTCCATTATAAAAACAAAGATGATGGTGCAACGCGGAAGATTTATTCTAGGACCTCCTGTTAAAGGAATAGTGGAAGCCAATGCTGGGAGGACTTCTGGGAGGTATTGGACCTATTAACGAAACATCACATGGATCCAGGAGACAAAAGAAACCTCTGGAGTCAAAGGGTCTCAGATGTGACATTTTGAGTCGAATGGAAGGATGAAAACTGATTTTAGTGCCTAAAACAATTTTGGCTGCAATACCATCGTTGGCAAGAACAACGGACCCCGTATTTACCTCCAAAGACTCATTTGACCGAGATGTCCCAGTTACAACACGAATTGATATCGTTAATGGATCGAGGCGATTTGTCAAAAATGGAAAAATCTCAACGGCACAGCCAAGTGTTTCAGTGACTGCAACTCTTTACCAGAAACCAGTAGACAAAACAGCTCAGCCAACTCTGAAAGATTTTAAGATCCTGATGAAAAGTTCATCACCACCACCACCACTAACAAGCAAGACAGAACAAGGAGAAGAAGGGATTTAAACTCCACCAGAAAAATTACGCAAGCTAACCTGAGTTTTCGGCAAGGATACCAACAATTTTGGCCAATGTTACTGAGCAGTTGCATCGATTACCTGCATTCGTCACAATTTTCCAAGAAATGCTCCACTAACGGTAAAAATGGGAGTTTTGTGTCACTACGAAAACATCAACCTTCTTTTAGACACTCCTCTGACTTTGCGTTTGTTCACGGCCAGATTGTTCCACGAAGCCCATGGGGAAGTGGATTTGATGGAAGTGATTCACTCTACACAAATCGTATACATCATTGAAAAACAAAACAAACGTCAGTTCAAAGTTTATGACGAACCAGTGAAAAATTACTTGAACATCACTGAGCTTTTGTAACTTCAGCTGATCTTAAGGTAGTTCCATCGAACAACATTTTTGAATGGTGTACCTATGGGTTGCAGTTTCGTGCTGGTTATTATTTTAGAGGTCAACATCTACATAATACCAATGTGAATGTATTGTTTTGGCAGAGCCTTGTACAATAGAACTTGTCATCCTTGAGTACCATCAAATACCTCGTCTGCCGCGACAGAAGACAATATGATAGATATTAAATTTGGCCTGAATGTTATGCCATTTCGGGTAGAGACGTCACGATGTTCAAAAGTGAACCCATACCAACCATTTGCAGCAACATGGAATTTGCAAAATATTCTCATTCCCTGGTAGATTTGAACCGAGGATTAAATTTCATCTTTGTGTAATATGATGAGCTGTAGTTCAACGTGGTGGCAAACACCTCCCTACTGTTATTGCGTGTCATTCCTTTCAAAGTGGATTCGTCCACGAACACCGACGAGGAAGGTGAAAACTTCTATCACATTCACCGCGAATTTATACATTCTTTCTATTTGCCAGTCAGTAAGTCGTATTTTGACACTGTCAACATTATTATAAAAGGTGATTTGGGGCAAAATATTTCATTCCCCAAAGGGAATGTCGCGGTGAAACGCCGTTTCGGAAAACTATTCTCTAACAGTTTGTAGTTCATGCATCCAGTGTACAGAGGAATCGCTCAACAGCGCATACATGGTTTATATATGTTCGTTTCATTCTGTGGCGCCCGTCGTGATACCTATGGTCACACAAGGATTGCACTCCTCGAAAGATGCCGCGTTGACACACGACAAAAAATTTCTCCAAAATGGTATCATCGACAAACAAAACCCCAAAGAAGCATGCTTGAGAGGAGCCAATAATGTATTGCTTCAAACGGGCAAATATATTTTGGACCGACGAGAAGCTTCTATAAACCTCGGCGCTTCTGAATCAGATATTCCTGCTTCCTTGACACAACAGCACGGACAAGGCAGAAAGAGAGGAAGAAAACACCATTCCAGAAACCGTCACACCCATAGAGCTAGAAAGAACAGTACATGAAGAACCGTCCAAAACTTAGACATTTTTGATTATTAAAAAAAAACAACAGAGAGTTAAAAGGAAAGTCTTGCACATGTTCCAAATCGGAACTGAATCTGTATGCAGTGCCTCGCACTATGATGAAGCTGCAAGAATCCCAACTGTTCGAATTTCATCGACAGAGGGTCCCAAAATAAAGGATACGGATAATGTAGCTTACGATAACAATTTCATGGATTCCTTTTACAGTGGAGTGATTTGTACTTGAATACCAAATTAATTAGCAGTAGCATGGATACTTACCCTTACAAAACGTGCATGGTAAACTTCTTGACGTACGGAAAGAAGCCAAGAAAACTCCTGATGCCTGCTTGGTATGGAAACCTGACAAGAAGGGCACATTCAACGAGCTTGATAACGACAATTTGGGGTATAAAGACCGTAAAGAGAAACTCAAAGTAAGCCATATTTTGGAACTGATGGTTCGCTTGCATTTGGGCATTGTGGTTGCAAGAAAAGTATTTGCTGAACGACGTGGATGTGCGCCCGCTGAACATCTGACCAGTTCCCTCCACCTGTCTCGATCATGTGCCAATTCTAGTGTCTTCGCAAACATTTATGTGGTGCTGTTAGGATAGATTTTTTTAGTAAAATTAATAAGATTGCCATTTTCTTTAAATTGTATGAAAGTAACGTTTTATTCATTCATATTAAAGTAAGTTCTAAAATATATTAAGCGTAATTTCATATAGAATAAAAATAGTCGCTGCGGAAGCGAAAAAAATGCAATGTATATAAGTCACACTACATAAAACCAGTAAAGATAATTTAAAGCTTTGCCAATGTACAATATGTGTGGAACTATATTACAAAAAACATTATACATGCCATATCGCTGATTTAGCTAGAAACTCCTAGATTCAATCAGTAAAAACATATTATGTGACCCAAACATTGGCGAATTACCAATTCGGTTAATAAAAGTGGGTTAACTTTTCTATAAAGAAGTTCTAGTGGCACAAAACAAAATGGTTCTCAACTAACAGATAACCATATTTGGTGTGACGATGCCAAACAAATATAAATAAATCATAAGACTAAGTCTTATTATGACGTAAAACACACACACACACACACACACACACACATATATATATATATATATATATATATATATATATATATATATATATATATATATATATATATATATATATATATATGCACACACAAAGGGAAATATAGAGAGAAAGATATGAGTGATGCAGAGAGAGAGAGAGATACAAAGAGAGATACACAAAATGAGAGCAGTTGAGATAATCTATAGAGACAGAGATAGTGAGGTAGAGAGATAAAGGTAGACATATATAGAGGTACAGAGATAGATATATATATAGAGAGACTGTGAGTTAGAAAGATATAGGGAGCGAGGTTACAAATAAGTGATAGGTGCAGAGAGAGAGAAAGAGAGAGAGAGAGAGAGAGAGAGAGAGAGAGAGAGAGAGAGAGAGAGAGAGAGAGAGAGAGGTAAGTAGAGAAAGAATAGTGAGAGAGAGAAGAAGGGAGAAATACGTAGAGGAAGAGACAGGTAGAGAGAGGCACAGAAATAGATAGAGGGGGA
This sequence comes from Unio delphinus, assembly GCA_029339505.1. Lineage (NCBI taxonomy): Eukaryota > Metazoa > Mollusca > Bivalvia > Unionida > Unionidae > Unio > Unio delphinus. Next base: position 7,850,516 of record JAQISU010000042.1, read on the forward strand.
GGTAAATAGAGATAGATAGATGAAACTGATTCCTACCTGATGAAGAGTAGGCATCTTTTCTGACCGGTACGCTAAAGGTGAGACCTTGTTTAACCCTGACACGAGCCTAATGCGTATAGATCGCGCATCTAGGCTCAGATCAGTTTTCCGTACCGGCAGGAAAACAGATGTCTGTCTTCTTATTCCAGATGTATCTGTATCTCATCATAGTGGCGATACTCTTTTAAGAGAGCCTGAACTCTTTCTTCTCTCTCCCTCTCTTTCACCATGGACATTGACGCTCCTTAACTTACGAGTAATCCCTTCTCATAGCAAGAAATGAGAAGACGGTTATGAAAAGCTAATCTCAGCCTACATAAAATATTCATAACAGTGCTGTCAATCCACATTTTTCTATGTCTACCTCTCCTTCTGCCACCCTTTACGCTGCCCTGCAGTACTGTTGTGGATAGACTGTTGGCTCTAGTGACATGGTCATAACATTTCAGCTTTCATTTTTGACGGTGGTGAAGAGGTTTTCATAATGGCCTAGGTTGTGCCTGATGGTGTTATGCACTTCTTCATTTGTGATGTGATCTATGTAAGAGATGCCATGGATGGTTATGTAGCATCTCATTTCAAGTACCTGGATTATTCGTTGTAATTCTGCTGTCAGGGTCCAGGCCTCAAACGAATACAAAAAGATTGAGATTTTTGATCCCTCTTCGGTGATTATGGAACCAATATATTTGAACTGGCCCACTGTTTCCATTTCTTGTCCTCTGACTTTAATCTGGGCTGAGATTTGTTTTCCTCTATTTGTCTATTTTTTTTCTTTAGTTAAGAAACGCAATGCATCAATGACTGCGTTTTGATAAAAGTGTATGTCGTTTATTTTCAAATCTCTAAAAATATACATGCTCTTTGGCGACTCTCTATCACTCATCCTAAAATCAACTATTATAGCGTTCCGACCCAACAATAATCGTTTGGATATGTTCTATCGCGTCCATTCTTGAACCATATAAAGCGAAGCAATCTCAAGTCTGACCATCCATTGTTGACTCGGCAACCTATGAAGATGCCTTCTAATGTTAGCTAACCTAAACAAAACCTACATGCTATTGTATCGTGTCAAACATAGCCTTATACCCAAACCTGAAGAAATAGAGAATGTCAGAATGTTGAAAATGGCGGAAGAGCTGATATAAGAGGTCTTTAGAGAGGAAAGCAGGAAGGAGAAAGAAGAATGGACGGAGAAGTACATACTTCATAGAAGAGAGAGCAGCAGGAGCAACAACAACAATAGCAGGAACCAGATAGAAGTTTTGTTGACTGCAGCGTAGACACGAAAGAGTTATCTTTCTCTTTGAAAAGAAGCAGACCTTATCCTGTGGGAACACCTGTCGCCAGACAGGTACGCAGTCTTAGACCATAACAGAGTGCCATAACTCCCCATGCACAAAAATAGCCCTTTTCAGAGCAACCCCAATACTCTAGAAACTAGATACTAGTCCAGTTGCCAAAAGTTGTGTATTTGTGTTTGTCTGTGCATTAAATGATTGACGTGACCATTTTTATGTAACTCCTGGTACATGATTGTGTCTATTTTTTTACATTGGCTGTTTGGTTAAAAATTGGGTCACATATGGTGTGTGTGTGTGTGTGTGTGTGCGTGATTTGGGGTTGTATGTGTGGTGAATCTGTTGTAAATTGCAATGTTAGGTCTAAAAATGTCAGGTTGAATCGTAAATTGGTCTACAGGATGCAGTTTGTTGTTGCTTTATTTTGTTTTGTTCTCACAGGTTTAATTTGGCTGGGTATGGTTGGTGGGGGGTCAGAGAGAGAGAGAGAGAGAGAGAGAGAGAGAGAGAGAGAGAGAGAGAGAGAGAGAGAGAGAGAGAGAGAGAGAGAGAGAGAGAGGAGGGTAGTGGTGGTGATGGACGGAGGTGTGATTTTGAATAAAGAAAATACAGGGTAGAAACCATAAAAACAATATGTAATGGGCGTGTCTACGCGTGTATTGCGAGCTATGCAAGCTCAATGCTGTTTCGTTTGCTTTGCTTGGTAAGCAGAAAGAAGTGCAGCATCTAAGTTGATTCTTCTCATTTCTCCTGTTTAATGTTGATGTTCTTTTGTATAGAAAAAAGAATGTTTACACTTATTTTTAAAAAATTTATTCAATGCTTGATAAAGTGTGTTACTTGGTATCGAATACAATCATCAGTGTGTTATGTAATTTTAAAGTAAAAATATTAATAAAATATAATAAATGATCACAAAAGTACAGTTGTTAAACATATATACATTCTTAAAAGCATATAATATATGTTTCTATTTTATTTGTTGGATAGTAGAATCGAGGCGGCCTAAGACTTGAACAAATATGTGGATTATAATAGTTTTATGATGGCCTTGACGTTTACAAAAATGTGCATGATAATAGTATCATGGCGGCTTAGGACATTTATAAAAATGTGGATGATAGTAGTGTCATGGTGGCCTAGGACATTTATAAAAATGTGGATGCTAGTAGTGTCATTGCGGCTTTGTACATTTACAAAAAGATATGGATACTAGTAGTTTCATGGTGGCCTAGGACATTTATAAAAATGTGGATGATAGTAGTGTCATGGTGGCCTAGGACATTTATAAAAACATGGATGCTAGTAGTCATGGTGGCCTAGAACATTTATAAAAATGTGGATGATAGTAGTGTCATGGTGGCCTAGGACATTTATAAAAATGTGGATGATAGTAGTGTCATGGTGGCCTAGGACATTTATAAAAATGTGGATGCTAGTAGTGTCATTGCGGCTTTGTACATTTACAAAAAGATATGGATACTAGTAGTTTCATGGTGGCCTAGGACATTTATAAAAATGTGGATGATAGTAGTGTCATGGTGGCCTAGGACATTTATAAAAATGTGGATGATAGTAGTGTCATGGTGGCCTAGGACATTTATAAAAATGTGGATGATAGTAGTGTCATGGTGGCCTAGGACATTTATAAAAACATGGATGCTAGTAGTCATGGTGGCCTAGAACATTTATAAAAATGTGGATGATAGTAGTGTCATGGTGGCCTAGGACATTTATAAAAATGTGGATGATAGTAGTGTCATGGTGGCCTAGGACATTTATAAAAATGTGGATGCTAGTAGTGTCATTGCGGCTTTGTACATTTACAAAAAGATATGGATACTAGTAGTTTCATGGTGGCCTAGGACATTAACAAAAATGTGTGTGTGCATATATATATATATATATATATATATATATATATATATGGGGGTGGGTGGGGGTGAAAACATAGCAAAGTACTACTCTCGCATCTCTGTCATTGTCATTATTACTACAATTTGAATTAACTGTATTTGACAAGATATCTTTGACTTTACACGATATCTTTGACTTCACAGGATATCTTGTAAAATGTGCAGGATAACGTATACAATTTACATTATATCTTTTTCATGATATCTTTAAACTTCAAAAGATATCATATTAACTTCATAATATATGTTATAAAATTTATAAGATATCGTATAGACTAAATAAGATGTCTAATTAATGAAATTAAAGTAGAGATCCAATATAATTGATTAGATAGTTTACAAACTGTATAAAATAACTTTATTAAAAGTGTCTATCAGATTTCACACTAATCTTTTTTTCTCTTTTATTATTTAAGAATTGTTAAGAGATTATAAAATGTATAGTTTTATATTTTAGTATTATATGCTATAACGTGCATTGAATATATTTTTCATCAAATGTTTTATAACGTTTGTAAGATATCGTAATATTTATCAGATATCAAAATTAAATCTGTTATAAAATATCTCATTTATATTATAGGATATCAAATTTAGAATACATCTTATATATTTTATGAGACATTTTACTAACTGTAAAATATTTTACATTTTAAAAGATATAATTTATAGAATCTGACTCATTTTGACAAGGACTCGGCTGAAATATTGTGTCTGCTGCAAAGTGTCTGAACTGGACTATTCCACGTGCCCGGAACACAATCACAAAAAATTTAAGATCAATAATGTCAAGTCGGTGATTTGGTCCTCCAACCGACATACCCTCTGGGTACAGCTTATCTCGCTGAAGTGATGCAAGAGGTAAGATAACAAACACCCACGGGCCGGACAAACGTTTTTCCGTACAAATTGTAGCGTCTGGTTTGAGGTTCTCCAGATGAATTAATTGCATAAGCCACTGCATATCCTACCACTGATGCAGAAATTGTTTTATCTCATCTCAGTCACGATCAAATCGGGCTGATTTAAATGACAGTAAAACGAGCAGGGCCATCTGGCACTGGCCTTAGTGTAGTAAGAAAATGTCAGAATATATGAGAAAAATGAAAGAAGAAAACAAACAACAAACAAAACAAAAACAAATAGACAAAACAAATCAATCAAACAAACAGTCATACACAGATTTTATATATATATATATATATATATATATATATATATATATATATATATATATATATATATATATATCTTCTAACAATCGAATACTCATTATTCCCACAATGAAAACGAAGTTATATGGGCAACGTTCTTTTGCATTTCAGGGCCCAGCAATGTGAAACGAATTACCCACTGAACTTCGACACAAAGACACGGTGACCCCTTTCAAGAGTGCTCTTAAAGATCACCTTATTCAACTGCAAGAACAAACTCAAAGACCTTATAACGTTTTCTATATTAGATATTTTCAGCATGCTTTAAGTTTTCTAGTTTCATGGTATTTTTTTAAAGTAGTCATATCATTATATATGTTGTCAAGTGCTTTGAGATTCTAAAGATCAGGAGCTATACAAAGTCCTCACTATTTTTATTATTATTACATGTATTCAAAATAATTGAACATCATACCTTGCATAAAAGAATGAATGAAAACCAGCCTTTGTCCGTAACGATTCGTATACTAATCATTATTTTGTCTCGTGTCTTATGCTGCGGGATAATTCCTTTGATTTTTATATTCAAAATATTTTATTAAAAAAATTATAAACAGTGCAGTCTTTGTTCAGTTTATTACTACATTATGGTCTTAAAATAAGTAATATAAAAGAGCGAGAAGCAACAAACTTTGTAACATTCAACAAATAAATTATTTCAAAAGAATAAGTGAAATTATGAAAAAGTAGTTTAATGCTATTGCGATAGAAATCCGAACTAATCCTAAAATTTCTAGCACAAGTCTTAATGATTACAATTCTGAATAAACTTTAGTGGCATTCCAAAATAAATAGTCAAATGTTGAAAGTGTTGACATACTTGTGGTAGGCTGTGTCGTTGTGATGTGCCAACAATCTTTTTGGTGAATAATATTAATATAACCCAAGAATATATCCGTATTTGAATTTCAATTTAAATCAAAATCTCTATTTCCAAGAATATTATTTTTAATCACATTATATTTCCAGAGAAAAATAACTTTAATTATATAATTTCAATAAATAAATTCCAGCACAAATTAAAAAAATGGACACAACACTAATACATCGGGGTCTCCTCAGATCTTATAGACGAATGAATAATTTATAGATAACCAAGATTATATAGTCCGCAACTTTACATCAGATTAATTCTGGAAGGTTCCAAATGTTTACAAAAAAAATCTTAGTCATAATTAGAAGGTCTGTTTCTAAAATTATGATGTAAAATGTGGCATTTTATCGGGAATTTCCAATATTATGGACTGGGATTGAGATAAACATCAGGCCTGGCAGAAAAATAATTTGATTTTGGACAAAGTCAAAATACAATTATTGATAGCATACAGTGAAATTAAGAAACGTAACACACATTGCAAATCAGACATACATGACAAATTACAAATCGCAAAATTATTGCTTAAAATAAATGAAAATGTTATTTGTTTTGATGTATTGTTGTGAACTTGTTCCACTGTACTTAGCGATGAGAGAGTATACCTCTGCATAAGTTACGAGACCTTGACCATGGAAATGGATTAAAACTGAATCGGTTAAAGCTGGATTCACAATGATTTGTTTTGGATTACTTTATTACTACAGTCATACTACTTGGAGTAGTTTTTTGTCTACTTTGAAAAATATGACTTCTAGATACATGTGACTGTTATTCAGACATATTTAATCTTCGGTTTGTCGTTTGATCTCAAACTCGACAAGGGCTCAGATAGTCACAGACTTAGGAAAAACTTATACCAATTGGGAGTTTTGTATCGTCATTATCTTGAGTTGCATGAGACATATCAATGACTTGAAACATTCGCAAGAATAGCGGTGCTTCATTTTTAGCTTTGTTTAAATTAGTAATCAAACACTTCTATTTCATTTACTGATCCTATTCTTGTCTTCTTTTTCTGATAATATCTATATAGGGTTTAGACGTCACTTCCTGTTACGGACTTGCTGTGGCTTTGAAGAAGTAATTCCTTGAGCAGAAATGTGAAGCCAATGTATAAGGATGTCAAAAGATCTTTTCCGGTAACAACACATTTTTGCTTGCTCCCATGAAGGCTTGTTTTGAACATTGTCAATGAGGACGTTCTGAGGAAATTCGTTCTTTATGTTAAAGTGGCATCCTTTAAAACACGCAATCATTGAGTGACCAACGGTTTGAAGACGATTGCTACCGTACGAAAAACACCTGAACTAAATCATCGTTGTTTCGCAATCCCAGAATCCACTTTGAAAGGGACGACTCTGTGTAACGAAACAGCCGTGTTTTCACCACACAATTGAGAACAACATCAGGATACGAACAAATATAGTCTTTCGTTTCATTCCACAGGGTAAAGAAAATGTAAAAGAAATCAATCTGAAAAAGTGTTTTATATGAGGCATAACAGTATTCCCATTCAGAGTAGAAAACAGCGACAAGTAACTAACATTATTCTAACTTTAAACAAATGTAGTTTCAGACGATGGACATTTTTATAATACTCGATCAGTACACTTTTGCAAGCTTTCTCCAGACTATGCAAAACCGACGGTCGCAATTCTTTCGACCAGATGTTTAGCATGAAATTAATACCGAAGACGAATTCTAATAGTATAGGTAGTCAGTTGAGGACTGACTCATGATTGTGCTTTCTGGATGAATATAATATAAGTTGGTATTTGTTGTCACACTGGGTAGTACGGAAAGAGGGTTTCTTCCTCATTCGATAACCTATGAGTACCCGAACACCCGTTTTCGCCTCTAACCTCAATGAGAAGTCTTCCGTCACACAGATGTTTGGTTACTTGTTGTTGCGGGGATGGTAGAGGTATAAGTACCCAAGTACCCACGTGATACGAGTGTGCCAGTAATGGGGGTAAGAGTGGAAAGGAAAATCTCTGCAGAGAGGAAAGCAAGTTTTATAGTAACGATCGATATACACACGTTGCATGAAGAATGTTTCCTATTTTACTTTTCTGTTTGTAAATCCGTGCTTATCTTATTTGTGTTTTTAACTGTCCGTGGTTTTCCATTTCCACCAGCTCAGTCTCAAACTCGACCGCACTGATTATATTATTTTATCCTATATTTCTATCGAGTAAAATTTTCTGATCAGGTTGAGATTGCTTTATGTGTATGCAAGCAATTCGGTAATAGACGCATACTAGAGAATGCAGCTGCATCGAGGTTAGCTTGCCCGCGCAATCAGACACCAGTTATTATCGATATAGCTAAGACAACAACACCGATTGGTGCACCTACAATGATGTTTGTTGTCGTGATTCCAGTCACACAAAGATCAACAGTTACTGCCGCAGCAAGACACAAATAGCATCTACGACCAAACAAGCGCGTTTGTATTTATTTCATCATCCACGCGGTTCTCTTAGTAATTTAATCTTACATCTAGTATTCCGCTTGGATTATTTGTTCGCGTCGGTTAGACTGAGGGTCTGTCATAGTTATAGCAATAATATAATCGTGTATTTTAATAGTATAACTGGTAGACTTGTCCGGTGTCATCATCACCTGCAGACGCAATACACGCGCACATTTCTAGCCAATTCCGCAACTTCATTACCGCGGCCATTATGTGTATAATAATTATAAAACTAATCTTAACATAAAGGAAAAAAAAAAAAAAAACGGTTAAGTACCTGATCGGAAGAGCGTTGAGCCCTTCTAGTTGTGTCTCATCTCTGGCGACCAACCATTCTGACAAAACATGTGTAAATGTTTGTTTTTTAATAGCCTTGCTGTTTGTTATGTCACGTATTGTTAATACATCAGTGTGCAAATTATTTTAATTTTTAATATTGCTATTGAACATCGTTAATAATTCTACTCACTGCAGGCGGCATAAGGTCAGTCGATGGCAATGTAACTAAAGCCGTCTTTTATGGTTCTGCTCATATGACTGATCGCAGTATTCGATCTTGGGCGTTTGATTCGCATGTGAAACCAATCGTTTCAATCGATCCAAAGCGGGTAACTCTGGGCAAAGATGAGCTTCAGTAATGTAAGCATTGTCTCCTTTCCTCATACAACTTGGTGTGCGTAAGAGCTGTCTTAGCTGTGGCACTGTAGGCATGGTGATAACAGGTTGATGATTTGTTTTATTTGCCAGTATCATAAAATGCATCCGCTTTAATACTGGTGATTTTTTTAATCTATTTCATTTGTTGCTGTATCTGCCTGTTTTTGTGTTTGGGCAGACACAGATGACTGTGGTTTTAGTTTGTGACTGCTCAATATATACTACTCATGAAGAGATCTACAAGGCTGACATAGTTGGTTATGTGATTTGACTCCGATGCCGTACTCCAGGCAAGGTAATACCCCTTAGCCTTCACGTAATATCTGCGAACGTGCTCTGTAATACTCATAATGGCATGATCTGCCACAAGTTTCGTATTTCTCAAGACATTTCGCTTTTCATTTTTTTCCGTCCCAGCGCCATGTATATTCTGTGACCCAACCTCATGGAACTTCCTATTTACATACATGCAGGCATTTACCTAATTAGCAAAAACACGTCCAGTTTTCTGTTAGCAGCACTCCCACTTGAACTTTCCTTGGCGAACATGAAACGGTAAACCAATCCTTGCCAAATAATTAACCACACTTTACTCAGAATAATCACAGCTAGAACCTTCTGCAGTATTGAATAAAACGTCTTTCCGAAAATAGTCCACCTCAAATAAGTCATCATTAATAGCGACATGAATTTTGGCAGACGACAACCGCATATACCCAATCGTGAATGTCAGCCACTTTGAGTCTGAAGAGGGCATTTAGAAATCGTATAATAAACTTGCTCCACCTCTCTCTTAAAACGCGGTAACGTGCTTTGTACAATAAATTGAGCTGTGGTGCTATTCTTATACTTCTTGGCCCGAACCAAATGTCTAATTAGCCTGCATTAAAGCTTCTCCGTCACTGGCCTTATCAGAAATGTCATGTGCAGTGGGAGAGCTATCCTGTTTCTTCGGAGGTACGGCAGTTTCTTTTTATATTATTGTCTGCCTCAGTAATCTGCCCAAGTTTGTTTCGTTCTATTTTTAATGTCACTGCAAAATTTACCAGCTTAATCTTGGTTTGTTTCAGATAATTTGTACAACATGGTGTGGGCCTCTTTTATGAATCTTTTTCTGTTATATTTCTGATCATCCAATCGTTTGGCATTGCAAGCGTCATTAATAAACTCGTTCATGATGCTTTGCAATCAATAACCTGCCTGTCGCACAAAAGTTTTATATTAACAACTCTGCTATAGTTTTCCTGTCTCACTACATGACAATCATTGAGTAGTATCTTTTATCTAAGAAATATTAGTGGCCCTGAAACTGACCGTTTTTATCACAGATGGTCTTTTGTATTTTACACAAGCAGCTTGAAATACCATAAACTGTTCACAGCTAAGTCCTAGTCATTCTCCTGCCTTTGTTGCTGCTTTGGTAATGGTTTTAGTAATTGCTGCTGCTGTTCCTGGCATTTCAGTGGCAATAAGGAAGGGATGTGATGGAAGGTTTTAATTTTGGCACATAAGTCTCTCTCTTTTTCCTGTAATTAGCTTAAAAAGTCTTGTCTCACTTTAACTCGGCTTAAAGCATTGTTTTCAATCCCTTCATTCTGTTCTTCACAGTTAAAAGATTTTCTTTTCTTCTTCTTGCTTTCTTTGCTCTACTTGTTTATATTGTTGAATAAATAATTCTTCTTCTTTCTGGCATTACTAAAAACGTTCCAAGTTTTCCTTGCCCTTTTCTGGAATCATCTACTATGATGGAAAAGGAGGTGAAGGTGTTACTACAGTTGCATGCAGATATTCTTGTGAAGATGACATTAAGTCAGTCCAAGAAAAACTGACGTCATCCTATTATAGTATAATAATGGTTACAGCTGAAATTTTGTTATAGTCATGGTATTATTGCTTTGAGTACATGAGGTATCGCATTAAAATACATTGACTTCATTTCAACCATCGGCATGGTATTCAAACTGTTCTGCAATGGTAAACCAAAGAAATGCTGGTGCACCTATAGCTTGACAGTGACACATCATGTCCTTGCTCTTCTGATTGGAAGAGAGACCGAAAGCTCTGAATGAATTTTGCAACATCTGTCTCAATTGGCGAAAAATTTCAATCGTTTTTATCCAGTCCTTGGCTATGCATGCAAATACTTCTTCCTAGGGCGTCACCTGTTTTCAAGACAACTGTAGTAAGATGTGGCCTGGTGTATTGTCATCAACCATTTTTTTTGGCATACTCTTCAACCCAGACAATCCCATGTGTGTGACGGCATCAAGGGCCAGTATAGGGATCACAGACACAGCCACATGGAAAAAAGAATGAGGCAAGGGTGTCTGAAAGTCCTATTCTTTGGACCAGCATTGCAACAAAGTTTGTAAAGAAGAACACAAGTGAAACAATTCCAATTATGTCAACCACATTTCGTTTTTAAAAAATCTGTTAGTCCTTTTCAGGGCCACCAATATCATAAAAATAAAAACTGTTATTCTATTTGCAAACAAAACAATTTGTGTTATAGCATAGAATAGCTAAAATCATTATAGGTCAGTAAAACTAAGGATACCATTCAGTAGCATTATGACTCCATATCATTCACCCTTATTACAAGGCTTTCATCAGAGGAGTGACTTTCTGGATATGGAAGATTTTGAACTCATTGCCATTTCACTGCAGCTCTATATGATTTTGATATGTATATGGCACTTTCACCATGATCCATCAGTACAATATTGAAGAAATTACAGACCATCTCATTTCCATTGATGAAAATATCCAGTTCCCTTATGAAGTGGAAGAGAAAGTGAAACCAACGATTTAAGTACAATCAACAAGCAGTTTAATTCACCCTAATACAAAATGAAGAATTCAAATTACATGTACAATATTGTGAATTAAATTCTAAATAATCCTAAATGATCCATCACAAGTCCAAAAGTATAGAAAGTTCTGAATGAATTTTGAGTTTTGAATGTCCTGATATACCAATGATACAATCCAAAATTTACAAAAGTGAATTTACAAAAATATCCAAAGTAATATGTTAATCAACAGAACTGAGTAATTCCAATGAATGATTTAAACAAATATTTCTTCTAGAATAATATCTTAACACTACTATAAACACTGATAACAAATGGATTCTAAAGACCAATCTTATGATAGGAATGAATAATTTGTTTACCGTATCTTGATATAAAGATTTCCACTAGACCTATGATGCAATACATTGTTCTGCAAAACTAATCATTACAATGGAGAACTCCACTAATTCATAAACAAGGTTAGGCCTCTAATTCAGATTTTAGTAAAAAATCTTGTTTACTACTTACAATCATGGACAAAAGTCAAGCACACAATATAAATTAAATATACATAATAGTCATGTATACTGTATTCTTGGAGCACATCGCCACTTCCCAGAACACAGCTCATTTTCCTATAACTGATACACACTTTCTATTATGCAAATGTCACATTAGCAATGTTGTGTCTGTCTCAATATTGATTCAGAAATACCATTGGTTCTTCAAATTTATAATTCCCATTTAAGAAGCTAATTATTCATCTTAATAAAAATGGTTTCTCAATATATCAGCAATTTTATTTAAAGAAAATCTTATCAGCAATAAAATTCTCCACCCAATCACCCAGTTTCAAACACAAACATCACAAGCACCTGCCCCCAAGTTTCTAAATGTATTCAATTCATTCACATATTTTAATTCTCATTTCAAATACATTCTAACTATACTCAGTTCTTAAACACAATATATTACAAGAATGCTCATTTAAACAATTGTAACTGAACTTAGCTCATTCACATATCTTCAAATACCATTCTAACTGTACACAATTCATTCACATAAGATCTTCAAATACCATTCTAACTGTACTCAATTAATTCACATAAGATCTTCAAATACCATTCTAACTGTACTCAATTCATTCACATAAGATCTTCAAATACCATTCTAACTGTACTCAATTAATTCACATAAGATCTTCAAATACCATTCTAACTGTACTCAATTAATTCACATAAGATCTTCAAATACCATTCTAACTGTACTCAATTCATTCACATAAGATCTTCAAATACCATTCTAACTGTACTCAATTAATTCACATAAGATCTTCAAATACTATTCTAACTGTACACAATTCATTCACATAAGATCTTCAAATACCATTCTAACTGTACATAATTCATTCACATAAGATCTTCAAATACCATTCTAACTGTACTCCTCAATTAATTCACATAAGATCTTCAAATACTATTCTAACTGTACACAATTCATTCACATAAGATCTTCAAATACCATTCTAACTGTACTCCTCAATTCATTCACATAAGATCTTCAAATACTATTCTAGCTGTACTCCTCAATTCATTCACATCATATCTTCAAATACCATTCTAACTGTACTAAATTCATTCACATAAGATCTTCAAATACCATTCTAACTGTACTAAATTCATTCACATAAGATCTTCAAATACCATTCTAACTGTACTAAATTCATTCACATAAGATTTTCAAATACCATTCTAACTGTACTCAGTTCATTCAGATAAGATCTTACATAAATGCTGATTTCATAAAAATATTTCAGAAATAAGCAGAATAACTTCTATTTTATTAATGTCTAGGCAAGCAAAATATTTATCCAGCGAGCTGCATTTGGACTGAGTACCAATGTAGAGAGGATATTTTCTTTTCCTACAAAAATACAGGATATATTTCATTGTGTGGTACAAAAAAATTGATATTTGAATGAGTGGAAATGTGATATATCTGGTATTTACATAGAAAAAGAAAATGTTCCAATTTTTATATACCAGAATCCAAGAAAACTACTGTCACTCCTCATCACCCCAACCCATCCCTTTTCATACATTAACCTAACTTTCATATGCTGATCATATAAATATCAGTGACTTAAGAAAGCGGTATGACCTAATTTGTCACAGTAAATTCCATTTTTGACACTGTCTAAACTCGTTGGCCCTATCTGAAAACAAAGCAAGCCTGATTCAGCAATACATCACAGTAAATTCTTGTCAATAAGGGGAAATAACTCAAAAGAGAGAACTTCTTCAGAAAAAAAATAATTTCCATTTCTAAAATGTAATGCAGTTTCTACTTTATCTGTTCTAGCTCAAATAGTGCTAGTGTTGGTTGCTGCAGGTACAACTTCTGTAGGCAATTAAGTTTCACATGACATGAATGGAAATCTTGTGATCTCATATGTGAAAATATAAGGACAAATCACATGAAATTTATTTTGCAAATTTGTTTCTATATTTTACACCTATGAATATAATACAAGATTATATTTAATTAAATTAGGTGAAACTGAAATGTAGTGAAGTGGCTATAGAACAAATTAAGCCTCTGGTTTACATTTCATCACAATATCATTGTGATGTCACCAGTTATAATACATGTTTGATTACAATACATTACAACTCTGCTTTACATGGCATCACAACATTACTGTGATGTCATCAATTATAAATATTATGTTTGACTAGAATTCATTATGCCTATCTTTGATGTCATGAGTTGTTATTATGCATGTTATGTTTGTCATGGGTACAGTAGTCTAATTAACACAGTATACATGTGAAAACATTTTCTTCCCATGTACATTTATTCTATATAATGTTATGAATATCTGTATAATGTTTATTATTTTCATAATAACAGTTTTAGTAAGGGCTATTTAGTTAATGACATTTATAATGCTAATATTGTATGAACATAGTCTGCACTGCAAAGATGACTCATGTATAGTGCATAAACTGTTTCATTCATAAAATTCCAACATTGAGATTTACCATAGTTCAGGTAAACATCATGTGGTCTGGCAAGGTTAAGAGTTCTAGAGAGCAGCAAAGCTGACCTAATTTTCTGCTTAGCCAGTGTGAATCAGCTGATTTATTTTTACTTGGACAATGATTCTGAAATACAAGATGTATCATTTAAAGCCTCATATGGCATTATCTTTATTGTGTATTAGTATTCTATATATGACAATTAATACTTAGAATTAAGCATTCTTAGCAGTACTATAATACTTGAAAGTTGATAAGAATTTATTTATTTAATTTGAATACTCATTCATTGGAATTACAGTGCTCTAACATTCAGTTCATGACCATTTGAACATAAAATGACTATGGAATTTCTGTGAATTCATTTAAAGACATTCTGGTATTATAACAGTGATTTCTTCTGTACTGTTAACACATCAGTACATAACAGACTATCCTTCAGAATACCTTTCGAACTCATATGGTTTACTCAGAACTATTTCATAATGATAACAAATTTAGAACATTAGGAATTCATTCACCATTCACTTATATTTTTGTGAGTTACTTTTAGTTTTGTGACTATGTATTTTAGGGAAATAACAGTTGAATACACAACAGTTGAACATAATCTACACTATAGTTGACTTTTCCCCATCTTTTTCAGTCCAATTTTCTTTACACAATTCCCACATACTGGAACATTTATTCTAGCACACATGTTGAAAACAGTCTGTATTATAAAATATGTTTCTCCTATTACAGTTCAAGTTTCTTCAAATAATTCCCATGTACCAATACATTTATTCTATCACACAAATTTAACACAGTCTGCACTATATGAGACTGGGACGTTTTCCCCACCTATTATAGTTCATTCCATTTCATCCAATTTGATCTTCAAGTACAACAATTTCATCACTGGTGCATTCTTGTATCATAATAGTTGACTCTATCACATTTCCTTGACATTCTGTCATGTCCTCTGTTACAACCTCTACCTCAATACTGTCCTGAGCATCATTTTGGTCCCCTGTCTCATTCTGATTTTGATTTTTAAGACCAAACGCTCCTGACTCATTCAACGTAATGTTTTCCTCAGTAATATCTCCATCTTCAAAATCACCCTCCTCTGCCAAATGACGTGAACTGGTCCTGCTGCAAGATGAATCAATCTCAGTGTCCTCAGAATATGTCTCATAATCAACTTCATTGTCCTCATAGTATGTATCATAATCACTCTGTGTGTCCCATGGGAACTTCTCCTCTCTCTTATACCTTTTAAAGTCTGATGCAGTTTCTGCATCAGACTCCAAATCATCTATAGCCTCAATGCGCTCCCCATTTTCAGTGTCCTTATTTATGTTGGATTCCTCATCTGTAATTAAATCATAATCCTTCTTATTTTCAGCTTCTGCTGTTCTCTGATTTCTTGAATCTACAAGCATACCATGATGATGCATGGGTCCTGAGGAGTCAACCTCAACCTCTCCTACCTCCTCAAAATGAATCACCCCTACTTCCTCAGTCTGACTACTGCCATGACTCCTTTCAGAATTCTTTTTTCTAGATGCAACTCCACTTACCTGAATCTCTTCTGCTCCTGAAGCATTTTTACTAGTTTCTCTTTCACAACCTCTTCTCACTGTTGAATCTACATGCAAGTTTTCCTCAACTATTTCATTGTCACTAGTTCCTCCACTACTGACTCCTCTCCCTGATGAATCCACATGTAGGCTTTCTTCAACACTTGCTCCTCTTTCAGCATAGTCTTCAGATCTGTCTTGATGTTCTCTGTGTTCCTCTACCTCTTCTTCAACCTCCTGCTGCCTAAATAGTGAAATGAGGTCCCTGATTATAAGAGTGTCCTCCTCCTTATCATGCGTATTTGTGGTGACTTCATGCTGCTTAAGCATGGTGTATATCCTCTGTTCTATTGTTCCCCGAATCAGAAATTTATGGACAAAAGTGGACCTGAAAATACATTGTTACAAGTCTTAATATTTGCTATTATAATTATATAAAAGAGAGGCACTAATGCTAAAATGGCCAGCATCTAATATTTGAATGCAACTGGTCAAGATTCTGAGTCAGAAGTTCAATGCTTTCAAACAACTTTCTTCTTAATTCTGTTGATTGGTAATGAAACCAAAATGTAATCAAGGACTACATAGCTCACCCCTATGAAGCATGTAGCAGTTTCCATTGTAATCATTATAACCATGCTGAAAAAAAAATCAGTCTAAAGTGGTCATGGTATTTTAACAATTAAATTTTTAACCAGCACTTAAATGCCTGAACTGTGCTGATATACCATCAAAAAGTATTCATACATACAAATATACATACCCACATATCTACATATAAAAGACAACTAGTAAGAAAGATTATTACCACTTGTATCAAAGTAGCAAAACAATAATCACTTCATGCACATTTTATTTTTCATCTTTTTAAATTTTAAATTATTGTTCTTAAAACCTGCTTAAGAAGCAATTATCACTGTCCACTCATGGGTGAAACAGATAGATTGGGAGTGATAGCCAGTATTAAATTCATAGTGGTTGCATTAATCATTACCTTGACAACTGAGGCCTCACAAGAAATGCATGTAGCATGCAGTCAATTTGTTTAATTGTGTACACATTTACATGTACTATTCACACTTAACATATAAGCTATTACAATATGTAAAATCATTAATATGGAAAGTTTCCACTGTATAAAATTTGTATTCCTACACCGCACTGGTCATAGAGGAATGTATAAAGCTGAGAAAAATGTGGATGTCACCAGTTAAACATAAATACATAACCTATGGCAGGTAAAAGAAAAACTGTACGAAACGGTATTATTCATGGTTGTACAGTTGTAGTACTAACATATATTCATTCACTTATAAAGTTTCGTGATTCTAATCAAAACAGAACTTAATAAATTACTTTTAAACACCAAATTTCCACAAAGTTGCAGTTACATGAAATTTAGGTCGCATATACCTTTTTTGCAATAAGGATATAGTTCTCTTCAAGATTCACCCTATTTGCAAGTTTCATCATTTCAAGCAATATAATTATCTAGAACATAAAATAAAAATTTAAAAGTAACGTACACTATGGTGAATAAAATCCAAAAGTATAAAGTATTTCAAAGTCCAATCTACTGTGCTGATGTGACAATAGTCTGGAACAGTTTGATGTGCTAGAAATCTTGATGTATTGATATCATCAAATGTTCTTAAATGAATTCACAGCATATTACAAAATGACTACTTAATCTAAAGTTTAAGAGCATTTGTAATTCCAATAAATGATTAAAATGTTTTTTAAAAATCTGCTCGACACAACTTTAGTACAGGTCACATAGGTCATGTATATGTATTTACTCCTTCTAAATTAAATATAAATTTGTCTTTTAAAATTTAACACTGATTTTCTTTAAACAAAGTCTATTCAATCCTGATTATTGAATGTTCTACACCTTAACTGTCACCAAGAAATATTCAGATGAAATTTATATATCGCTATGGACTTTCACAATGGTGGCTATGTAGAGAGAATGAGTTAAATAAGAGAGCAGAATGACTTCTCCTGCAGAGTGCCTGAGAAACCTCTAACTCTTTTATCAGTCAGTAAAAACAATAGCAGTTCAACAATGAAATCACAATGCCACTTTTGTAATAATTCAATGCTTTTGATAATCAGGTTTATTACGAAATAAATGTTATTATGGATTGGAAAATTGAAAAGTCGCTGGCGGCTGGGGAGGACTTCAAGAGGTTCTGTTCATCTCCATTGGAATAAAAAATCCTTCCACAAATGTATCACTTATTATAAAATTTTAACTTCATATAAGCCTCTTAATTTCACATGGTCTTTGATCAATACCGAACATTTTATTGGTGCCATTTTTATTTAGGAGCAACAAAGCATCATAAAAAGTCTTTCAGTGAAAAACCCAAGCTGATGTGACCATCCATTCAGCAGGAGTATTGACAACAACCTTTTCGAGACGGCCACTGTAGCAGCTATATTAGACAGGAAATCAACACCACTGTCATTCAGGACCAAATCATAGGAAGTCTTCTGGTAAAAATCTGATGAAAGTAAGACCACCCAGTCAGGAGAAAGAAACAATAACAAACTGTTTTTGTGCTTTTCATTAATGAGCTTTTCATTAGTGAACAATTTGACCATGAGATGAATGGGTGCTAAGTTTCATGACAAGTCATTTTAACACTTCACATATTCTGTGCTAATTTTCTTGACATTTTCAACAACTCATTTACGTCTTTATCAAAACTTTTTACCATATGTAAGATTTAAAATACTTCACTGGTAATTCAATGAACACTTATATGTAAAGGTTCTGACATGTAAGATTTAAAATACAGCTGTACTTCACTGGTCATTTAATGGTCACTTGTATGTGAAGGTTCCAACATGTAAGATTTAAAATACTGCACTGGTCATTTAATGGTCACTTGTATGTGAAGGTTCCAACATGTAAGATTTAAAATACTGCACTGGTCATTTAATGGTCACTTGTATGTGAAGGTTCCAACATGTAAGATTTAAAATACTGCACTGGTCATTTAATGGTCACTTGTATGTGAAGGTTCCAACATGTAAGATTTAAAATACTGCACTGGTCATTTAATGGTCATGTGTATGTAAAGTTTCTCTACTTATGCCATATCATGCAATGAATATATGTTATTTTCAATTCTGAATATATTAATAGCAACCTAATCAGAATTGAAAATGGCCTATTTACTGACTGACACCTTCACAACCAATCAGAATTGAAAGGGGCCTATTTATTGACTGACACCCTCGCAACCAATCAGAATTGAAAGGGGCCTATTTACTGACTGACACCCTCACAACCAATCAGAATTGAAAGGGGCCTATTTATTGACTGACACCCTCACAACCAATCAGAATTGAAAGTAGGTTACTTACTGACTGACAAAAAACAAGACAATGTTAAAACATAAATCATATCAAAGTATCCAAATAATTACAGCAAAGTAACTTATTCACTGGAAATTTGATAATTATTTGAATTTAAATACATTAAATCCTGTAATTTAATTGGGAATACTGGATTTTAAATAAACTAAATCCTTTAATTTAGTCTAAAATGAATATTTCACAGTTTAAAATCAATAAATATATGAGTAACTGACTGATTGTAAAATCTGTCTTCAATATTTTTCAATCTGGTTAAGTTACAAATCAAATGGTGAATTTTCATTTTGAAAACATTACTTCCTACCAAATATTTTCTTTTATATTCCCATCACTAACTGAACAAGTAAACAACAGTGACTATTTTCTGCTTATAGTCTGTCTCAAGCAGACAACAAATTTTTTGGTCATACATAGTATCAAAGATAAACAGAGAAAACAGCATCCACATTCATTTGAGTTTTTTCTTTTAATCCAAAAGAAAATTTATTCAAGACCCTTAAAATGTCATTACATGCAGATAGTTTCATGACTGAGTTTGGTGTTTTTAATACAGTACAGCCATGGAGTGGATGTGTGGAAGTTTTAATACAGCACAGCCATGGAGTGTGTGTGTGGAAGTTTTAATACAGCACAGCCATGGAGTGTGTGTGTGGAAGTTTTAATACAGTACAGCCATGGAGTGGATGTGTGGAAGTTTTAATACAGCACAGCCATGGAGTGTGTGTATGTGGAAGTTTTAATACAGAACAGCCATGGAGTGTGTGTGTGGAAGTTTTAATACAGCACAGCCATGGAGTGTGTGTGTGGAAGTTTTAATACAGCACAGCCATGGAGTGTGTGTGTGTGGAAGTTTTAATACAGCACAGCCATGGAGTGTGTGTGTGGAAGTTTTAATACAGCACAGTCATGGAGTGTGTGTGTGGAAGTTTTAATACAGCACAGCCATGGAGTGTGTGTGTGGAAGTTTTAATACAGCACAGCCATGGAGTGTGTGTGTGGAAGTTTTAATACAGTACAGCCATGGAGTGTGTGTGTGGAAGTTTTAATACAGCACAGCCATGGAGTGGATGTGTGGGAGTTTTAATACAGCACAGCCATGCAGTGTGTGTCTGTGTGTGTGTGTGGGGGCATTTTAATACAGCATAGCCATGGAGTGTGTGTGGGGGAGTTTTAATGCAGCACATCACAGCTGTGGTGTGTGTGTGTGTGTGTGGGAGTTGCCATTTAGTATATGGAAGGGAGTTTTAATACAGCACAGCTGTGGGGTGTGTAGGAGTTGCCATTGAGTATATGAATGGGAGTTTTAATACAGCATATCTGTGGGGTGTGTGGGAGTTGCCATTGAGTATATGAATGGGAGTTTTAATGCAGCATAGCCATGGTGTGGGGGTATGAGAGTTTTAATGCAGCATAGCTATGGGGTGTGTGGTAGTTGCCACTGAGTATATGGATGGGAGTTTTAATACAGTGCAGCCATAGAGTATGTGTGAGAGTTGCCAAGGAGTGGGTGGGTAGGAGTTAAAATTAATTAAAATTAATACAGCACAGCCATAGAGTGTGTGTGTGGAAGTTTTAATACAGCACAGCCATGGAGTGTGTGTGTGGAAGTTTTAATACAGCACATCCATGGAGTGTGTGTGTGGAAGTTTTAATACAGCACAGCCATGGAGTGTGTGTGTGGAAGTTTTAATACAGCACAACCATGGAGTGTGTGTGTGGAAGTTTTAATACAGCACAGCCATGGAGTGTGTGTGTGTGGAAGTTTTAATACAGCGCAGCCATGGAGTGTGTGTTTGGAAGTTTTAATACAGCACTGCCATGGAGTGTATGTGTGGAAGTTTTAATACAGCACAGCCATGGAGTGTGTGTGTGTGGAAGTTTTAATACAGCACAGCCATGGAGTGTGTATGTGGAAGTTTTAATACAGCACAGCCATGGAGTGTGTGTGTGTGTGGAAGTTTTAATACAGCACAGCCATGGAGTGTGTGTGTGGAAGTTTTAATACAGCACAGTCATAGAGTGTGTGTGTGGAAGTTTTAATACAGCACAGCCATGGAGTGTGTGTGTGGAAGTTTTAATACAGTACAGCCATGGAGTGTGTATGTGGAAGTTTTAATACAGCACAGCCATGGAGTGGATGTGTGGGAGTTTTAATACAGCACAGCCATGCAGTGTGTGTCTGTGTGTGTGTGTGGGGCATTTTAATACAGCATAGCCATGGAGTGTGTGTGGGGGAGTTTTAATGCAGCACATCACAGCTGTGGTGTGTGTGTGTGTGGGAGTTGCCATTTAGTATATGGAAGGGAGTTTTAATACAGCACAGCTGTGGGGTGTGTAGGAGTTGCCATTGAGTATATGAATGGGAGTTTTAATACAGCATATCTGTGGGGTGTGTGGGAGTTGCCATTGAGTATATGAATGGGAGTTTTAATGCAGCATAGCCATGGTGTGGGGGTATGAGAGTTTTAATGCAGCATAGCTATGGGGTGTGTGGTAGTTGCCACTGAGTATATGGATGGGAGTTTTAATACAGTGCAGCCATAGAGTATGTGTGAGAGTTGTCAAGGAGTGGGTGGGTAGGAGTTAAAATTAATTAAAATTAATACAGCACAGCCATAGAGTGGGTGTGTGGATGTTTTAATACAGCACAGCCATGGAGTGGATGTGTGGGAGTTTTAATACAGCACAGCCATGGAGTGTGTGTGTGGAAGTTTTAATACAGCACTGCCATGGAGTGTGTGTGTGGAAGTTTTAATACAGCACAGCCATGCAGTGTGTGTGTGTGTGTGTGTGTGTGTGTGTGTGTGTGTGTGTGTGTGTGTGTGTGTGTGTGTGTGTGTGTGTGTGTCTGTGTGTGTGTGGGGCATTTTAATACAGCATAGCCATGGAGTGGGTGTGGGGGAGTTTTAATGCAGCACATCACAGCTGTGGTGTGTGTGTGTGTGTGTGTGTGTGGGAGTTGCCATTGAGTCTATGGATGGGAGTTTTAATATAGCACAGCCATATAGTGGGTGTGTGGGAGTTTTAATGCAAAACAGCTGTGGGGTGTGTGGGAGTTGCCATTGAGTATATGGATTGGAGTTTTAATGAAGAATAGCCATGGTGTTGGGGTGGGGGAGTTTTAATGCAGCATAGCTGTGGGGTGGGTGGGTGTGAGTTCCAATACAGCACAGCTATGGGGTATGTGGGAGTTTTAATGTAGCACAGCTGTGGTGTGTGTGGGAGTTGCCATTTAGTATATGGAAGGGAGTTTTAATACAGCACAGCTGTGGGGGGTGTGGGAGTTGCCATTGAGTATATGAATGGGAGTTTTAATGCAGCATAGCCATGGTGTGGGGGTATGAGAGTTTTAATGCAGCATAGCTATGGGGTGTGTGGTAGTTGCCATTGAGTATATAGATGGGAGTTTTAATACAGTGCAGCCATAGAGTATGTGTGAGAGTTGCCAAGGAGTGAGTGGGTAGGAGTTAAAATTAAATATTAGATACTGTGACAGCAAACAAAGGAGGATTATTTTTTAAAAAAATCTTATTAACACAGACAAATATACTGATTCAATCAATATTGATGCCATGTATATTAAAATATGAAAATTTTATATTCGTTCCAGTGCTAGTCAATGTGTATAAAATAAAATGTCCTACGCTACCTGGCTTGGCCAATCCTGTGAACTCGCCCTATAGCCTGCAGCTCCTGGGCAGGATTCAGTATTGGTTCTACAAGTAACACATGGGTTGCTTCAATCAAGTTTAAACCATTTGCCCCTGAGTGAATTGGTAATAGCAGTACTGAGATATCATCATTCTCTTTGAAGGCCGACAGGTTTTTCTGAAATTGAAACATTTTAGGCCATTGACTTCAACTTTCATGTTTACCATAATATTTACCAACACAGTAAAAAAATCAAGATTTTAGTAATGCTTCAGTCCAGTATTTTCAATTACAATAGTATTTAGTGACACAGCATTATATGAGATCAAGACTGTGCTACCATCCAGTATCTATAATTACAATATTTAGCAACACAGCCTTGTATAAGATCAATTTTGTAATAATGCTAGAGTTCAGTAACAACAATTAAAATATTATTTAGCAACACAGTCTGGTATGAAATCATGGTTGAAATAATGCTACAGTCCAGTATCTACAACTACAAACAAATCACAGATTCAAACTCAGACTAAACTTGAATTATGATGCCTGACTGCAAGTCTGAGTGAAAGTTTACTTGAGTCTGAGTGAGAGTTTACTTGAGTCTGAGTGAAAGTTTACTTGCATCTGAGCGAAAGTTTACTTGAGTCTGAGTGTGAGAGTTTGCTTTAGGCTGAGTGTGAGAATTGAGATGAGTCTGAATGAGAGAGTCAACTTCAGTCTGAAGGTTAGAATTTTGTGTAATCTTGAGACTAAGAGTGATAACAATTCCTACAAGTGTTTGGTACTTGCGTGTCCATGTTGAAATTTGTTTAACTACGATCTCTGATTCTGTTTATGATATCAAAACATCTTTCTCATACTTTCTTGACAACCAAGTCATAATAAATTACTAATATATGATATACAATGGAATAGTTAATTATTCCATACTTTCTTGACAACCAAGTTAAAATAAATTACTAATATATGCTATACAATGGAATTAATAATTCCATACTTTTTTGACAACCAAGTTAAAATAAATTACTAATATATGCTATACAATGGAATAGTTAATTCCATACTTTTTTATAACCAAGTCGAAATAAATTAATAATGCACAACGAACACTTATTTCTATCTTAGCACTTTTACCATATCTGAAAATAAATCCATGCTAAGGCCTTTTGAATATATTTAGATTTCATCTATCAACTTGCTGCAATCACACGATAAAGGCAAACCTACCCTTAATGGTCACCTTTATTTAGAAGATCTCAATGGCTATTACCATTACAATTTCAACTATTAAAGTCAGGTATTCAAGGGACCCTGACCAACTGAGTGGTCTAAAGCGCACACCATTATGGATCACTGCCATCTCACCTCTGTCTGTCTGGGTTCGAATCTCAGGTTTGGCCAAAGTGGGTATGTGAGAGAGCTTGTTAGTAGCTTCTCATGGGTCAGTGGGTCTTTCTCGGGGTTTTCCAGGTTTTTCATCCAACACTGATACTGGTCACCATATATAGCCTACCTTGTGCTAAAAATTGGCATTAAAAACTACAACAACAACAACAGGTATTCAATGGTTACCTGCTTTCCATCATCAATGGCCATGTGTTTCCCAACCAATCACTCAAATATACTGGTTATGCAAACGATGCATTTGTTTTCCCAAGACATAAACATTCTAATAAATGATGTTTCTCCAAGAATACTAACCTGTTCATAATAATGGTGGAAAATATACTTGACTAACTGCCAAATCCAGCCCAGATGAAAATGTCATCTTTACCATACTCTATGGATTAAGGAATGGAACTCTTAACCATTACCTCCCCCTTACCACCACAGTTATTACCTCCCCCTTACCACCACAAAGTTGTTACCTCCCCCTTACCACCACAAAGTTGTTCCATTTTTAAGCTGAGCAATATACATAAGCTAGGATGTCCACATCCATAGTGAGGTGTGGTATAATTTTATAGTTATGTCATCAGAAAAGTAGTCTCAGATAAACATAATTTATTAAAACATTTCTCCTTTGAATACATTACCTAATCCCCTTAACATTCGGAGAAGGGGAGTGAATGGTAAGTAATCTAATTCTGCCTGAGCACCCTTGTGGGAAGAAGGGTTAGCATCACTAGTTGAAGTAACACCTGCACTCCTAACCTGAAAGCACCATAACTACAATGTCATGTGATCCAAAATCGGTAAGACAAAGGTGGTCAATTTGGGATTCTACCTTGTTGCAAAAAGGTCCATCATCAAATATCGCCAAAGCATGCCAATCCATTAAATGACCAAATTATGAATGAACCAGTCTGTCTAAAGGATCTGACTCATTCTTGAGCTGGGCATTGAGTCTGCCAGGCATTTGATCTATATGGTTATATTTAGGTGGAAGGACAGAAACTTCCAATACAGAATGCATAGGTTGAATTTGTTTCACCTGTTTAAGCTGATATGGCAAACACCACTGAAATGACTTTTTATGGACGTTGCAGAAGAGTTGATCATCATGAAAAGGTAATTCCTCTTTTCCTTACATACTGCTGACTGAGTCAAAGCATGCCAACAGATGTGTGAAGTTGTGTCTGTACATAACCATAACTTCCACTTGGTCTTTTCCAAAGGAAATCCTGCCTTGAGCCAACATTAATTTTAGAACCGATAAAAATGAAATTGTGATTCTGAGACTTGCTGATCAAGTGAAAATGGTACACCACTGGATCAGCAGGCCATATGCAAAGTGGTGCATGAAAAGGCAGTTATGTAAAATTCAGTCTACTCCTGCAGTAAGCAAACAGGAGCTGTAGGATCTAAACAGAAAATGAACCAAACTGATTAGGTCAACCAGAACAGGGTGACAATGAAGTTCATACCAAATGGGGAGGGGAAGGGGTAAACTATATCAAAACCACTCCAAAACAATTAGGATCACTGATTTCTTTTGCAAAAATAATTAAATCCAACACTGCTGAAAATAACTGAGTCTGGTTTCAACCAAAAAGCTATATGTGAACATTTGGTTTTAACTGTGATTGTCTGGATGCTTGGGGTAAGAGAATCCTTGTTATTTTGTCCTTTACTAAACTGCCTCTTTAACTGATGGGTTGTTTTAGCCCAAAATTTGAGATAAAAACAGTTGCAGTTGCCAGTTAGTATTCAGCCTCTTATCTCTTTACTGATAATCACCTCTTCATTGAGTCTAGGTAGGAGAAGGACAGTTAATGTCCTCATTCTCTATTTAAAGTGTTGCCTGCCTCCTCTCTTTCTATATTTAATGTGCTGCCTGCCTTCTCACTTTCTCTATTTAATGTGCAGTCTGCCCCTCACTTCCTCTACTTAATGTGCAGTCTGCCCCCTCACTTCCTCTAATTAATGTGCAGTCTGCCCCCTCACTTCCTCTACTTAATATGCTGCCTGCCTCTGCACTTTCTCTATTTAATATGCTGCCTACCTCCTTTCTTCCTCAATTTAATGTGTTGCCAGCCTCCTCACTTCTCCTGTTTAATATGCTGCCTGGCTCTTGCCTTCCTCTACCTACTGCAGACTAGTGATCCAGAGGGTGTAACAATGAGAACCAAGCAATGAAGTAGGTTGACTGTTGACAAGCACAGACAGGAACAATCCCACACTGATATGACTTTCTGTTTTGAAGAGCACTGGTAACAGGATTTTCAAAATAGATGCCATAGTCACCGTATTTTGATATCAGCATGAAACCATTTCTATTTAGTACCAAAGAGATATCATAAGAAGTCCTTTCGTGAAAGCACAATGTTGACAAAACCAGCCATCTAAAAGTAGTGAAAACAAAATTTTCAAGATGGCAGGTGGGGTACTCATATTAGAAATCAGAATAGCACCATTTTTATTTACAACCACAAGCTCATAAGAAGTCTTTCAATAAAAACTCCAGGTTGATATGATTTATTCATTCAAGATGGATACTGTTGTGAACATATCTGACATCAGATCTACACCATTTTCATTTTGGACTAAATATACAACCAAAGACATGTTCTGGTGAAAATACCATCATAATAGTCTATTCATTCATGAAGATTAGCAATCAGAAAATTTCAAGATGGCCACTGTGGTAGCCATATTGGGCATCATATCAGCAACATTTTCATTTACCAAAAGCTAGATATATGTGAAACCTGCTGATACAACTATCCATTCAGGAGGAGTAGCAATAGGAAGATTTTCAAGATGGTCACTAGTAGCAGCCATATCAGACACCAGCTCTGCATCATTTTAATTTACCACCAACTAAAACTTATCAGAAGTCTTCTTGTGAAACACTAATGCTGTCTATATTTGTTATCTAAGAGGATGAGCAATAACAAGAGTCTGAAGATGGCCAGTATTGCAGCTACACTAGACATCAGATAAGCGCCATTTTCATTAAGGATCAACAAGACATAAATACAAAGTCTGTTAGTGAAAACCCTATGTTTTCATGACCATGCAATAAGTAGAAATAGTGATTAATAATTTTCAGTTAATTTCAGAATGTTTACATAGCTAACTTATGTCTATGACTTATATTGTAAACAAAATTTACATAGCAAGAGTTTTAGTAGAATCTTGTTTACAGTTTAACTATGATTTTACATTGGAAATCTTAGCATTCTATTAAAATGTTGGTCAAGTGAAAATGTGTATCATTATGGATTTGATAAACATGTAATTTATGGAATTACTAAGGCTCAATGACTTTTGGAATTTTGTGAACTCATTTTTGTGTTCCACTTGACATTAAAGATTATTGGATTGCATTCAGAACATTCTAAAACTTTGGACATGTTATAGAACATTCAGGATTATTTATTCAGTTCACAATACATGTACTTTAATATTTTCACTTTGTATTCTAGAAAAATACATAAATAACTTGTTGATTTTAATTTTTGATACATCTTTTATATTCTTAGGAAGGAATGAGGTTGTATCATTCGAATGACTGGACCTTCAAAACAAAAGTGCATGTGGTTTGAAAATATGGATATATGTAACTCACTGATCCTGCAATTTGATGTTAATTGTTTTCATAAAATGCAAGTCATGTATGATTGCTACTTTAACAACTGTGTAGGGGTGAGTGTTGGGGAGACAGCAGCTCAAATTTAGGTGAATGAGGCCAAGTAAAAAAAAAAACAAGAGAGATTCCATCTGGAAATAATGTAAGTAAGCATGGTCTGGATTTATCAAAATTGGAATATAAGTTAGAGCTTGCCTTACTGTGGTCAAAATATCCTCTTCCATTAAGCCTGAACATGTCTATGACATTGACTGTAAAAGGGGCTAACCTCTTGTCTTCAAAAAAAAGAAGAAAAAGAAGTTCACCATTGGAGAATGGTTGCTGAGAGTGGTGTGACATTAATGATGTGACACCACTCACTGATAAGACATGATTTCTCATTGTATGTCCTAAAGGTGAGGATCTTCAACTTTCCAGGATTCAAAATCCAAAATCATGTTCAAAGAGGTCATCCTTGAAAGATACCAGGAGTGAAGGAGGAGTTTCTCTGGACATTGATGGATTAGCAATGATCTCAACTGCTTGTGAGGAAGTTGTTGTGACTTGTCTTGATACACTGTCCCTAAATCAATGATCTGCAATGTTTCATTGTAGTGTGGAAATCCAATCTAATGCAGTCTGTGCCCCTCATTTCAGATTTATCTTTATAATCAAAACTGATGAAGAGGAGATGAATCCCCACATTACCTCCAGGGTAAATAAAAAAGCATCTATGCTATTATGGTCAGGAAAAATGAAAAAGAAGTGTCAAGCATCAGACGGCCCTAAAGTGTAAAGACATTATAGAAGGTTCCTGGAGAACAACTCTGTATGAAACAGTTGTCTTCCCTTGATAATAATACTGAGTCGGCAAGTAAAGTGTCAGAATAATACTTAACCTTGGGATTGCTCATGACAGTATTCCTCTACTTTGAGGCCATGGACTGATGATTGTTTCCCCTTGCAGACATATGATGTCGAAAGTTACGAGGTTAGGACATGGTTTTGATTGCACATAATTTTCCATGAATATGGGAGGCAGTGACATGCTGCTACATGGTCTATGTATCTCCTTAACAATGGGATGTAGCAACATGCAGGGTCAGAAGACCCTTTTTCTTCATTAACAGACAAACCAGGAAATTCCAATGAGAAGGAGAATGGTGTTTTTTTCTTTCTCTGACAAGTGTGGCTGGGGTCTGCAAGATTCCAGCTTTCTTCAGACCATGATTTACAAAATGTACTTCTACATTCGGAACATTTAATATGGTCTGGACAAGTGTCCCAAGAAGACTTCTCGTGTCCACACTTTCCCATAAACTGTGTTGACATTATTCCTTTAGATAGAAAATAAATTAAAATAGGTCATGTATAATTCACCTTGTTCACCACATAAGGAGTACACTAGTGTTTTTTCCATGTAAGAAAGAGAGTTCTCAGTGTCTTAAACAAAGTTTATGGAATAAAAGAAGCATACATACATACAATAACGATGCAAAAAAAGTGAACAAGTTGAATCTAGCATCTAATACAGATACCATATACGTCTGGTTAGTGTGGTGTCAATCTAGACTGAATAACAAGTAGTGTCTAGTGAGAAAACTGTCATTATATCTTGCATAAATGACATACCAGTACCTAGATATAAAAATGATTTTGATATTAAGTGTATCCAACCCCTGCATGCGTACAAAAAGTAACCCCAAGTTCCTGGAGGAATCAAAACCAAAGAAAGAAGGTTAGTTAGCACATCCAAATTTACAGTATTACCTAATTAATGTGATGGCATTATTACTTGTATAAGATTAGTATTACATGATAAATATCGTGGCAGTATGTAAGTAAAATATTACCTGAAATTTTCCCACTTCATACAATGCTTTAAATGAAACATCATTCTCTACCAGTGCAGTTCCTATTACACTCAATACATCAGTCCACTGGAAGAAAACCAAAGAACATATGATAGTGCAGTAGTCCCCCTCTTATGCGGCAACCCCTGCTGCATTGGGAAAGTGGCCTTATAAGACGGGTGGCCGTTCCAGAGGGGGGCTAGATTTATTATGAGAAGTACATGTATATGTAATGTACGTAGTAAGAAAGCTACATACTTCAAAACATTAAATATCTTCGTCTAAATGAAACATTATTCATTAAAAGGTTCGTTTTGTTATAATAACAAATTTATTTCAACTGAATATACGTTACTATTTTATCTTTCTTGGCGTAAGTGTGATATGCGAGTGGGAATTGTTGTCATGCACATTGCATAATGGATTCAAAAACGTCATTTACATCTTGGTACATACATAATTATGCTTCCATTTGCTCCATTTTTCCACTGCTGCTGAAAAACCTTCTAATCGGTTATGACTTTGTTTATTCAAATTATTTCAACATAAACTTGTTTTTTTGAGTCTTTCCTACATAAAATTGTTCGGCATTCCACCCCCCCCAACGTCGCTGAGTAGAATAACCGATGACTTTCTTCTAAAATAATGTATCCGTTAATGTGAAGACATTTTAATGTTTGGTAATGTTTTTTATTCGGTTATTGCTGACTGTATGCGATTTAATTATGCAGACAAAACTTGTGTCGAGTGTACGAAATACAGTCATCGTAAAGGAAGCCATAATGTGTGGTCACGTGATTTTTCCGGTCTTTGTCTGATACCCTGTTGTTTTTTTAAGGTTCTCTGTGTGTGCCAATGTACAAAATCTATTTTTAGCCTATGCTGACCCTGTTATGATTATAACAATTACGTCTGGTTATAATCATCAAAGAGAAGAACTCGACATAGGTGCTAAACCCCAAACTCTATCATAACATTATTGAACCCATTTCATGTAAACATCGACTTTTATAGATAATGATATACTATAAATCTTAAGTCGACACTTTTAATGGCGACTTGACACTCGGAGACGTGTATCTACGATAGAGATAATCAAAATTGCTTACCTTACGTCAACATATAAATTAATTATTGGTTCTGGATACATTTGAAGAAACAAAAGTGGCCGTTCATGAGGGGGACATTTTCAATTTTTGTACTAAAATGCTGGCCGCTGGTCGCATTAGAGGGGTGGTTGCACTTGAGGGGTACTTTTAAATACAAACTCGTCGGTGCCAAGGGATTCTGGCCGTAAGAAGTGGGTGGCCGCTGGTCAGGGGGACCGTTCAAGAGTGGGACTACTGTATTGATATGATATCGTATTTGCCATGTTAACATTTGTAATATTGTTATCATATGATAGTACCGATATGATATCATATTTGCTATGTTAACATTTGCAATATTGTTATCATATGATAGTACCGATATGATTTCCTATATGCCATGTGGTCCAAGGTTGACATTGCCGGGGTGGGAGTGGGAGACAAGCTCCCCACTCCTCCAAAAATGCCCCATAGGGCTTGCGACTCTGATCGCCTCTGTCAACTAAAATCGAGCTCCTGGCCTTCGCGAGTGGCTTAGCTTCTAAGTCCGGCGGACCATGTTTTCACTGACAGGAGAAGGGGTGAAGGCGACCACTGGTGCCTTAAAACCAGTCGCTTTGGGTAGATGGGGCTCATAAACCTTGGATGGTAGCTCATCTAGGAGAAAGAAAACTCTGATCCCAAACCTCAGCTGCCTTGCGGCTATACCCACTCACGGGAAGGCTAAGGGAGTAAACCCCGACAGAAAATCCGGAGACGGAGTCCCTAAGGCAGTCTGATGTTGACTTCAACGTCATTCCGGCAACTCCTGCGATGCTGTTGGTGCCAAGCTGTAGCGACATTTGTCGTTCCCTTGGGTCCACCAGCTGCGTGGAGAGGGGGGATCTGCTGCATGGGCAACAGCTGATTCTCCATTCTAGACTGCCCAGGCTTTGTAGCTCCACTGGAGAGGACACTCCAGCATCGTCTTAAGGCATCGGCACAACACGGGAAGCAGCAGTCTACCGGTTTTAAGCCATAGCTTGATTGGCGTAGAACTTGGTGCCATGGGCTGGTTTCGACGGTGGGAGAGATCGCCATGTCTCATTGGAAGCTACCGCCTGCCTCAAGCTGGGCAGCCCCCAGTCAATAAGGTGCTTCCTGCCATGGCCTGCCTGCATGGAGCTTAGAGAACCATTTCGACAAGCAGGCCAAAAAACTCTGCACCAAGCAAGATACAAAGAGGAAACAAGAAGACTCCAACTCTTCGTTTCGCAAGCTGGAACATCAGAACCTTGTGCCCTGGACTCACCACTGACCTGCAGAAGATCAACGACACACGGAAGACTGCCGTCATTGACAGAGAACTCTCCCGACTGAATGTCGACATTGCCTGTCTTCAAGAGACCCAACTGGCCGACAGCGGCACCATCAGGGAAGCCAACTACACCTTCTTCTGGCAAGGAAAACCATCAGAGGAACCCAGGCAGCATGGTGTCGGTTTCACTGTAAAGAACACCCTCGTCGCCTTCATTGAGCCTCCATCATCAGGCACTGAGAGGATCCTTGCCCTCTGGCTTTCAACATCCTCAGGCCCAGCCAACATCTTCAGCGTGTATGCCCCAACCCTCTACTCAAACCCAGAAGAAAAAGACCAGTTCTACGAGGCTCTGGATCAAGCAATATCAAATATCCCCAGTACCGAGGGCCTCTACCTACTTGGAGACTTCAATGCGCGAGTGGGAGCTAACTACAAGGCATGGCCCACCTGTCTCGGCCCGCACGGAAGGGGCAAAATCAACGAGAATGGCCAGCGACTGCTGGAGATGTGCTGCACTCACAGCTTATGTGTGACCAACACCTTCTTCAAATGCAAGGAGATCCACCAGGTATCATGGAGACACCCAAGTTCCCGCCACTGGCACCAGCTAGATCTAGTCATCACCAGGCGCGCGGAACTAGCCAGCGTCCTTCTCACCCGCAGCTACCACAGTGCCGACTGCGACATGGACCACTCCCTTGTGGCCAGCAAGGTGCGAATAATACCCAAGAAACTGCACCACGCCAAGAAGAATGGTCGCCCACGCATCAACACCTGCTGTGCAAGCAATCCAGAGAAGACACAGCAGTTCATCTGCAAACTTCACAAGGCTCTCACCAAAGAGACACCTGATGACACCATCGACTCCAAGTGGTCCCACCTCCGAGATGCTGTGTACAACTCAGCCATTACTGCCTATGGGAAGAAAGAGCACAAAAACACAGACTGGTATGAGGCCAGCTGGGAGGAGATGGAACCCGTGACTGAGGCGAAGAGGAAAGTCCTCCTGGCTTACAAGACTGCGCCTAGCCTTGGTACATTACAGGACCTCAGGACTGCCAGAAAAAATGCCCAGCAGACCGCCCATCACTGCGCTAACACCTACTGGCTGAACCTCTGCACCAGTATACAGATAGCTGCCGAAACCGGGGATGCAAGGGGCATGTACAAGGGTATCAAGAAGGCAACAGGCCCACCCACCTCCAAGATCGCCTCACTCAAGTCCAAGACTGGCAAAGTCATCAAAGACCAGGGCAAACAGCTGCAGCGCTGGGTTGAGCACTATCTTGAGCTGTATGCAACCCAAAACGCCGTCACGGACACCGCCCTAGACACCATCCCAGACCTGCCAGTCTTGGAGGAACTAGACACACCACCCACCCTGGATGAGCTTAGCAAAGCCATCGACTGCCTCGCTTGTGGGAAGGCCCCTGGGAGTGACTCCTCTGCCTCTGCTGGGGACAAGGACACATCCCCCAGGACATGCGAGATGCAAACATTGTCACTCTATACAAGAACAAAGGAGACCGCAGTGACTGCAACAACTACCGGGCATCGCTCTTCTCAGTATTGTTGGAAAGGCGTTCGCCCGTGTCGTCCTGGCGCACTTGCAGACCCTAGCATCCTGAGTCTACCCCGAGTCCCAGTGTGGCTTCCGAGCAGGCAGGTCAACTGTAGACATGATCTCACTACGACAGCTACAGGAGAAGTGGCATGAGCAGCAGATGCCCCTCTACATTGCCTTCATAGACCTGACCAAGGCATTTGACCTGGTCAGCCGGAGCAGACTCTTCAGGATCCTTAAGAAGATAGGCTGCCCCCCACGACTGCTCGCTATCATAACATCGTTCCACGAGAACATGCACAGCACAGTGTGCTTCAACGGCGCAACATCAGAGGCCTTCCCAGTCAGCAGCGGAGTGAAGCAAGGCTGTGTCCTTGCGCCAACTCTCTTTGCCATCTTCTTTTCCATTCTCCTCCAGTACGCCTTCAAGGACTGCAACGAGGGTGTGTATATACACACCAGGACTTACGGAAAGCTGTTTAACATCGCCCGTCTCCGTGCAAAAGACTAAAGTTACAAAGGTTCTCATCCGTGAATTGCTCTTCGCCGACGATGCAGCCTTGACATCACACACGGAAGATGGACTGCAGCAGCTAGTATGCCACCCCTCCCACGCCTGCAAGGAGTACGAACTGACCATCAGTCTGAAGAAGACGAATGTAATGGTGCAGGACGCAGACTCCTCTCCCACCATCGCCATTGATGGGTACAACCTGGAAGTTGTTGAGGACTACACATACCTTGGGTCCACCATCTCCAACTCGCTCTCCGCTGATACTGATGTAAATGGCCGGATTGCCAAGGCATCAGCAGTTATGGCGAGGCTGAACCAGAGGGTCTGGGACAATCACAACCTCACCGAGAAGACCAAACTGCGCGTCTACCAGGCATGCGTGCTCAGCACACTCCTTTACAGCAGCGAGGCATGGACCACCTACGCGAGTCACGTGAGGAAACTCAACAGCTTCCACCTGAGATGCTTGCGGCGCATTCTGCGTATCCAGTGGCAGGACAAAGTTCCCAACACAGAGGTTCTGAAATGCACCAGCATGAACAGCATGTTCTCCATTCTCAGCGAGAGGCGCCTTTGATGGCTAGGCCATGTTAGGAGAATGGACCCAGGCCGCATACCCAAGGACCTGCTGTACGGTGAGCTAGTAGAAGGTGCACGAACGACTGGAAGGCCACGTCTGTGCTATAAAGATGTCTGCAAAAAGGACATGAAGACACCCAACATCAACATAAACAATTGGGAGAGTTGTGCTGACGACCGTTCCGCGTGGCGTCTTGCTGTCAGACAGGGCACTCAGAAAGCTGAGGAGATGAGAAACACAAACCTCGCTGCAAAGAGAGCCTGGAGGAAGGCGAACCAAAAACATCCTTAGCAAGCATCAGCATACACCTGCAGCAAGTGCAACAGAGACTGTCACTCAAGGGTCGGACTCTTCAGCCACTCGCGAAGGTGCAGATAGGACACCCAAATCGGAAGCTACACCATCATCTCTCAAAGACGGGCGGATGCTGACGATGCCATGTTAACATCTGCAATATCATATGATGATGCCAGAATAGCTAAAACATCTAAGGCACTCAAGGCTTCATCTGAAACATGCAATAATCGACATGTGTGGGAAGAGACAGCTTTAGTTATGAATTTCACACTAGACTTAGAGTACCATAAATAGCATAGTATATGCCCACACTATGACCATAAATAGCATAGTACATGCCCACACTATGACCATAAATGGCATAGTATATGCCCACACTATAACCATAAATGGCACAGTACATGCCCACACTATAACCATAAATGGCATAGTACATGCCCACACTATGACCATTGCACAGTATATGCCCACACTATGACCAAAAATGGCACAGTATTTGCCCACACTATGACCATTGCACAGTATATGCCCACACTATGACCATTGCACAGTATTTGCCCACACTATGACCATTGCACAGTATATGCCCACACTATGACCAAAAATAGCACAGTATATGACCACATTATGACCATAAATGGCACAGTATTTGCCCCCACTGTGACCATTGCACAGTATATACCCACACTATGACCATCAATGACACAGCATATGCCCTTATTATGACCTAAATAGCCCAGTATATGCCCACACTATGACCATAAATGGCACAGTATTTGCCCACACTATGACCACTGCACAGTATATGCCTACACAATGTCCATAAATAACACAGTATATAGCCACATAATGGTGTTATATGGAGATAACTGAAATTATTTTTCTTCTTTCAGTCTGTGATACAAAGATAAAAAAAGCTTCATCCTTATCCCAATGCAAACCTTCCACACAGTTTGGTCTGTGATGCACAATAAATGTTTCCATGCATAAACCACTAGACTTTTGTCAGTACGAGCAACCTTGCCCTTTCACCTTTTGACCCCCAAATCAACAGGCTTCTTTCTTACCACAACGAAGTTTATGTTATCTTAAGTCATCCATTCACTCCATGACACAGCACATGTGTACCTTCTACCTTTAGGTACTATTTTTTTTAAAAGAGCACATATTAAACAATGAAATATTATAGTTAACCCTTTGAACCCTAATCTCCCCCATATTTCGGCACAATAACATACATGCCAACCCCTGACGAGGAAAAAGTGTAATCCAAGTGGTCAAAAAGAGGAATCCAAGCAGAAAAAGAGTAATCCACATATAACATACTACAATTACAATTAACAAGGATTTATTTGCTTTTCTCGTCTTTTATCATTCATTAATGGTTCAAGTGTTCATATGTAGCACTTTTAGCTTTAGAAAGCAACAGATTGTCATGCTGCATTTCAAAACATTTTGTACCAGCTGAGGCCATGAATGTTTTGCATACCAGTAGAGCACTCAGTACCGGGTGACTTAGCCTGGACCTGAATTCAGTTTTATTTTTGTTAACAACACTGAACAATCTCTCACAGTTAGCATTAGAATGGTAAAGAACCAATATTCCTTTCATAACCTGACAAAGAAGAGGAAATTTATTTCTTCCAGTGATAGTCTTTTAGCTGGGAAATAAGGTGCCATTGCACATCAACTCTATCTGCATTAAGTATATTGTCAGGTAGAATCCCAACTTGATACTTCAGGAATTCTTCTTCCAGATGATCCAAGCTAGACAAGGGTGGCAATAGAAAGGGATATCTCTTGACAAATAATCTAACACTTTTGAAGCTTTTTGACTGTCTCTCATTTACATAAGCAACTGAAGCATTTAAAAGCAGTTCATCTCCATATGGGAATTTATAGAGCATGTAATCACAGGCTGTAGCATAATAATCTCTAACATTATCATAGAACATCTTCACAGGAAGAGTAGAATTGTGTTCTATGAATTCTCTTGCTTCTGCACCAATAGCTAGATCTTCATTATCTTTCTGGTTTGCATGGTCATGAAAGTCAATATCAGTTAAAAGTTTGGCTGATACGATGATTTCTTGCTTAATAAACCTTATTAGCAAATCTGACAACTGGTTTGACACAATCTTGTGCATAATATGAATGCATGGTTCTTCTTTCTGCAAGACAACATTTGCTGCATCAAACAATGGAATGGCACTCTTCATAAACAAGCAGTACAGTTTTGTAACTGGATCATTAAGCTTTTTGTAAACCATCTCACATTTAGAGTCCTCAAAGCAGTGAACAGATTCTTTTTCTTTCTGTGCCATCTTAGTATCCACTTTGCTAGTTTTGCCCTTGGAAGTATGAGAAGATCCAGTATGCTTTTTAACAGATTTATACTCTGAAGAACCTGATCCAGATGGCTGATGAAATTTTATGTCAAAAGATTTATCTTTCACAGTCATGGTCTGAGCCTGGAGGCCCTCTAGCAGGATAGATTGAGGCCTCTCAAATAAAAATTCCATGGATTTAAATTTCTTTCTTTCTGCTACACCAATCTCTTTATTGTTAGTATGTCTGTCTATACTTTCATCTCTTGTTCTCTTCTGACTTGCAATAACAGATTCTGCTTTTGTACCACTCTTCTTCACTTTTCCACGTTTTCTCTGTGCAGATTCACTTTCAGTTTGAAAGAATGCTTGTAGTGCATCCCGAAGCTCAAGTAAACGGCTAACACATTTGCCAAGGGATAACCATCTTGTACACACATGCTTTATAACTTTATAGTCTTCAAGATCAAACTGATCTTGTAACAACTTTAGATCCTGTTTCCTTTTACTACTGTTCTCCAAATAATAGTAGATATCTATTAATAAATGGCCAATATCTACTTCTAATTTATCAGCAGCCTTACCAGCAGCAAGGTACATCAAATGACAGGGGAAACCTGTTATGAACACTGATGGAGACATTTTCAAAATATAGCATGCAACTCCTTTATGAATTCCAGTCATCACTGATGCATTATCAGCTGCAAACCCCATACAGTTCTGCCAACTTATGTCATGTTTCTTCAAAACATTGTCAAGCAAATCAAAAATGTTTTGTTCAGTGAAATCTACTGTTAATTCTGGTAAAGAAAGAAGAACACTCATGACTTTGTCTTTTTCACTGTCAAAGTACCTAACACATACTGGGTACAACTTTTTATCATCATAATCACAACTCTCGTCTGTGGCAATACTAAACGGCCCAATTTTTATTGCTTCTGCACTTTTAAGTGAAGTATCTTCTGCTAGGCACCGAACAATGTGAGATGATTTTGTTCTTGCACAAGCATATTTTTCCGCAATTTTCGAATCAGGAAACATCCACTTGAACAAGGGACCAACGTGGTCTGCTACCGCTAAGGGTAGTCCGTGTTCTATTAAAAACTCGGTAAATAACACCTCAGCATTTATAGTATTCAAGTCTGCACTTGAGCTCTGCTGTAAATAAGAAGTTACCTTAGTATTAGAGTTTGTAAGGCGAGCTAATTCGATGTGTTTCCTTGTTTTCATGTGTTTTTCCACATAAAAATTTACCACCATGACCAATGCTAAACTCGTTTCCGCAGTCTGCAATGAGCATGATGCTGTCCTAGAATGGAACGCTGTATTATGCCATTCATATATTCATCTTTGGAGGACTCGTAGTTTTGCTTTTTTATGATCCATATGCGAAATTCTTGGGGAAAAAAATGTGCTCTAACATACACAAAGACTAGAATCCATCTTAACATCTGAAGCCATTTAGCGCCAACGATTAGACGTCACGTGATGATGCCCTCGTCGTGTTTGGAGGATTGATTACATTTTGCTTTGTTTATTATTGACTTTTTCTAACCCATCTGTGAAATTATTTAAGAGATATTTTTTGCACTCATAAACGCATTGAGAATTTGTTAATACTTTTTAGCGCAAAAAAAACTTTTAGACTGGTTCTGCACTATACAAAATTAGAACAAAGAGTATGTGCATAATGATTTAAACAAAATAGAAACCAGTCTGTTCTCTCCTCACTAAGCCGTTATAAATAGAATATGAGGTCGAAAGTTTGAAAGTATCTTAGTAACATGATAGTTGCTATAAATAGAACATGAATATTAGGAAAGTCCACGGACAAGTATACTCGTATATCGTAGTTATGTAGAAGCAGGGTATTTTTTAATTAAAAATAAAACAGTATGTAAAAAAAAAGGTAATGCTAATAAAAACAAAAAAATTTTTTTTTTTTGCAAGATGGATATATCGAAAAAGCGTAATCTATAAACGTTAACGCGTAACGCGGAATTTAGTGGGAAAAAGCGTAATGATTACGCCAAAAGCGTAATGGTTGGCATGTATGCAATAAGCCGAGCCTCACCAGCAATTTTTGACAATTTTATAAACAGTAAAATTTTGCAAAATAAAAGTAATATTATGCCTCAGAATGATAATCCACTATGATATAACAGCAAATATCAAATTGTCTCATTTCAAAACATGCTTATAAAATGCTTTTTATTACTATGACTATGTAACAAACTGTCTCGAAATTTTGTTCATGTTGTACCATTCATGCAAGATCTATATTTCACTGACCATCTAGCGAATAACATAAGACAGGCCGGTATACCGGCCTGTCGGGTTTATGACGGTAGATAGCTAGGCCAGTATACCGGCCTGTCAGGTTATGATGGTAGATAGCTAGGCCTGTATACCGGCCTTTCGGGTATATACACTGTTACAACAGGCCGGTAAACCGGCCTGTCGGGTTCAAATCCATACTACTGCAGACAGGTAGTGAATGAAGTAATTGTATAATTGGAATTGAATCCTGGATGAAAAGGTTAGCTGCACCTAGAACTGAATGATAAACAAAAAGGTAAGCTGCAAATGGAATTGAATTCTGAATGAAACTAGCTAATAAACATTCCTGATAGCTGAATGAATTATTGCTGAATGAATGAAGTACTGTCAAGAAGACCGTAATGTACTTGTTTTAGCATGACTTACAGTTGAGAATACCAGAGACTTGGCTAAAGGGTCCTCTTTCTGAATCTTTTTCAGACATCTCACAACTGCCTCCACCTTGGTTGAGTGGCTTCCCTGCAAAAAAAAAAGTTTTAACTTAATTTTGTTGACACTGTGATAACACATTACGTTTTTCAATTAATGTTTGGTTGCAAATGATTCACTTGAGGTAGGAAGCCAGAGAATAAAAAAAAAGACAAACATCTTGGATGGTAAAACACTAACTGATGCAACAAGTACAAGGCAGAAAAACACAACTTTGTTACAACAATGTGTTTTATGAAACCTCAACCCCCAATCAAACTATGTGCTCAAAATAGTCACTGTATGCACATATCTTACAAAAGTACTGTAGCACATTGTTACAGCAATAGTCTGGTCATGCTGAAGATTAACAACAAAAGTATAAATATGGTCATACTAATGATCAACAACAAAATTGTAACTTCATACTGATAAAGTACTGCAAACTTGGCTACTGACCAATCACTGTTCAACATGCAAAGTTCCTTTAGACTGATTTCAATGTGAAAACCTGTTTAGACTAATGCACCATGATTTACACTAATGCACCATAATGTACAATTTACATGAAGATAACATCAATGCATAATTGTTTTACATTGACAGTAACATGCAAAACCCAGATTATAAAATGCAATGTACAATTAATGAATGACCCATGACAATGGATTGATGCTTTTGTTTCTTTCTGTTCCATGCTGATCAGTCTAAAGCATAAAAAGCCAATTACTTTGTCCTTTCTTAATTGTCTT
Organism: Unio delphinus; assembly: GCA_029339505.1. Lineage (NCBI taxonomy): Eukaryota > Metazoa > Mollusca > Bivalvia > Unionida > Unionidae > Unio > Unio delphinus. The sequence goes on from JAQISU010000042.1 coordinate 7,891,481, forward strand.
CCATTATGATGAAGGAATACATAAATGGAACTTAAACATGATGAACTACTAAAATAAGGTAATATGCATTACCTTGACTGTGATTTTGTCAATGTTTCCATCTTCAAGATCCACCTCTTGCTTTGTGCTGACATAGGAGATTTCTCCATGACCTGTATACTGCCTACATATAGCGCACTTGACACGGCGATGACGGCCACCAAAGCTGTACCTTTCTGCAACAATTCTGATACAGTCCAGACAAAAACAATGACCACAGATTAAGACACTCCACTGAAAAGAAAATTATTTGTGTGTATAATTTCGTTAAGTCTAGTCCAACTAACAGTAAAAGACATCCTGATCTGCTATCGCACCATGTACCAGAAATATATATATATATATCACTGTCTAATGATACTTATTGCATTTAAAAGTCATGTTATACTGTACAAAGATATCATCACATCACCCAGAGACAATATCTCTTGCATATTTCCATACATGTAAATCTCTCTTGCATACTTATCAATCTCTCTTGCATACTTGCATACATATCAATCTCTCTTGCATACTTGCATACATATCAATCTCTCTTGCATACTTGCATACATATTAATCTCTCTTGCATACATATAAATCTCTCTTGCATATTTCTATACATATCAATCTCTCTTGCATATTTCCATGTGAGTCAATCTCTTGCATATTTCCATGCATATCAATCTCTCTTGTATACTTGCATACATGTCAATCTCTCTTGCATACATATCAATCTCTCTTGCATACTTCTATGCATATCAATCTCTCTTGCATATTTCCATGCAAATCAATCTCTTGCATATTTCCATACATATTAGTCTTTCTTGCATATTTCTTTATGAATCACTACATCAATGCATATAGCAGAAACACTGATCACAAATGCACATAGTGTACTACTTACTTCCATGAAAAACTATGCTTATAATGGCTGAATCTTTGCATAAAATAATGAAACCTACTCATTATAGATATCTTTGCTGTTGAGAAGAATAACTGACTGCTAATTATATCCTAAGGTGTTTGTTGTTTGGAAGAATGGCTGACTACTGGTTATATCTTAAACTATGTTTACTGGTTAGAATGGCAGACTACTGGTTATATCCTAAACTATGTTTACTGGTTAGAATGGCTGACTACTGGTTATATCCTAAACTATGTTTACTGGTTAGAATGGCTGACTGCTGGTTATATCCTGAGGTTTGTTTGTTGGTTAAAATCACTGACTAGTGGTTATATCCTGAGGTATGTTTGTTGGTTAGAATCACTGACTACTGGTCATATTCTATGTTTGTTGGTAAGAATGGCTGACTACTGGTTATATCCAAGGTATGTTTGTTGGTTAGAATCAATGACTACTGGTTATATCCAAGGTATGTTTGTTGGTTAGAATCACTGACTACTGGTTATATCCAAGGTATGTTTGTTGGTTAGAATCATTGACTACTGGTTATATCCAAGGTATGTTTGTTGGTTAGAATCACTGACTACTGGTTATATCCTGAGGTATGTCTGTTGGTTAGAATCGTCGATTACTTTTTATATCCTGAGGTATGTTTGTTGGTTAGAATCGTCGACTACTGGTTATATCCTGTGGTATGTTTGTTGGTTAGAATCGCTGACTACTGGTTATATCCTAAAGTATGTTTGTTGGTTAGAATGGCTGACTACTGGTTATATCCTGTGGTATGTTTGTTGGTTAGAATGGCTGACTACTGGTTATATCCTAAGGTTTGTTTGTTGGTTAGAATCACTGACTACTGGTTATATCCTAAGGTATGTTTGTTGGTTAGAATCGTCGACTACTGGTTATATCCTGTGGTATGTTTGTTGGTTAGAATCGCTGACTACTGGTTATATCCTGTGGTATGTTTGTTGGTTAGAATGGCTGACTACTGGTTATATCCTGTGGTATGTTTGTTGGTTAGATTCATTGACTACTGGTTATATCCTAAGGTATGTTTGTTGGTTAGAATCACTGACTACTGGTTATATCCTGTGGTATGTTTGTTGGTTAGAATCGCTGACTACTGGTTATATCCTGTGGTATGTTTGTTGGTTAGAATGGCTGACTACTGGTTATATCCTAAGGTATGTTTGTTGGTTAGAATGGCTGACTACTGGTTATATCCTGTGGAATGTTTGTTGGTTAGAATCACCGACTACTGGTTATATCCCAAGCTATGTTTGTTGGTTAGAATCACTGACTACTGGTTATATCCTAAACTATGTTTGTTGGTTAGAAGAATGGTTGACTGCTGTATAAGACCAACAGTGCTGAATACATACAACAAAACAAAGCAATTCTAGATCTAAATTTTTAAGTCTACAATAACGTATTGTTATAGCACAAATAAGTACATTCTTTGGTGTTATGTCTAAGACATAAAACTGGGTTTATTTTACAGCTATTCTAGTCCAACTATATTTCATTTACAGTATTAAGTTATGTTACTTTCTTGTAATCTCTTTTATATCAATTATACTGTAAAATCTAGCCAATAAGCTTAAATATCAACACTGTATAAATAGCTGAATTATTTTTGCTAACAATAAACTTAAATATCAACAGTGTATAAATAGATAAATTCTTTTTGCTGACAATGAACTTAAATTTCAACACTGTATATAGCTGAATTCATTTTGCTGACAATAAACTTAGATATCAACAGTGTATAAATAGCTGAATTCTTTTTGCTGACAATGAACTTAAATATCAACAGTGTATAAATAGCTGAATTCTTTTTGCTGACAATGAACTTAAATATCAACAGTGTATAAATAGCTGAATTCTTTTCACTGACAAGAAACTTAAATATCAACACTGTATAAATAGTTTTTTGCTGACAAACATAAATATCAACACTGTATAAATAGTTTTTTGCTGACAATAAACATAAATATCAACACTGTATAAATAGTTTTTTGCTGACAATAAACATAAATATCAACACCACAGTGATTGTATAAATAACTGTATTGTGATTTGTTTATCTGTCAAAAAGCATATAAAAATGTGCAAGTAACATTTACTAATTTCATGAATAAGCATATATGCCTTATTTTTTAAATTTAATATGGAATAGAAGGAATTTCACAAACCTCTCTGCCTAGCTCTTTTTGACAAATTGGACAGGGCTCAGGATTAAATCCATTCTGTGTCTCCGATTGACTCTGAAACATGGTACACAATTAAATGCATCTCATAGCTAACAAAAATAATGACAAGCGTATTCTCTGTGTGTGTGTGTGTGTGTGTGTGTGTGTGTGTATGTGTGTGTGTGTGTGCATTTCCAAAATCTTGTAAGAAAAATCTATATATTCTTGAGCTCTATTTAGACATATATGCGGTTAACATATAATAGTATGAATTTAAAGCACATCAAAAGGTTCCTAATGTACAAGAAGCATTTATTACACAGATTCGTGTATTGGACTGTGTGTTCTATGTACAACAAGCATTTATTACCTAGATTCATGTATTGGACTGTGTGCCCAAATGACCAATTAGCAGCTAGTACATGGATTCATGTACAGTGGGACCCCGCTATAACCCGCTCCGTTATAAAACGAATTCGGATATAACCCGGTCGTGGCATGGCTCCTGAAATTTCGGGTAATTTATTACAGGTATTTTTCTCAAAGACCCAAAAAAAAAAAATCAAAAAAAAAAATTTAAGTATGAAAAAAAAAAATACGTCAAGAGTTTAATTATCATTCTCATATTCATCTAAACAGTGCGAAAAAGAACGTGTAGAAAATGTATTATCAAATTTCTTCTAGTTTTGTGCCAAAATAAATGTCGGAAATACGAACCAATTGCTGGGCCTACTGAGAACTTTGATCTTTGTTTATTGTTGAAAAATTACAGCTCATAAGTGTCAATATTATAATTACTGATTCCTGAGTAAGGAAGCCATCGTGTCTACTTTGTGTTTGTCTTGAATGCATTCCGAATACAATCGTTGCTCTAATAATCTCCGATATATGTTCTCTTAATTTCATACACAACTCAGCAACAGCCAATGCGGCGGTTGATAAAAGATTCTCACCAGAATATTTAAATCAATTAATTTAAGTACATTGTTTATCATCAAAGTGAACTGCCGAGCTAAACTTGTTCAATTCATGGGGCAACGGTTTTATACAGCATCAAAGAAACAACACCGCCAGCATGTGCGTATGGCTTGGCGGTGTTGTTTTATGCAATCTGTTGACTAGTAAATTCAAATTCTGCAACTGAGAACCATAATTGACTTTGCCAAGAGCAAACGTGACATTAGCAGAAAGCAGCTAATATTCAGAGTTTTTCAAAAAATAATAACTATTGACAGATGAGAAATGTAATGGTATAAAATGTATACGATACTGAGGTCTCGGAAACGCTTAATTTCACGTATTTGAATGCAAATATTTGATCTGGAACACATTAATCACTCCATGCAGGAGTCCTCCGTATGCATGCAAATAGCTGGGAGACAAAGTTAGTGTTAATTATGTTATCATTTTAGCTGTGCTGATATTTACAGTGACATAATTCAGTGGTTAAAATACAACCAGTTCTGCCTGCTGTATTTATCAGAGTACATCAAAAGAACATGACGCAATAGCTGGGCGGCAAGTTCAAAGGACTTTGACTAGCAGCTTGGGTGGGAAAATGTTCTGAAATTTACAATGACTGAATTCAGAGACAGAAAGATCCTGAGATGTACATGTACTTATTATAAGAATACACTTTAGCTTCCATTATTTAATCTACGGACATGTACTATTTCATCATTCATTACGTACACCCGTTACGTAATTTTTGTTATTTTCTTTTCAGTGAATTCAGTCATATAATGATCTGTGACAAAATTATTGAATATTTTACATCTGTGTGTGGATATTTTCGATGGAAATATTTGTATTATGGATTCAATGTATGTTACAAGATTCGCTGGTGAGTACACGGTGTTCATACTCTTTTCATGCAATAGATTATACATGTATATATAAATTAGACACGTGTATGTACCAATGCAGGGTTCTCTGAATAAAGTAATATATTATATCTGCAATTTCTGTTACCACAGCAAATGTTTTTCTCATTTAATATATATTGATCAAAAATGGTAATTGTGCCATGCATTTTTGCACCCGTCTTTATGTACCCCCCCCCCCCAATTTAAATCCAAAAATGTGTTGGTATTGTACATGGTTGCTTATAACACGGATCGGTTCATAACACGGTCGGATTCTATGGCTCCCAACTACCGTGTTATAGCGGGGTCCCGCTGTACTGGACTGTGTTCCCAATGTACAAGAAGCATTTATTACCTAGATTCATGTACTGGACTGTGTTCCCAATGTACAAGAAGCATTTATTACCTAGATTCATGTATTGGACTGTGTGCCCAATGTACAAGAAGCATTTATTACCTAGATTCATGTATTTGGACTGTGCACCCAATGTAAATGAAGCATTTATTACCTAGATTCATGTATTGGACTGTGTGCCCAATGTACAAGAAACATTTATTACCTAGATTCATGCATTGGACTGTGTTCCCAATGTACAAGAACCATTTATTACCTAGATTCATGTATTGGACTGTGTGCCCAATGTACAAGAAGCATTTATTACCTAGATTCATGTATTGGACTGTGTGCCCAATGTACAAGAAGCATTTATCACCTAGATTCATGTATTGGACTGTGTGCCCAATGTACAAGAAGCATTTATCACCTAGATTCATGTATTGGACTGTGTTCCCAATGTACAAGAAGCATTTATTACCTAGATTCATGTACTGGACTGTGTGCCCAATGTACAAGAAGCATTTATTACCTAGATTCATGTATTGGAATGTGTGCCCAATGTACAAGAACCATTTATTACCTAGATTCATGTATTGGACTGTGTGCCCAATGTATAAGAACCATTTATTACCTAGATTCATGTACTGGACTGTGTTCCCAATGTACAAGAAGCATTTATTACCTAGATTCATGTATTGGACTGTGTGCCCAATGTACAAGAAGCATTTATTACCTAGATTCATGTATTGGACTGTGTGCCCAATGTACAAGAAGCATTTATTACCTAGATTCATGTATTGGACTGTGTGCCCAATGTACAAGAACCATTTATTACCTAGATTCATGTATTGGACTGTGTGCCCAATGTACAAGAAGCATTTATTACCTAGATTCATGTACTGGACTGTGTTCCCAATGTACAAGAAGCATTTATTACCTAGATTCATGTATTGGACCGTGTGCCCAATGTACAAGAAGCATTTATCACCTAGATTCATGTATTGGACTGTGTGCCCAATGTACAAGAACCATTTATTACCTAGATTCATGTACTGGACTGTGTTCCCAATGTACAAGAAGCATTTATCACCTAGATTCATGTATTGGACTGTGTGCCCAATGTACAAGAAGCATTTATTACCTAGATTCATGTATTGGACTGTGTGCCCAATGTACAAGAAGCATTTATTACCTAGATTCATGTATTGGACTGTGTACCCAATGTACAAGAAGCATTTATTACCTAGATTCATATATTGGACTGTGTGCCCAATGTACAAGAAGCATTTATTACCTAGATTCATGTACTGGACTGTGTTCCCAATGTACAAGAAGCATTTATTACCTAGATTCATGTATTGGACTGTGTGCCCAATGTACAAGAAGCATTTATTACCTAGATTCATGTATTGGACTGTGTGCCCAATGTACAAGAACCATTTATTACCTAGATTCATGTATTGGACTGTGTGCCCAATGTACAAGAAGCATTTATTACCTAGATTCATGTATTGGACTGTGTACCCAATGTACAAGAAGCATTTATTACCTAGATTCATGTATTGGACTGTGTGCCCAATGTACAAGAAGCATTTATTACCTAGATTCATGTATTGGACTGTGTTCCCAATGTAATATGAGCAACTAGTACCTGGATTAATGTACTGGAAAATGTTCCAAATGTACAAGAAGCATTTAGTACCTGGATTCATGTACTGGCCTGTGTTCAAAAGGTACAATGAATAGCTATTGCCTAGTTTCATCTACTGGCCCATGTTTCCAAGGTACAATGAGCAGTTAGTAACTGGATTCATGTACTGAACTGTGTTCCCAAGGTACAATGAGCAGTTAGTAACTGGATTCATGTACTGAACTGTGTTCCCAAGGTACAATGAGCAGTTAGTAACTGGATTCATGTACTGGACTGTGATTCCAATGTCAAATGAGCATTTAGAAACTGGATTCATGTATTCAAGTGCCAACAATGTCTAATGAGCAGATATTTTCTGGATTCATAGACTGCTTTTCATTTCTGATGTAGAACAGGGTACCTGACAAAACACCACCATAATAAATACTAATATCATGCTGTGTATGTTTATTAATTAGTTGTGCATTTTTCTCAGGGAATATCTACATTAACCTGTGCATGTGAATGGATATTTTCTGAACAACATTAAACAATATTTCACTAATGCAAATTTGTGATTGATGACAAGACATTTAGAAAAATCATTTATACCTTTGCTAAATTCTGGAGGTAAAGAAGTTGTCCAAGTTTCTTACGCAACTCATTCTGGGCAATTATATGATCTGAAATCAATTTCATCTTGTGATGATCAACCTGAAAGGTAATTATATCTCAATTAAACATGTATAATTTTTCTGAAGGGGACCTAAAATGAAATTTATTGTATTAACTAAGTGCACTTAGTCAAATCATCAATATGATCCTTACTAACCAAATGAGTGCACTTAGTCAAATCATCAATATGATCCTTACTAACCAAATGAGTGCACTTAGTCAAAACATCATTATGATCCTTACTAACCAAATGAGTGCACTTAGTCAAAATATCAATATGATCCTTACTAACCAAATGAGTGCACTTAGTCAAAACATCTTTATGTTCCTTACTAACCAAATGATTGTAATGTACTGGCATGGGCAGCTTGTAATGTAATAAGCATGGACAAATGTAATGTATTAGCATGAGCTGAAAGACTTATGAACATACTTGTTTCCTAAACTGAAATTAATTATCTTTTAACATTAAAATGTTTGTTGAACCTCTGATTTGAAAAAATGGATCTTTTTAACTCATTAAACCCCCAACCCCAAATCCATCTTTATCCCTTTTACATCTGTATGAGTGAAATAGTCAATTATAACAAATTTCACTTCTAACTAGACACTCAGTTAAAAATAAATCTCTTGCAAGCATATGTATTTGGATGTATTCAGAATTAACCTCCAAAATGAATTTCCTACATTTCCTGCATTTTCAATAACAAAATTCTCTGGGACTGAATGCGTTAAACACTGGAAAATCTGCTGCATCTTATATTGGAATTAATGATCTTTTAAACACTGAAAAGTCCGCTGTACCTCAGATTCCTCCAGAACATGGAGTTGGGGTGTGTCTAGTTTAGGTTCATCTGGAAGACGTAGGCGTAGCCGTGTTATGGCCATGTCCAATTCATCTATGGCAGAAATCTGCTCACGTAATGCCAGCCACATGAAGCGCAAATGCTGCAAAATGTTTCACTATACAGTTTAAAATTTGTTTACAAAATAAATTACCCAATATAATTATAAGTCCACAACATTCAGGAGTTGTGAATAAAAAATTAACCTATTTAATTATGAGTCAACAGCATGATTTAAATCCAATCTATTAATATTTTTAAATTATTATAGATGTTCTGAATGTACTAATGGATTTTAATGTAAAAATGCATGGACTGCACTCTTAATGCATTTTCTGAGTATCCTGAATAAAACAAAAGTATAATAAGTTAATTTGTTTTTGACTCATGTTTTACATTTGTAATTATGTGCAAAAAATTAAATTAATTATTTTAGTATCAAATATTGGTGTCAAGTCTGAGACAAGTCTCCATATAACAAAATCATGACCTAATCAGAAAATTTTAAATATATCACCTTAAACTCTTTTTTAAGGGCTTCAAACAGCTTGACATGTGTGTTCCCAAACTCAACCAGGTCATGATCAGCTGGAAAAAAAACACAAGTTTACTCTATACTTTATACCAAAAGGTTAGTGACATCGAATCAACAAAAGAAGAAATACCTTCACAATTATCAGGTATATAAATGATGTTTGCAAATTTTCACAAGAATTCATTAGTTTACAGTAAACTGAACTGTATGATTCTGAATATGTCAAGTCTATGAAGAGCAAAGGGCACATAACTGATGAATTACACTGTGTAAATATTAATCAACAATTGTTTAGTGATTGGAAATATGCAAATGAGGATGACAGCATCTTGAATAACCAGATGGTACAACAGAAAATAATTCATTAAATAATTCTGTATCATCTAAAAGAACCACATGATATTTCTGTTAGGACAGTATATCCTTAATAACATGAAGAAAAGCTGTTCTCCATTGGAAATGAAGATAACAGAAAGACATTTTAATTAGAAATTCATAAATTCTGTAGTTTCATGCAATAACAGACAATCTAGGGTTCATGTAAATAATATTTAAGAGCCTTAAAATGTATTAGTTACAACTTGAAATTGATAGCATGAAATTGTATTATATATAACTTCAAATTAATAGCCCCAAAAGGTATTCTTTATAACTTAAAATTGATAGCCCATAAAGGTATTATTTAGAACCTGAAATTGATAGCCCATAAAGGTTATTATTTATCACCTGAAACTAATAGCACATAAAGGTATTATTTAGAACCTGAAACTGATAGCCAAACAATGGTGCTAGTTATAACTTGAAGTGATAGCCCAACATGGGTATTATTTGTAACTTGAAGTTGATAGCCCAACATGGGTATTATTTGTAACTTGAAATTAATGGTACCAAAGTCCATTATTGTACAGTGTAACCACAAGTGTCCATAAAGAAGAACATCTGTCCCTAAGAGAAACGTACCTTTGTACATCTTGCCAAAGGATAGAATGGTCTTCAGTATGGTCTCAAGTTCACAGTCTGCCCATGTCCCCTGACGCCTGCTGTGGACCTGAACACTAACATCTTGCACATCTCCACCAACTGACACTCCTCTGAGAAGGACACATTTGCATTAATTTGTGTTTTTCTTTATTTGTACCAAAAAAGAACCAACTTTGATGATTTATCTGCACTTAACTGAACAGAATGTAAGCTTTACACTCAAGTCATCTCTCTGTGTGACACAATAAACCTGAGTAATACTTGAGGTCAGTGATAGCTGCGAAGGCCATCTATAGAGGAATTTGTTCAAATAGTTTCTACATAAAATCAATGAAATTCTCTTTGGTCATTTTTAAAATATGACTGGAACATGAAACTATATATATATATATATATATATATATATATATATATATATATAATTGAAAGAAATAAGCACAAAGACTAGTGCCTGCAATTTGAGCCATGAGATAGGAATTGCTTCAAAAAATTTAACTTTGACCCTAGTTGTCAAAAAGAGTGTGTTGCAGAAGGAATTTTGTAACTTGAAAATTATTCAACCCAATTATCAATAGAATCCTACAAGAGATTTAGGAAAAAAAAGCAAATAACCAAAACTTTAATACAAACTTTCTATGACCATGAGTATGGTCCCAAAGTCAATTTGGAAATAGCATTTGTTGCAGAATTAACTGTCTCAGTTTCATAATAATTCATCTCTAGTGTGAAAACAGACCATCAAGGCATCTGGCAAATACAACTAAATAACACAAACTGTAATCTAAATCTTAAAGCAATATACTATAACAGAATGCTTTGATTAATATTAATTCATAACAATTGTCTTTTATTTGTATTAATTCATGACAAATATGATAAGAATGAATTGTTGTTGATTTCTAATAAATTCATGACAAATTTGATAAGAATACATTTTCTTTGATTCCTATAAATTCATGACCAATACAAAAAGAAAAGTTGTCTCTGATTCCTAAGAAATTCATGACAAATATGATAAGATTCAATTGTCTTTAATTCATATTAATTCATGATAAATATTATAAGAATGAATTGTCTCTGATTCCTAAAAAATTAATGGTAAATATAATAAGAATGAATGGTCTTTGACAAATATGATAATAATGAATTGTCTATGATTCCTAATAAATTATGATAAATATGATAAGAATGAATTGTCTTTGATGCCTAATAAATTTATGGTAAAGATAAGAATGAATTGTCTTTTATTTGTATTAATTCATGACAAATATGATACAGGGAGCGTAAAAAATATTTGTAAATTAGGAACTTTAAAAAAAAAAAATTAAAAGTACAAATCACTGATGGACTGATATCAGTGACAGTGTCACTGATGACACTGACATTGGCAGAGAAGTGACTGTTATGATTTTGGTTGATACTAAATGTGGGCTTGACAGAGATGACAGTGTATCTGTTACTTATAAACTGCCCCCATAGATCTTGTAGAAAAAAATATATTTTTAAGGATTTAATTAATGTGTGGTACTTTTCCTCTATAGTACCATTCATGAGAATGCTAGAATTATCTCTCTTGAATGCTAGAAGTACCTCACTTGAATGATAGAATTATTTCTCTTGAATGCTAGAAGTACCTCCCTTGAATGATAGAACTATTTCTCTTGAATGCTTTAATTACTTCTCTTGAATGTTAGAATTATATCTCTTGAATGCTAAGTACCTCCCTTGAATGCAAGAATTACCTCCCTTGAATGCTAGAAATACTTCTCATGAATGCTAGAATTACCTCTCCTGAATGCCAGAATTACCTCTCTTGAATGCCAGAATTACCTCCCTTGAATGCTAGAATTCGCTCTCTTGAATGCTTGAATTACTTCTCTTAAATGCTAGAATGACTTATCTTGAATGCTAGAAATACTTTTCTTGAATGCTAGAATGACTTCTCATGAATGCTAGAATTACCTCTCTTAAATGCTAGAATGACTTCTCGTGAATGCTAGAATTACCTCTCTTGAATGCAAGAATTACCACTCTTGAATGCTAGAATTACCTCTCTTGAATGCTAGAATGACTTCTCATGAATGCTAGAATTACCTTTCATGAATGCAAGAATGACTTCTCGTGAATGCTAGAATTATCCTTCTTGAATGATAGAATTACCTCCCTTGAATGCTAGAATTACTTCTCTTGAATGCTAGAATTAATTTTCTTGAATACTAGAATTACCTCTCGTGAATGCTTGAATTACTTCTCTTGAATGATAGAATTAATTCTTTTGAATGCTAAAATTACCTCTCATGAAACTGGAAAAGTCTTGATTCATATGCATTAAAGAGATCATCTGCCATGCAAAAAGGGCAGCTGCAAGAGACAACATTGGTAAAAATGTTACTTGATCTGTTCAATAAAATGGTTCATTTGAGTAAATTGATGTTCTAGATAATTTAGGGTGTATAACGATATCAATAAGGCTGAAGTTAAATTTACAGACCTAGAATCTCAATTTCAAGCTTAGAAAGTTTCAAAATACAAATCCTGCTCTATTTAAAACTTAGTCTTTATTATGATAATGATAGGCTCAAGTGTGTCTGATACTTGCATCATATCAGTCAAAGGCTCAAATGTAACTGGATGAGCACTTTAGGCCAAAAGTCAGCCAATGATGTGATCATAATGGGCCAAATTCATAATAAAATAACTTTTACACTGTCTTCCTTACATGTTATTTACATAAAAGGAACTTTTAATGTAAATTATGTTTCTCAAAAAATACTCAGCTTTTCACATCAATGTTAGAAGTATAAGCTCGCTACAATCAAAATCCGCCTTCCTTTATAAAGCGCAATAAGTCGTGCCCATTCCATCTCCTTGCCATTGCCAATTGGCACTAGTTTTAAGCTGAGTGGATCATCATGACGATGATGCTCACAATGTGGGGAGAGTGGGAGGGAATTAATGTGATCTGGTAAGAATTTTTGGAGAGACATAATTCACTTCAAAATTTGATTTCTCCTTCAGATGTTTACATAAGTTTCTAGATAGTGTGTATGCGTGTGTGATTTGGATTTTTAAGATAGCTTTAACAATTTTTCAGTCATATCGCTACTATGTCTGCAGTGTGACAGTTTATAGTGATGTTTAGCACTGGGGCATCATGCCGCAGACATGTAGCATGATGTCCCACCCAGTCACATTATCCTGACACCAGGCCAACCTGTCCTAACACTAATCTCTTAATGCTAAGCGCCAAGCAAGGCAGCTGTTAGTACCATTTTTGTATGTCTTTGATATGACTCGGTCGGGGATCAAACCCACAACCTCCTGCATCTTAAGCAGATGCTCCAACCACTAGGCCACTGGAGCGGTCTTCTTCCTAGATAGCATTAATGTTAGAATAGATAACAGGAGGTAATGTTGATTGCATCCTGTCATTACCATGGATATCTTTGCAGTGAAGAATGCTGGATTTCCTATATGAAAGATAATAAACAATCCTAATTTGTGAGCAGTGCAGCTGATAGAGAATTGGTTTGCATTTGAGAAGAAGAAATTAATGAAATTTTCTTACTAAATAAAACCTGGTGTTTATTTGGCGCACCGTGGATGTTAATGAAGCCGAAGAGATGTTCCACCTGGATGCTTAGTAAAGCCAAAGGGTTATTTGGGAGGGCTACAAAAACTCAATCTTGTTAGATCACATTAAATAGTAAAAAGTTTTGTTGCAAATTGTTAGGATGTATTTGATACTTTTCCATCTGCTAGTGTTGCCAACAAAATTACAGCTGTAGCAGAAAATTTTAAATATAATGAATATTTACATAAATTGAGTTAAAAGTTATCATGGCATTTTTAGAAATGATGTTGAAAATGTTTTCTGCTTAGTTGCAAATACGGAAAACAAAAACACTACAGTAGTAAAATGCAATATCAGAAACATCCATTCCATGTCTTAGCCAAACTGGCTAAGTCATTTTATAAAAGTTGAAAATATGTTTTCAAAGTGGTTTGCTATGGAAGCCAAACAGCTGCAATAAATCCTTCAGTAAGGATAACTTTGGTACAGCATTTGCCATACAAGTTCCTTGTAATTCTGATCCAAATTGGGCTGGTGTTTTGATCTTTTTATTTTTGTCTGGCTGTTGTTATTAAGAAAATGCATAGTTACCTTGGTAGGCACATTATGGAATAGTTGCCAGGGTAGCCACATTATGGACCTGGGTAGCTACATATTGGAATAGTTACCAAGGTACCCACATTATGGAATAGTTGCCAGGTTAGCCACATTATGGAACATTTACCAGGGTAGCCACATTATGGAACAGTTGCCAGGGTAGACACCTAAAGCACATCTGAACATCACTAAAGGAGGAAAACTTAGTGCAGTTTTGAAGATGCCACAAATGTAGTAAAAATGATGTATAAGGTAAGATGGACTCCAGATCATATCATAAGCTGTGAGCAAAATATGAAAACAATGTATTAAAATATGAAATATAAGATGATGATTTCAATCTGCAATTACAGTAGACCTACTTGTGGAGGATTTCCTTGACTGGGCGCAGACAGCACTCAACTGTTTGGTTGATGATCTCCTGTGAAGGAAGTGCATTAAGCTCTTGGACCTTTGTTACGAGTTTCTCATGTGCTGATAACAGTGCCATCAGCTGGGAATCAACCACATACTCCAGCCCACTTACATTACGGAAACTAAAAATGAAAATAGAAGCATATAAAATAACATGACTAAACTCACACAATTCCGATATGTCACTTCAATGGTACACATTACATCACTGCCTGTCATAGAACAAATGATTTAGATAAAAGAAAGCTAAAAATCATAGACATTTTTGAAGATGGAGCAGGAAACATGATATGCAGCATGATCCCATCTAGGACATGAACATTCAAAAATTGCTCAGATAGCTCTACTACAAACAAAACATCAATTAAAATAATTTTCCTTGTTTACAAATAACAATAACAGTCTGTCAAAGGGGTTTATGTTTTACTGGACAATACAATTTCCATGGATTCAACCAATTCTTCCTATTAACTTCTAAGTGCTGAAACCATATCTGACATTCTTAAGATAAGATTTTCAAATGCTGTTGTGCACATGCTGAATGTCAGATTGGTACCATTTCATTTAGGACAACAACAGAAAGATTTTGGTCAAAACACTATGTTATAACAGAACAAAATGGAGTAATGACAATAAGATTTTTAAGACAGTCATCACTGAAACCATATTGAATATACGACACACACAAATTTTGGTCAGAACACTAGGAACCATAAGAAGTCTAAACCACATATTGACATGACTTTCTGTTCAGACTGTGATTACATGATTTTTTCAAGGTGACTGTTATATGGTATGTGTATTTAATTGTTTGCTTTTTAGTTTTAAAACAAATAATTTCAAGAAAAACCTATTGTAATGTAACATTGTATGCTGAACTTGACCTTGTCCAAAACTGAATTCATTTCTGCTTGACCTGATTCTTTTTTTATTTCATTAGCAGTAATACTTTTTTCGTTTTATGTAAATAACTACTACACAGCTAAATTATTATCTTTGGGTATGGATTTAACATCAGGATCATTCTAGAAGGTTATTTTCCACTAGATAATGTTTTTTTAAAATAGAAAATGATACCTGTCACCTGAGGTCAAGTAGAGAACGATATAATTTTGTAATTGTGAGGACTTTTTCAGTTGTGCTTTAATATCAAGCCATTTCAGGTTGTATTATGTTGTGACCAGTTGGGCTGAATTTTATTTCCTTCAAATTACTGAATTCAAGTGATTATTTTCTCTGGAAATACAAAAGTGCTCTGATAAAATTCCTGGATAAAGACATTCACTGGAATTTGTAGATATATACATTACCAGTCTGGACAAGTATATTTTTCCTATTATTTGCCTGCATTTTTATGCTTTATATTATCTACCTTGACAAAGAAATTTTTAGCTGTGTGTTTGTGAGTGTGATTTCGATTTTTAACTTAGTTTTATCAATTTTTCAGTCATATCGCTATGATGTCTGCAAGTATGGCAGTTTATATTTATGTCTAGCAATAAAGCATCATGCCACAGATATGTAGCATCATGTCCCACCCATTCACAATATCCTGACAAGACCGGCCAGTCCTAACACTAACTTTTTAATGCTGAGTACCACAAACCCTCGACCTCCCACATCTGAGGTGGATTCTCTAACCAGTGAAGCTACTGGAGAGGTAAATTTTCAATGCTTTGTGATGACTGTTATCCCTGGCTATTGTAACAAGTTCCCAAAATGGCACAGGTTGGAAACTGAATCAGTGTATTTATCAGTGACAAGCACTTTCCTCATAAGAGGTCAACTTTTGACAAAATATCTTTTGTTTAAGTTTTTTTCAAAAATGAAGACCATCCTGCCTTTCTTCAGCAGCATTTCGAGTTGAAGATGGTGTCACTCCACCTTCTCCCGATCTGTTATGTAAACTGTTAGAAAACATGTTTGTTTTGTAATAAGTCCCTCCATTGTTGAGTGTGAATAAGGAGTTAGTTCAATGGAACTTAATCGATACTTCATCAAGAAATTCTTCAAACCAAGAAACTTTTTCTACAAAAACAATTAAGCAAATTGTACCAGATATCTTGAGGACTTCAACTGATACAATGAACGGTTGATTTAGTGCTGTTCTGGCTAGCAGATATGTACAATGACATTTGTTTTCAAATCCAGCAGCAAATACATACCTATCTGATGTAGCCAAACTCATCAACCATCATTTTTGGAATGTAAATTTTTTATATATATAATTAAATTGTATATTATTTATTATTTATATCACATAAAGCTCATTTCTCATCATGATTATATAAGTGATTACAATTTTGGAATAAGGTAAAAGGTGGGATGAGTGAATTTTCTGAAACCGATTGTCCTGGGCAAGTGGGAGAAAACTATATTTGTTCAGCCCTGGCTGTGTGAGTGATCTGTAAAGGAAATCCCCTTCGACCAGTGGTTCCAGACCATTTTTCAATTTATAATGTGGACATGGTCTTTACTTCAAAACATTTCATGGACCCCCACATACTAACAGATATGCCTTTAGGCTAGATTAATTGAGAATACACACATGTAATGGAATAACCCTGCAACCCCACCCCGTGGTTTCATGGCCAACTGGTTGGGAACCATTACCTTAGACTACTCAGGCTCATAGGGTCCCTGTTCATTTGATATTTTAGATCCATCCAACAGTTCAGTTTGAGATGAGACATATTTGTTGTTTTTCTTCCTTACAAACTGTATAATATTTATTTACAAAAACAAAAAAGATTAACTAGAAATCACAGCATCTGACCACAAATCTGATCCGACGGTGGATGATGATTGTTTTCTAAAACTGCTTGTGTTTTGGTTAAATCTGAAAGTGATTTTGCCCTGGTTTTTATATATTTTACTGGAACAGTCCCAAGGGAAACTTTACCAAAAATGTGGTGCAAGTTAATGAATGCTTTTGGTAAAACTTATGTATAAGTTAAATTTTACAAAAATAATCATTAATAAAATCAATGACAAAATCTTTATCAAGTTTTTGGCACAAAATGTTGCAGAGTTAAATGTAAGCCTCCTGTAAAGTCATGTCCCTTGTTTTTCTCTTCCACTGTATCAATTTATGTTGATGGTACTGTTCCATACCTGCTTGCTAACGATGTAGTCTACAAAATATCAATTTATTTTGATGGTACTGATCCATACCTGCATGCTAATTATATGTTATCCACAGAATATAAATTTATGTTAATAGTACTGATCCATACATGCGTGCTAACGATGTAGTCTACAGAATATCAATTTATTTTGATGGTAATGATCCATACCTGCATGCTAATGACATGTTATCAAGAATATCAATTTCCGTTGATAGTAATGTTCCATAACTACATGCTAATGATATGTTATCAAGAATATCAATTTCCGTTGATAGTGCTGATCCATACCTGCATGCTAATGATATGTTATCTACAGAATATCAATTTATGTTTATAGTACTGGTCCATACCTGCGTGCTAATGATATTTTATCGACAGAAATGCTGTCAGACAAGTCTTCCTTGATCTTCATCACTAGTTGATCGTCCCGTTCACAACTGGATGCCCACTCAAGCAGTCCAATCCACCATTCTGTCCCATCATTCAACTGTTTAATGAAAATGAATCATTTCTTTTTTTTAATTAGCTCTACATGAAGGAAAAATCTATCTGAGAGAGCAGCAGAAGGGGCGAATCAGACAACATTTTTAGACAAGTTTTCACTGAAATCACGCTTAAAAACAATGAAACCAGTGACATCAGGGCCCAAATGTGTGTGTGAATCATGGATTAGGTCCAAAAAAAAATATGAAAAAATCAATGAAATTAATGAAATCCTCCATCGATTTTTTGGGAAAAAGGGACTACAACGTCGTTGTCACTCACTAGAACTTTCAGTTGGGGTTAACCGAATATTTGATCCAGTCCGATACGATATCGTGTTCGAGGGTCATGTAAATTTATTGTTACAAATCCGTGTGGGGCAGACTGAGCATGACTAAAGAAATTTCTAAATTGATTGAAGTCCATATCAGAACACCATGTCTGCCAAATATTTCGTAGCGTATGTGTATCAACGCCGTTGAATACAGCAAGCATATTACAGTTATCTCTAATCACTTTTGGAATCTGAGTGTAGCGTTGAGTGACATAGATCACATCCGTGTTTTTATGCCTGCCTCTGGAAAATATTCTGGCTGGATTTTTTTGATTATCTAACATGACATCGTCGTATACAACTAAATTGTTGATACTTCCATCGAGGTCATTCACGGATGGCGCCTCGTCAATATCGGTTATAAATTCAATAACATCCTCGCCAGCAATCTCTGAAGCGTTTTCATTAAAATCTTTTAGCACTTCATAGCATCGTTGGTCGTCTACGCTAGGGGCAATTAAATACAACTTATCCCACTTCATCCATCTCATTATTAAATTGAGCAACAATTGCGTTTTACCGGATCCAGATGGCCCGATTATAATTGCGCGGATAGAGTTTGGTAGCGCTGCATGATGCTTCACTGGTTCTCTTGTTTTAGTCGCTGAAAAATCAATTATATTCATATCTCTATATATAAATTATGGATCTATATTGCGTGAAGTGTAAGGCGCGTACTGGCACAGATGACTTGACGACGATTACAACTAAAAATAACCGATCAGCGCTTTCTGGTAAATGCGTACAGTGTAGTACAAAGAAATTTAGATTTGTTTCTAAATCCAAGGAACCCAAGGAACCTTTAAAAAAAAACGAGGAGGTGATATCGCTGCCAAATTAGCAAAACTCCCTGGAACCCCATGGGCAAAATACCCCGGAGAAAAACACCTTCCAGGGTATAGTTATTGTGGACCGGGAACCAGACTTGATATCAGACTCAATGATCAAAATCAGCCCCGACCCGGTGAGGAACCAATAAACGCTATTGATAAGGCCTGTCACCTTCATGATGTTGCTTATAAAAGTAGCAATTTGCAACACAGGCATCTAGCAGATGTGAAATTAATTCATGCGTTGAATGCCATTCCTGATAAATCCTTCAAAGAAAAATTGGCTTCATTTTTGATAAAATCGGCTATGAAAAGTAAATTGATGTTAGGTGCTGGTAATTAATAACAACATGGAATCTATTTATTATTCCCCAAGAGGATACTGGAAGGGTAACGCTGCAATCAGTAAACTCGCTAGCGCCGCAAAAGTGAAAAAAACCACTGCGGCTCATTGGTTATCCAAACAGGCACTATGGCAAATTTATCTACCACCGCCTAAACAAATTCAATTCTCGCATTTTGATGTGACCTTTCCTAATGAAGTTCATCAGGCTGATCTATTATTTCTGCCACATGATCGTGGTTACAAATATGCGTTAACTGTAGTTGATATTGCAAGTCGATACAAAGAAGCAGAACCGTTAAAAACAAAATCGGCCACTGAAGTCGCTTCTGCATTTGAAAGGATTTATCGAAGGAGTCCTCTGCACTGGCCAAATCTATTACAAGTTGATCCTGGCAAGGAATTTCAGGGTGCAGTGTTATCTACAATGAAATATCACAATGTCGCTATCAGACGAGGGCATAC
Organism: Unio delphinus; assembly: GCA_029339505.1. Taxonomy (NCBI): domain Eukaryota; kingdom Metazoa; phylum Mollusca; class Bivalvia; order Unionida; family Unionidae; genus Unio; species Unio delphinus. The sequence goes on from JAQISU010000042.1 coordinate 7,911,637, forward strand.
TGCACTGCATCGTGATCAGGCCATTGTAGAACGATTTAATCGGATTCTTGCTGAGCGGTTATTTGGATATCAATATGCAAAAGAATTCATCCAAGAAAAAAGATCCCGTGAATGGGTTAAGAGATTACCAGGTGTAGTTACTGCACTGAATAACGAGATTACTAGAACCATCAACATGAAACCTATCAACGCGATTAAAAAGAAGTCGATACCTGAAAAACCACAAAAAGATTTCAAAGAACCAATTCTTGGTAGTAATGTCATTGTGAGGTATTTATATGAACCAGGAGAGCTTGAGGGTGGTACAAAAAGGGCTACTGATCCTATTTGGAGCGTCACTACACATAAGATATCTAGTATAACACGATCTACGGGTAGACCTCCAATCTATAAACTGGATTCAACTGCCCCTCAACGGGGTTTTACTAGACAACAATTACAAGTGATACCCGAGGATACTCAATTGCCACCCCATGGTCTTAACTAGCACCCTTGCGTCTATTGCACTCAAGACAAGTCAACATCACATTATTTCTGACATGACCGAGATTGTTATTTTTTCTGTCTACGGTGAATTGGCGAGGATCCTTATCCGAATACTGCCAACGCATTATACAATTGCAACTCGCGCAGTGATTATTCTGTTGTTTCTTCAAAGTGATTATTAATTCAGCATCAATATCAAATTCTCGTTGTTTTTTTTTGTCCTGTTGTTTGTAACCGGAGAGTTTTTTATCAATAATATCATTATCGTCACCAATGATTTCATCATCGCCAATGATTTCATCATCGAAGACAATTCTTCGAAGTTGATTTATTTTTCGTACTCTAGACACTGCGAGATAGACTAAATTTGACCATTCTATGCGATTATCTACTATCCAAACAGTTGTATCCGATATAGTCAATCCCTGTGAAGAGTGTATTGTTGCTGCATAACCTAGCGTCCATGGGGATTTATTAGCACGCAATGCATCTTCAACGACATTGATATCAACCAGCACAATATCATTTAATACGAGAATCTTCTTTTCACTCTGTCCTGGAATATCAACTTCGATGTTCTGTTTTCGCGTATCCGATGGCCTATAACAGAGGGGTACTGGAAGTGTTGCAAATTTTTGTTTATGCAATTCAAATAACTTCATCTGAAGTGTGTCCCTGACTATTTTTCTACTTGCAATGATTAAATCATTTGGTCTCCACGCTTCCCAAAACTCATTCATGGGAGTTTCCGAAATTATTTCACGGGTTATTTCACACTGGATTCTATCCGGTTGTAATCTAATTAGTTTCTTCAATTCTTTTAATTCATTATCAAGTGATCTATGATCGGTATCAATTTCTTCATAATAGTCTACAAAACCCTTTAGCCATTCATGGGGGGATGCACCGACAAATGGTGGTGGTTGGCCGTGATCACCGCACATGATGACTTTTGTATTCTTCAATAACAACCACTCAAGAAATATTTTTAAGACCTCTTCTGACACTGTGTCTATTTCATCCCAAATCATGATTTCAGGAATAAATTTCTCTCCCATGCACTCAGGAGTCCATTTATCTCCCTTCCATCGCAAAAAGCTGTGATAAGTGCAAGCATTTACCCCTCTCTGTATCATTTCTCTTGCAAGTCTATGAGTTGGTGTTAGCACAATTATGTTTGGATTGGAAACGCTAGCGTTTCTACGGAATAACTCAATTGCCCGGGTTGTTTTTCCTGACCCACCACAGCCGTTTAAATAAACTGTTTTATATCTACAGATTGAATCAGAAATCGGTGGTGCACTAGAAAAGTCTGAACACTGATTGCTTTCTAAGTAATTATTTTCAATGGTAACATCTGCTGATGGAATATAATCATGAAACATTTCTTTCTTAATTCTCCATGATCCCCATTTCTCGTTGCCAGTAGCCTTAAAATCAGCCATTTTGCTATTTATGTAAAATGAGTCAGTGGCAACTCTAACTGCGGTGGTAGGAAATCTATTGATCATTGAAAACAGATTGATAGAAGCATCACCGAGCATAGAAGCTCTTAAGTGTGTGTACTGCGGATGGTATCCATCATTGTAGGTAACAATTGTACCCAATTTGGTTCCATCGGACAGAAATGCGTCCTTACGATTGACATATAGGCCCTTATTCGTTAAATCCGCCATTACAAAATCGTATTCAGCGTTGTCTATAATCAATCGTGAAGAATATTTCATATTATCATCTTTGCCACCTTGGGTAAATTTACCGATTATTCTTCGTCCAAGATTTTTTGCTTCATTGTTTCTGATTTCAAATAACTGTCTGGACCAATCCATGATTTGTTGTTCATTAAAATCAGGAAACAGTTTTCGCTCTTCGCTAATTATTTTTTCTAGATCAGGTTGTGGTAACCAGACTGATTTCTGTGCTCGATAGGATATAATTGCTTCACTGACAATTAATGATTTTAACATCTTACAATCAAGCATATATCGTAATAACACTATTGGCATCCAGTGTTTTTCAGACATGTGTTTACCAATCCAAAGATAACTACACGGATGAAGCCCTTCAGCCATTTCAAATGATACTACACAAGCGAATCCGATTAAATCAAAATCAGGAAGTGGTCCATTAATAGCAACACGGGTCATTTCGTGTGTAGGGTGTCCAAATCGTTTGAAATATTTCTCGCATTCTCCATACCCAAGAAAACTTCCTGGATAACACGCAATCATATCAACGGAAATAACGGTATCAGCGGTGTATTTTGTGTTCCATAATCCGCCGTGGCTGTATTCAAGACAGGACAATTTGACATCTGATAAAAACTCACTTCGTGTTGGTTTCCATGCGTTTTTCTTTCTAGCAAAATGTGCTGCAATGGATGGTACTGTGAAACAGTTTGCTAATAATTGATCTTCGATTTCCCCCTCAGAAAACTCACTAGCTAGTTGTTTCATTTGATTCTGCAGTTCTTCAGTACGGTATAATTCTCCGTTAGGCCTTACAAACTGATCAAATCTGCATTCCTCGTCTGAATTACTATGAAATAGCCACACTGACACAGGATCGTTTTTACTCAAATGGTAAATAGCATCAAATAATTTCTGCTCTGAAAAAAACTCTCCGGTTTGGGATAGATATTTTACGGTTCTATCCCGTGGGAATATTGTTACTGCAGATGACCACGCGTGTTCGTTATGATCAATAATTTCAATGGGGGCTCCCTGTGATTTATATTTCGATTCGTATAATACTTCTCCGGTGATTGTCCTTACCGATATTGGAAATCTTAATGATTTTTCTAATTTAGTTATATCCTGAATTGTTGCTCCATGCTCTTTTACCGTGAACTCCCACTCGGTTATTTTTTTTCGTCTTAGATCAGTGAGTTTATTTCCCCGGGACGCATTTGTGAAGTGTTCTATTATTCGTTCTGCTACACAATTGAGCCCTGTCGAATATTTCATGGGTGCTAGTTTTGAAATATCAGGTTTTTCATTGAGCGGATAGATCCCGTAAACAACTGCTGTGACAGGATAAGATCTTTCGTAGTAGGGTTTATCAATTCCAGTCAAAATTCCCGGTTTGGAATCCTGGTTCACGGTGACAGTTTTTTTGCCCCTGAGAATGGGTTCAAATTTATCCCTAATGATCCATTTGCCATCCTCACGGATAATGAATTTAATTCGGAAAAAATGACTTTTTTCCCCAATACGTGAAATTATCACTGCTGCCTTTTCATCATTCATGGTAGCGTCAACAACACCATCAATTCGAAATGTTGACCAACAATAAGATGCTCCATCACGCTTGAATTCATTAAAACAGTCTCTGATGGCTTTATCAAGAATTTTATTCTTGGGTGTATTAGAAACTATATCAAGATTGAATTGAGCATCCTTCCATGGTGATCTCATGTTTCCGTCTCTTGGACGTTTGTTACGTTTTTTGGGTCTATCGATATTAAATCTAGGATTGATTTTCAATAATCTCTTAAACTCTTTCATATGTCCGTCTTTTGGACGTTTGTTACGTTTTTTGGGTCTATCGATATTAAATCTAGGATTGATTTTTAATAATCTCTTAAACTCTTTCATGTTTCCGTCTCTTGGACGTTTGTTTCTGTTTACTACACGTTTTTTGGGTCTATCGATATTAAATCTAGGATTGATTTTTAATAATCTCTTAAACTCTTTCATGTTTCCGTCTTTTGGACGTTTGTTTCTGTTTACTACACGTTTTTTGGGTCTATCGAGATTAAATCTAGGATTGATTTTCAATAATCTCTTGAACTCTCTATCAGCATTGAATTTAGCATTTTTCGAAGTCAATCTCTTGAACTCCTTCATGCTATATATAAAACAGGTGTCTAAATGAAAGATTTATGTATAATCAATCACTGCAAAATGAGTCAGTCATTGAATTAGACAATAGTGTAGTATATAATGACCCAAGAATTCAGACTACACCCAGTGATTAAAAATTACGAAGCATCCTGTGATGGTACTGTCAGAAACTGTAGACTGAAGAACCCAATTGGGTGGGATAATGGTATGGGGTATTTGGTGTTTAATGTTGGAAGGAAGACATTTCGCAATCATCGTTTCATATTTGAATGTTTTAATGGATTGATCAAAGATGGTTTTGTTATTGATCACATTGATTCTAATCCAAGGAACAATTCTTTATCCAATCTGCAAGCTATCACACAAAGTGAGAATATCAAACGAGGAAGGACTTGCACTTGTTCAAATAAAGCGAGACCAGTGAAATCTTTGAATACAACAACTAACGAAGAGAAAATATTTCAATCATTATATGAAGCCGGCAAGTATTTCAATATTTGTAGAACTTCAGTACGATTCGTTGCAGAGGGGATAACCAAAACGGCTATTTAAAAAAAGACGGGGAAAAAAGTTCAATTTAGTTATATCTGATGCGTCATAATTTCCAATTAGAGATATGTCATTCTTATAGAATAATGAATTCTGAAAACATGAATAGCATCATAGTTGAAATAGCAAAATTGAAAAATCAGGATATCAAACTATCAGATGGGTTAAATCCTGATCAAATTGTGTCTGATTTTCAGGATATAGAATACGGGGTTAGCACTAACAAGTATATGCTACCCAAGAAGTATGCACTCATCAAAAGAATTCAGAATTCTATTAAAGACTCTCTTTCATTTTCCAGTGACATCAGTGTGTTCGTCCCGTTGTATGCTATCGTAGAGGGAATACGAAAAGAATTGGGGTACGAATACGAATTGAAAAAAGAAGTCAACTCTAAAATTAGAAACCTACGAGCATTAATTCAAGAAAATGAACAATTTTGATTGCCCGACCATTGATTGCCCGACCATTATCATTCCGACCCTCAAGAGATTTTCATTTTTTTAGCCGACCCTCAAAGGAGATGTCAAAAATCGATGGACGATGTGTCAGATTGATCAATGAAAAAGTGTGGAGAAACTATCAGTATTATTTATTTTATATACAATTATGATACTTTCTCCATCAATGATAGAAGGTGCCTCACGATGAAATAACACTTCCATGGTGGTATTAAAAATCATCCGACATGTAACAAAAGTGGAGCAACTCACAGTATTATTAATTTTATATACAATTATGTGACTTGCTCCATCAATGATAGAAGGTGTCTCACGATGAAATAACACTTCTATGACCGTATCAAAAATCATCCGACATGTAACAAAAGTGGGAAAAAGTGTTTTGCAATTGAAAAATGGTTTCTGATTTCAAATAATGGTCAATGAAGCATTAACAACCCGATTGGCTCGTGAACGACTGGATGCAATCAGGAGATTTATACCAATTCGTGACTCTGTAAGAAATAAACTGCAACAACGACAGAGTTTACAAACTGATTTTGCTCTGGGGTCTGAAGAGTTGTTTAAACCAGTAACCACAGCAACGAAAGGGGTAGAGCGTGCTCTACTGGGAGATGGTCCCGAGACGGGAAAATCTGTTATTGGTGAACTTGAAAAAATAGCAGCAAAAACTGAACAAACAAAACAAATAGAATCAAAGAGAACAGTAGATGATTTACGCATGAGATTTAACGAAGAAGGGTTAGCAGCAATTGATGAGACTGATTCAACAGAAATTCCTACGCTTGTTGTTACTTCTTATGAAAACAGAAAAAAAATGTTGAAACCAGAACATCATAAGTTTGTTAAGAATTTCACTCACTGGGCTGATATATTCTACAAAATCAAAACTGGAAAAAGTCAAAAAAAGACAGATAGTGCATCATACATTGAATATATCAGGATGGTGGATCACGTGTATAATCAATATGAAGAACTAAAACAACAACAAAAACCGCCAAAATTGCAAAGAAAGCGAGAGCAACCTGCAAAGAAAATATCTTTCTCTCCTAAAAAACAACAACTACCACCTGATGATGATGATGATGATGATGATGATGATTATTTACAAGAAACGGGTTTAGAAAAACTAGATGAAGCAGCTGGTTATAGCGGAAGTGGACTGCAAAATCCAAGGATTGGAAACACTTGTCCTGATAGTGTTATCAATGATATATCACGATTAGATGTTCTTGTAGGAGGGTTCCGAGCTGGAAATAACTCTCCAGAAATAATTAATGAAGCAGCTGATATCTGTAGACGGTTATTTGCCGGCGGTATCATGGATATCAAAACATATCGAGATTTCATTGACGAGTTAGCAAATGGGTATCATAGTGATTAAATAACAATTGAAAACACTATTGTTTTTATAATAATGATCGTACACTACAATCATGATAAACCAACCCCCGTCTATGTAGTTAATTCACGGTTTCCAGTTTATAAGGCATACTATGGAGATGGCCTCGGCAATACCATTTTAGGATTCTTTTCAAGAATGGCCCCAAAAGTGATGCCGTTAGCTAAACAGTTATCAATGAAAGCCATTGATGTTATTCGTGATAAGGGTATTAGTACTGTTGGAAATCTTGCCGGGAAAGCGTTTTCAACTGCGAAGGATAAAATAACATCATTAGTGAGGCGAAAAAAGAAACCGTTACCGTCTACAGAAGAAATGCCTGCAAGTGTTAGTAAAATTATAAATAACGCAGTAGATGAAAAATTAGCGTCGATGGTAAATCAAGGGGACCAAAGCAATATTGCAAACATGATAGCAGGAAGTGGCCTTAAAAAACTACGTCGATGAAATGGAAAAATCGTTTACGATTTCACGATTTAGACTCTGATAAATAGAATAAAATGTTCAAAAAATCATCTGATCCAGCATTTGATATAGACGCCCCAGTCCCCAAGAATGATTCTGTACGCGATTATCAATATTACGCCTATCATGCCATAGACTCAAATAGTCGAGCAAGAATTGATCTTCAAGTCCATGATACCAGTAAATACTTTTTGCCCTGTGAAGCATTTATTGAAGTAGAAGGAGAAATTGTAACAGCTGCTGATACTACTGCTGTACCAGCACCGTATCCAGCTGGTACTCAAGTCGGTTTTGTCAATAATGGTATTATGGCGCTATTTGAGAGTGCTAGATATCTCATTGATGGAAAAGAAATTGAGTCCATTGACCGTGAAGTTGATGTGGCCACAACAATCATAGGGTTAGCGAGATATTCTGATGATTATACAAGATCGGCGGGTCCGTCTATGATGTTTGCAAAAGATGGTAAGAATACCGCTGGAGGAAATCCATTTATTATAAGACAACCAAAGGATCGTGCTGCTAACCCTGCTAATGTTGCTGGTATCGAGGATATGATTATAAACAACGATCCTAATTTCAATCTAGGAGCTGCAACACGAAACGCAATGTTGCAAGGAGCGCGTAAATCATTTTCATGCGCGATTCCACTGCATCACATATTTGGATTCTGTAGAAACGTCAGAAAAGTTATCTACGGGGCGAAGCATACAGTATCGCTTGTACGAAAAAGTGATGATAATGACACAATTTGGAGGATTCCAGCAGATGCTGCAAATCCAAATGCTGATGCTGGTAAAGTCAATTTAACAAAAATATCATTGTGGATGCCAGTGTTGACTCTAGCAATCACCGCAGAAGGACGATTACTATCATTTATGGACCAAGGAGGAAAGTCGTTGTTGAGTTGGCTAACCGTGAGTACAGATGTTAAACAATCAAATATCAACGGGTTATTCACTTGGAACCTAGCATCAAAACAAGGCGTTTCTGCGCCACGTCATATATTTATTGCGTTACAGGATAACACACGAGTTGGCAATCAACGTTTCAGTCATATGATATTTGATCAATTAGGTGTGAAAGACGTCTCACTGAGAATAAACGGCCAGCAGGAACCATCCGAGGATATACAACTTAATTACACAGAAAATCATATTGCACGCGTGTATCATCGTCTGTTGTCATTTATGGCACGCGATCAAAATGTGGATACTGGTTTGCAAATATCACAATATGATTTTAAAAATCTGTATCCGATCTATTACTTCTCACTGGAACATCTCGATTTGGTGAGACAGTCCGTCGTTGATATACACTTTAGAGCTAATGTGACTCGTGGTGTTATTGCTGATTATAGAGCGGTTGCTGTCATTCTCAGTGATAAATCAATGCTACTCGAAGGTGTTGGTGGAAGAATGAGAGTGGTAGATGCCCCAGTAGAAAATCTTTGAACGATTTTCTCGATTTTTCATTGAATTAGAATCAATCAATTATATATAATGTCATATAGTGTTATTAGTGTTACGTTAACTCCTGGTCAAATCAAAAAATTGCAATCAGAATCGGCTAAAAAATATGGAACCACAATCACGTTGAAACCTAATCAAATGACTGGTGGTGAAAATAAATTATCGCTGACAACTCGTCAGGTGAAACATTTCAATGATGCTTTCAAGGATAAAAAAGGGGTTCAGATTACTCTCTCTGCGGCTGGTATTAAAAATATGATGAAAACGGGTGGTATATTTCCATTGTTAGCTGCAATACCAGCATTGATTGCAGCAGCAGCCCCAGCGGTGGCTAAAGCAGCAGCGTTAGGAGCCGTTGGTACTGCAGCAGGAATGGCACTTAAGAAGGCAGCTGGACAAGGATATAAAAAAAAGAGACGATCCGTTCAAGGATTGGGTCTAAGACTACCAGGAACCCCGTATTCGTGGTACAGCGGAAAAGGTCTAACACTACCAGGGACCCCGTATTCATGGTACAGCGGGAGATCCGTTCACGATCAGGCCTGAGACTACCAGGAACGGTTTATTAATTCAGAAATCTTCAATTTCCGAACCTATGGTTCCCATGTCCAATTTTGATTTAATGGATGCTGCTAAAAAACTAGCGATTAAACATTTCAGAGGTGTTTTTATGAAAGATCAATTACCACATCAACCAAACAAAACTGAAACAGGTATTATTAATCTCGATAACAGCACCGGACCTGGAACTCACTGGGTTGCATACGCTATTGATCCACGTGGGATTGTCTATTTTGATTCATATGGATTAGCCCCACCAAAAGAATTTATGCGTTACATAAAACAATTTCCAATGAAGACTTGGTATTCTACGCTACCAACACAACAAATCAATGACCCACCAATATGCGGCAGTGAAGTATTAAATGTCCTTGACGCTATTTCTAACTCCTTGGGTAACCCAAGGGGGAAACCACCTCATATTGTCGTAAATGACTACACCAGCAATCGCTTTTTAGAGAGAGAAAGTGTTTTACAATAACATGATTGATATTTGGGGGAGATCTTTGAAACCCAAACCCGATGGCACTGCAACCCCTGATTCTATCAAGGATATAACAAAAAAAATTAAAGATGAAATCGCTGAGACGTTAAATTTAACAAGTGTTGACCCGAACGAAATAGTTGTATTTCAAGACAAACAGGGTAAATTGAAATCTAGTAATATTTCTCTGGATGATATTTTAGTTAAACAACGAAACGCAATCGAGAACACCGTTGCGTTATTTTCCGATCAGGGTAAATTGAAAACCAGTAATATTTCTCTGGATGATATTTTGGTTAAACAACGAAACGCAATCGAGGATACTATCGCGTTATTTTCCGATCAGGGTAAATTGAAAACCAGTAATATTTCTCTGGATGATATTTTGGTTAAACAACAAAACGCAATCGAGGATACTATCGCGTTATTTTCCGATCAGGGTAAATTGAAAACCAGTAATATTTCTCTGGATGATATTTTGGTTAAACAACAAAACGCAATCGAGGATACTATCGCGTTATTTTCCGATCAGGGTAAACTCAAACCAGGCATACTTTTTTCGACGATTACAGATCGATTTAAAACTCTCAACGATTCTGCGTTAGAACTAGCAACACTTCAATCTAAAACCGAAGAACATATAAAACAGTTTACCGCATTTCGTAGAAATATCATTGATAAATTTATTGGAACTACATTCGATAAAATTGAACTAAAACTCCCTGATATTAAAAAATCCATCGATGAGACGAAAACCTCCATCGAAGACATCAAAGGTGATCTTTCGAGGATGATAACAGCCATTAAAAAAACAAAAATTCCTCATGAGAAAACCAACAACTTAGTATACACAATCCAACACGGATCATTTGAGTGGACACCTACAAACAACACATTAGATATCACTGCAACCGTTAAGGGTATTTATCGATTAACACTAGTAACACCATCGTCTCAATTTAATATTTCATCGTCCAGTTCATCTGGGGTCAATAATACGATTTCAACGATCATCGACAAGAATACAACTGAAAAGTTCACAATCACATCTACTGATAAAAATTTGGTTAGGGTTTCAACAACGTGGTATGTGGAATTCGTAGCGAATTTAAGTAAATCGTAATTGAAAACGCTAGCGTATTTAAAATAAAAAATGATTTCATCATCGCAATATCGCTATGATCAGGTCAGAGAGTATCAAACTAGACTCAAAACCTTGTCTGAGGAGTATGCAATGAAAATTAAAAAATATCGCAGGAGAATTACCGCAATTGATGTTACTGTGTATTCAGTGAGTGGTGTAATCACCGGAGCCGGTATTATACTGTCTTCAGTGACAATGATGGCTCCGATAGCTGTTCCAATTTGCATTTCTGCGGCAACAACAATCGCTGGAATTATTTCAATAATCACAAAAAAAATATCATCATGCAGCCAACGGAAACTACAAGACTACATAATTCAATTTCATGTTGTGTCCACTGCATACTCGCAATTATCCTCATTGATATCGTCATCGCTCGATGATACAATTATATCAGAGAGTGAGTTTTCAGCGATGGTAGATATATATGATTCTGCGATGTCAAAATTAGAAGTACAAAAACATGAGTATAATAACAATGACAACACCGATGGAATTACTTCAACAAATAGTGGAGAACACAAACCCAGTACAAACAAGCATGATCTCAATAACCTCAACGAATCCAGAATTCAGTGTGAATTTCCCCTCTCCGGTCCCAGTGAAGGAGATAGCGCTAGCAAAATTACGAGTATACCACAGTTGGCCAAATATTAGGTCAAAATCATTTGGTGGTCAACAACCCAATAATTCACTGGTATTTGCAAATAAGAATAAACCCGACGGAACTCCAGACTGGAATGTTGTTTCCATACCAACCGGATCATATCAAATTGAACAAATCAATGATGAATTCGCGCGTAGAATAAAATCGATTACTGGAAAAGAATAAAAAATAGCTATAACAGTTCATGTGCCGACACTATCATCTGCCATTGAAATAAGCACAGAAGGATACGTCGTAGATATCTATCAGAGTTCTATTAGAACCGTACTAGGATGGCCTGAATTACCACCCGGTGGAAAAACCGTTAAATTACCAGAACCACAAAAAACCGATTATATCACAGACAGGATAAAATCTGATAATCCAATAAAAAGCTATAGATATTATGATAAGTCGTATTTTTTCATTAGAGTAGAATATGATGAAAAAATAAAACTTATTCATCATCTTGCTAACCGGGATAAAATCACTGAAAATTTCACAGCTTTCAATAACGATATTTCGTTGTTGTTTATATCACTTAGATCCGGCACTCTCACCCGAGATGAATTTATCAGTGTCGTAGAAACATGTAACAAAATCATCAATGACATGGAAACATTTCATTCACAAATTATTCAAGAGGTATTAGGTGACAGTAGTCCTAAAACAAGAGATTTATTTGCAATAGACTATAAGATCCGCATAAGAGATATTCCAACATTCAAACTACCAGGATATAATCTCTTAGAACTACAAAAATCTCTCGATGATGCCATCGATGAAGGTTTCAAAAAAATCCATGATACGTGGAAAAAAAACACCATCACAACCACAAACAACTATCCTGACCCATAATAATGACCCAGACGGTGGTGGTAGGCATATTGCTCCGTTCAATGTGAATATTTCAACGGTAATTGCGCTCAATTTAGTATGTGATGTGATCGAAGGAAGCTATCAAATAAATTTAGAACGATCAAATCAAGCTCAGCAAGGATATATTTTGTATTCATTTGCACCAACAGCTCCTCCAGGGTTTTTAATAATTGAGTCCCCGGTGAATCCAGTCTATATGCGATGTCATAATAATTCATTAACCAGAATTAATTTCAAACTCACTGACCAGTCTAATAATCTGATTGATTTACAAGAGGAGGTTTTACAAATTAGTCTATTTGTGAAATCGTAGTGATTTTCGTCCCCCAGACAAGGTCTGGAACACGATATCGTATCGGACTGGATCAAATATTCGGTTAACCCATAGCAGCAGAAGGGGTGAGTGACAACGACGTTGTAGTCCCTTTTTCCCAAAAATCGATGGAGGATTTCATTAATTTCATTGATTTTTTTTGGACTTGATTTCATTGAAAATGTTGTTTTTTTTATTTGATCCTAATCCATGAAACGATATCAGATTCACACACACATTGGGGCCTGATGTCATTGGTTTCATTGTTTTTAAGCGTGATTTCAGTGAAAACTTGTCTAAAAATGTTGTCTGATTCGCCCCTTCTGCTGCTGAGAGCTTTGCAAAAAAGGTCTGTGAACTTAAAAGAAAGAAATGCGTCATGATCTAAATTTAATGAAGATTCTTAAGGGCTAACATTTACCCATAACAACAATAACATGACATTTGTTGTACTTTTTCTAGTCATTTACTATTTCATAAATATGTTTAAAACGTATCATTTGATTTAATAAAAAGTTCTGCTTTTTCCTAAGGAATCTTTCAATAATAATGATACGAAAAAAGTATTACTGCTAATAACGGCATCAACTTAAAAGCACATAACCATTGAAGAACAACATGCACGGCCATACCAACTTAAGACTGAAAATTCACACGAGCCTAGTGTTGAATTGAATACCTATTCATTGATTAATGGCGGTGAAAGAGTAAAGAAATAACTGAATCTTATGTAGTATGTGTGCGTGTGTGTATTTGGATTTTAAATGTAGCTTTAACAATTTGAGTAATATCACAATTATGTCTACAGTGTGGCAGTTTATAGTAATGTCTAGCACTGGGGAACCATGCTGCAGACATGTGGCATTTGTTACAAGTCTATGCTCTTAAAATAAGTAACAGAAAAGAGTGAAGACAACAAGCCTTGTACAAATTAACAAATAATTTATTTCCATAGAATACAAAAGTTAAAATGAGAAGATAAAACCTACAATTATATGAATTAAATCCAAAACAAATTCCGAGAATTAAAAAGCATAAGTCCAATTAATGAAAAGTTCAAAGTGAATTTCAGCTCAAATCCCAATGAAATTCAAGATTGAAGGTGATGATGTCTTTAATAGTATGTCTTTGTCCAAGAATTATATCAGAGAACTTTTCTATTTCCAGAGAAAATAATCACTTAATTCAAATTTGAAGAAGAAAAAAACATTAAGCCCAAACTGGTCACAACATAATACAACTTAACATGTCAGATGTGAAAGCATGACTGATAGAACATTTATGATAACATCAGTTGTACAACTACTCAAGACCCAAAACAGATTCCCAGATTAGGGTCAAAAGTTCATTCTTCTGGAAACAATAGAAGTTTGTAAATCAACTGACATGTGCTTCACATCACATAGTCCAGGTTTTACCTTGACTCAACTTAATGATTCTTACTCTGAGAAAGACAAAAAAATTAAAAAGTTGTTTACCAAAACTATCACTGATTTTGGAACAAGGTCAGCAACTAGATATAATGTTTCTATTATTAGTTGTTTACATCTGCAAAAATGTTTTTTTTTTAAAAGAAATGTCAAACAGAACTAAACTCAGTTTTGGAAAAGGTCAAGTGCAGTAAACAATTTAACTACAATAACATGTCATGAAATAATATAAAAAATTAAAACTAACAAACAAACAATTAAATTAAATATACATAACACATCATGTTCCACCCAGTTACATTATCCTAACACCAAGCTGACCAGTCATAACACTAAAATCTTAATGATAAGTGCCAAGCGAGACAGCTGTTAGTACCATCTTTATAAATCACTGGTATTACGCGACCACTGGAGCAGGTGAAATTTATGTAAGTAAAATTTAAATTCAAATTCCCCGACCTGAACTTTCTAATATGTAACTAAACTTTGAGACATGCTAAACCGACTGTCAATCTGTTCATGACTGGAACAAAATAGCAATGTCACTGTACAAAACTGACTGTAAAACTGTTCATGACTGGAACAAAATAGCAATGTCACTGTACAAACTGACTGTAAAACTGTTCATGACTGGAACAAAATAGCAATGTCACTGTACAAAACTGACTGTAAAACTGTTCATGACTGGAACAGAATAGCAATGTCACTGTACAAATGTACTGTCAACCTGTTGCATAACTGGAACTGACTAACCAATGTCACTGACAGGTGCAAACTGACTGTCAACCTGTTGCATGAATTAGGACAGAAAAAGAAAAGTCACTGTACAAACTGACTGTCAACCTGTTGCATAATTGGAACTGACAAAGCAATGTCACTGACAGGTGCAAACTGTCAATATGTTGCATAACTAACAGACTAAGCAATGCCACTGTACAAACTGGCTGTCAACCTGTAGTATAACTGGAACAGACTAAGTAATGTCACTGTACGAACTGACTGTCAACCTTGTGTCATATCTCATACCAGTATACTAAGGGACCTGGTCATACAGTGTACCAGCATACTAAGGATTTAATTTGGAATAACTTCCAATGAATTGTTCCAATACAATATGCTTTTATTACAGTAACTGTTGGATAAATGGAAAGAGTTAAATGAAACTAGATTGTATGTCGTATGAGTGGTTAACCTACCTCCCTCTGAAATTCTTGCACTGATTTTGTAAATGGCATCAGGGTTTCATGGGTGCTGGCTACTTTGGCTGCAGCTTTAGCCATGTACTTCTCCTTCAACTCCTTGGCCTGTAATTAAAATTGTCTGGTTACAAAATCTTTATTGACTCTGTTTCAATTTATAATAGCGACCTTCTACAACTTATTTCATATAAATTCCCCACAATTAAATACACAGAATGAAAATAACCATTCTAACTGGCTGAAAAACAAAAATGTATACATTAATCAATTTATCTGAACAAGTCTTTTGTTGTAACAAATAGTACTATATACAAATGTTTCCTCCAAAATGAAGCATTACATAATTATTAAAACAGTAAATAAAATATTTCAAGGTCTTTCAATAGATAACATGAACATATACATTTTTCAAAATAAGAATTCTGGTAGATGTTTAGTTGCCATGGTAACAATGAACAATACTGTATTTTATACAATCATATAAATACAGACTCTGGAGACAGTAAACAAAGCATTTCTTCTGTACTTCAATTAAAGAAGATTTCATGTTATTCTTTTCTACAGGGTGATGAATTTCTGCAGCATATAATTAGATATAAAATTGGGTCCATACAAGACCAGCTAGCAGATGGGAGGGAACAGTCTACATCCGATCAGGCATTACCTTCTAGAAATCAACATACACCTGCCAGTATATTTCACAACATCTGATCAGTGTCAATTAATTTCAACTGATTAGTCTTAATAATCTAAATAGACCTAAATATGCCTGTACATTATGTACTGACAGAGCTGGGTCTATGCAGTTTGCATTTGACTTATAAGAAAGTACTGTAGTATCATTTATTTCTGTAGGTTTTAAATTTTCATGATTTTGTAAATATGAGACGTTTGGTGAGTACTTAAATTTGTGGTATTGCCTGTCACTGTTTACATATTTGTAGGTATTTCATTTCATGGATTAGCCTCTACAAATATCTGAAATAATGAATATGAAAGAACAAAACTATAACAACAATAAATGATGGCCACTTCAATACTACCACCCATATGAGTACAAATCAAACACCATTCAAGATCCATCACTCAACATCAAAGTAACCGATGCAGCCATGAAAACTAAACTAATTGATTTTTACTCTAAATTTATTTGATCCCTTCCATAAAACACAAAGTTGAACCATCAATTACTTTCTGATGACTATGGAATTAAGAGTGGTAAAATTAACTTAGATCCCTGCAGTTTGGATAACATCATTCCACATATGAACCAAACACATGCTCAGCTGCCCCTTGCTCAATGCAATTAGCAAACTGTATCGACATCTGCCGTGTTCAGAGCCCATCAAAGTGGAAGATGCAAACTAAATTAGAAAAGAATGTTATGACTCCTTTCTCTGAAAATCAGCGAACTGTGAGCTTCAATAATCTGTGGCAATTAATATCAATACACAAAAGTTTCATGAGTAATTGTGCTTCAAGCAGTAGGTTTAGTATTTCAGTCATACTGTTAACTAGGATTATGCATGCATGGATACAATTAGAAGTACTTTCATTATGATCTTAATTTTTGACAACAGTTTCACTTCAATGAAGAATAAATTTGAGTAAGGATAAAATCTAAGTTTCATGTATAGAATCGTTTCCTCTTCTTTCTTTAATAAATTTGTTTGAATACATTAAGTCTTCTCTCATTTCTTTTATCCTTACTTATCTCATAGCATATCGATTTAAGGCAGTGAGTAGAAATTACAATTATGGATACCGTATAGATACAAGTGCATGGAAACAATATGAAATGCATTACAATTCTTGTTGTAAGTATTAAAATAAAACAAATACATGTAAAAGCTAATATCAGTTACCAAATTACAGAAATGACACTGACTTCTCAAACAGCTTGGTTGATATCTGGGAGTATAAAAAAAAGTTTTAAAAAAGTATTTAATTGGGAATAATGTGCTTCTTTATCAAATGTGGCCAATTTTTTGTTGGGTCATTAAACGAGATGTTACAAAATACATTCATCAATCCTAAGTAATTTATTTAAAAGTAGCAAATATTCCAAATGAACAATGCGACATAAATATAGAAAAAAATCCCAGTCACACATTCACATTCACAATTGCTTTGTGACATAAATATGAAAATAGGGCCAGTGCATGCCTGTGTTTCATGGGTTTAAGGTAATTTTTCAGTACATGACAGGCTATGCATGGCACCCAGTATATCTGGTGGCAGAAGAACCCAATAAAACCACTGATCAACAGGAAGTTACTGTCATGGTTTCCTACAAAACTACTGTAATAACCTGCACTTAGGGAGTGAGGTATGCATGCGTGTAAAACGGTAAAGACTATTCATCCAGGCCGTCCAATTCGGTATAGATTTTTTAAAAAAAATTATAAATCTGTGCATTAGCAGTGAATTTCTTAAATGAGTTGACATTACTATTTTCTAGGATCCTGTGTTTTGTTTACTTGTCGATTAATAGTTAGCTGGTATAGTTTACGTGTTTGTGATAGCGAAAATAGGGAGTATCATGCCGGCGGCTGGCATCCTTGATAATTCGATTAATGCTTATTTCTAATTAACAGCTTAAGACTGTACACTACATACTCAATGTGTTTATAGTCCCTGGGGTTTCATTTGTATACATCATTGCATTTAAGTTTGTTTTTCCTCTTCTTTGTTTCTTTGGTAATTACAACTGTTGACTACCCTTTCATGCGGTCTACCTCGGTAATATTGTAAGAGTGCATAACACGGTTTCTGAATCATTGCTATAATGACAGACTAACACGGTATGTGCCGCGAAATACAAAACTGATTTTTTTTCCTTTTTCTATTTTTAATTATGGCAATTCATTCACAATGTAACAATGAGTAAAATATCCAGTTGGTAATTTCCATAAATAATCACTGTGAAAATTAACTAAATATACACATGCAATACTAGCGCATGCTGGTTTGAATATTCCAACAAGACTTGTGGGTATTGTGGGTTTTGTGGGTGTTGTGGGTATTGTGGGTTTTGTGGGTTTTGTCAGGAGTATATAAGGCTTTGTGGGCTGCTTGAGGGAGTTCAGTCAGTTAGCAGCCATCAAACTAGGCACATCACAGTTATTGTGAGTTTCATTTTAATATTTTTTTGTTTTGTTGTTTTGTTTAGTTTATTAGAGAATTATGTAACTTTAGGCACTATTTTGAACTGCCTTAATTCACTGTGTCTTAATAAATGAATCATCTTGTGTTATGGTTGAAAAGAAATCAAGAGTTTAAGTTTACTCCATTCTCCCCCTCTTTAGTCAGCTGACAAGAAGCTAACCCATCCCTGGTGCCATACTCCAATGTAATATTACTTAGGACCTGGCTCGGCCGTTACACTACATTAGCCAGAGTTGAGATTTAAACCCCCACATTAGCCAGAGTTGAGATTTAAACCCCCACATTAGCCAGAATTGAGATTTAAACCCCCACAGACCGATTTGAGATTTAAACCCCCACAGACAGAGATGAGATTTAAACTCCCACAGAGTTGAGATTTGAACCCTCACAGACAGATTTCAGATTTAACACACACACACCCCCAACACATGAAATTAAAATGCCAATAAACAGAGGTGAGATTTGTGAGTGACCTGTAGAGGCAAGTGCCTTTGAACACCTGGCCTCGCAGGGTCCCAACAGGCCTTGCAGGGTCCCAAATAGGCCTTGCTGGATCCCAACAGGCCTTGCAATGATTCTTTAATACAAAGTACATATGAAAGATACTGAGACAAAACTTGATGAAAGGTATGAAGTCATGCAGAAGAGAAAATCATTTACCCTGTGTTAGTGTCTGAGTTTAAATCAAATGTAAACCAACTAGATTTCTGTTTGCAAAACACATAAGGTTTATATCATTAAAAGTCTATGCTCCAAAAAGGTTGAAAAAAATGTCGCAAGAGATAAAAAATTGAATCAGGTCATCAACACATATGTCATATGTATGTGTAGTAGCATTTTAGAGTACTTCAGCACTATAGTGGCTACAAGGTGCAGACTAAAGATGATGTAAAAGATGTAAATATGTAATCAAAATTTCAGTTGAGATGGGTATACAAATTTTGCATTTTTCCAGAAAACATACCTGCTGCTGAAGCTTATCATCTCTAAGGGTGGGAGCAACCCCCTCTGGCTTTGAACTGAGAATTTCATGAAGGTTGTGTAGAGAATGAAGCAACTGAAGGTCATCTGTTCGCAGTTGTTCCTTGTGCTCCTCCACTGAACGTAGCACTTCACGATATCTTTCTACAGCTTCCAAATACTGAGGAATATAAGGATGCAACTTAATGTCTGCATTAATTTATAACCTTATGCCAGAACAAGAGTCCCACCATGGTCTCCTGCTTACCTAAAGATAATACTCTTAATTTGTATAGCACTCTATGGTCTATCACATTCAATTTTACATAATAGTTATGCTAACTTTGTTTCCAAGACAACATACAAAATACTGAATGTGGAAAATTGTAGGTATTGAATGGTATCTCTAAGAAACATGCATGACATAAGTGACAACTTTGGCTGAAATATGTTAAACAGTTTGAAACTTATGCCCAGAAACAAGAGAAATCAGAAAGATATATGGATACAGTGATCTAAACCTTGATATGTGTAATTTGAGTAAAACCACATTTCATTTGCAACTTGTATTCTGTTTGTGCTCCATATGCTTTCTATTTTCAGTTCACTTAAATTTTCATTTCATCTCATAGTGTTTTGTTTATAGTTTAAGACAATGCATTTTATGTTTATTGCTATATCATTTCCTTTTAATGTTTTACTATCCAACCAAAGGTTTTCTTTTTTTTTTTTTAAATTCAGTCTTAAAGGGAGACAACTTATTTATTTTGTTAAAATAATGATTATACAAATACAACCAAGTGTTGTTGCCAGTGATTCAGCATTATATTGATACAATACTTTGCTGTAACCATATACATATCAATACAAGAGATGGAGAATTGATACAAAATGATACTTACTGTTATTTAGTATTCAGCAGTATTAGTTTGCCTTGTCATTTTTTTATATTTATAATTCACTTGAAACAGCATTTGCAGTCTCAATCACTCATTTTTATTAGTAAGAATGAAAATGAACATTGAAAATATTCATTTGTTATCTACAAATTAACACAAAGTGACTTAGTTTGTAATCTGCCCCCCCCCCCCCCCCCCCGGCAATATATTTTAACTTCAGCAGCATTTTTCAGCATATATGATACATTCCAAGCATGTTCCAATTCAGCATATAGGATACATTCCAAACATGTTCCAATTCAGCCTATAGGATACATTCCAAACATGTATCAATTCTGCATATAATATACATTCCAAACATGTTCCAATTCAGCCTATAGGATACATTCCAAACATGTATAAATTCAGCATATATGATACATTCTAAACATGTTCCAATTCAGCATATAGGATACATTCCAAACATGTATCAATTCAGCATGTAGGATACATTCTAAACATGTTCCAATTCAGCATATAGGATACATTCTAAACATGTTCCAATGTATCATGAAGTACTTTACTCATCATTTACTAAACACTATTGTGTAAAATTTATACTTTGAATTGTATCTTGTCTAATTTCGTCAATTTGAAAGCTACACTACTACTTAACTCTCAATGGTAGTTACTGCTTGTTCCAGTCCAGTTTACCAATAACCACCAATCATAAATTAATGTAGTATAAAGATATTTATCACTCTGTCTGCACAAGCAGACTATGGCATTGATGGTTTATAAAAACCCTAATATAGCATTATGGAACAGGTAAAAAATCTGGCATGACAGTCAGTAAACAACTGAATTAAGAAGTTTATATTTAAATGCTTCCAAAAGATAATATCTTGCTTTTATGCTGCTGCAAAACCATCTTAAAAGGTTGTTTCTCAATGACTGTAACTAAACTGACCTCTCCCTTGATGATGTTAAGTCCAGCCAGCCCATTGATAGCAGCCACCAGCTGTCTGTGTGCTTCTTCACACTCAACCCTTGCCTTTCTCGTCAGAGACTCCAGCAATTCTTCCATTGTCATTGTGCTGAACAAGGAAAATAATGTGAATCTGAAAATCTTTCCTTCAAATTCAGAGATTACAATTTGTATGTGAAGAACTGTGCTAAATTCCAAGATAACAGTTTCTTTGTGAGGACCCATGCCAAATTTAGAGATAACAGTTTGTAGGTGAGGACCTGTGCTAAATTTAGAGATAACAGTTTCTTTGTGAGAACCAGATTCAACTTAAAAGAAAACAGTTTCCAGATGAAGACCTGTGCTAAATTCAGAGATCATAACAGTTTGTATGCAAGGACCTGTGCCTATATACAGAGATAACAGTTTCTTTGTGAGGACCAGAGCCAACTTAAGAGATAAAAACAGTTTGCATATGAGAACCTGTGCTAAATTCTGAGATCATAACAGTTTGCATGCAAGAATCTGAACATTTTACAAATGGTTTTGCCATATGTGACTGTAAAAAGCCAAAATTAATGTATTCAATCCTGAAATGCAAAATTTTGTGACTGCCTTTCACTCTGATGTTTTGCAAACATACACTCTATCTCAAAAAGAATCTCTTAAGCTAAAAATCTGTAAATAATAATAGTAATAATGAGAACTTTGTATAACATTTGATCTCTAGAAGCTCTACAAAAAACTCATATATAATTACATTATATGATTACAACCCCCCCCCCAAAAAAAACACAAAACAACAAATACCATGAAATTAGAAAATGTAAAATATGCTGAATATATTTAAGATAGGAAACATTATTAGGTCTTTAAGTTTGTACTTGCAGTCAAAATAGGTGAATTTTAAGAGCACTCATGAAAGGGATCACTGTGTCTTTGTGTCTTAAATTCAGTGAGCAATTCATTCCACATTGCTGGGCCCTGGTATGCAAAACAACATTGTCCATATGACTTCATTTTCATAGTAGGAATAATGAGTGTACAATTGCCAGAAGAAGAGCGTAAGTATCTTGATGGTGTGTACATATGGGTGATCTCGGTAAGGTATGTTGGACTGGAGTACATCAGTGAAACGTAGAACAGAGAACAAATTTTGTGTTTGATTCTGGATCAAATGGATTGCCAGTGTAGGGTACAGAGCAGTGGGGAGGTGTGCTCTGATCATGGTACTCTAAGGAGAATCAGTTGTGTTTTTAAATTTTTAAAGTAGATATTAAGAGGAATCAGACAGAACTGAGTTACAATAGTCCAGTCTTGAAAGTTCTAATAAACACACAAGTGTTTTAGTGGCATCAACTGAAAGATATTTGCGAATAGAGCTGATGCATCTCAGCTCAAGATATGCAGCCTTGCATATGTTCATGACATGTATGTGCAATGTGAGAGTATTGTCTAGAGTAACGCCTAGGTTTCATACTGACTGAATTTAATGTTGGTGTTGCTGATATTTATTATCTGAGGTAAAGGATGTGAATTAGAAAGTCTTTGTGTTGTGATCAGAATGACCTTAGTTTTATCATCATTCACCTGCAGCTTGTTACAAGTCATCAACAATTTCACATCAGAAATGCATCTCTCTTCACCTTAGATGGTAGCATCAACTTCAGTTGGTTGGCTAGATTTGTATATTTCGGTGTCATCAGCATACAATTGGTGAGATACTAGATGATGATCTATGACACTTGAGAGCAGCTGAGTGTATATAATGAAGAGAATATGTCAAATAACAGACGCCTATGGAATCCCACAACATAGATCAACTCGGATGAAGTGTATTCCATTTGCGGACACAATTTTTGTCCTGTTGACTATATAGGACTTGAACAACAGTAAGGCTGTATCATGAATGTCAAATACATGCTGGAGATGGTGAAGTAATATATCCTGTTCTATTGTCTCAAATGCTGCAGACAAACCAAGGAAGGCAAGTACTGTAATCTTTCTACTACTGTGGCAAGGGCGATATGCAGACTGTACATTGCTAAACTGACTGTTTGAATTCTGACGAGATACAAGTTGGGGTAGAACAACTTGTTCTGGGATTTCTTATATAAATGGGAGATTAGAAACTGGGCAGTAATTCTTTAAATCATTATGATCAAGTACTGGTTTCTTCAACAGAGGCTTTACAATGGCAGTTTTGAAAAATGATTCCCAAGATAAGAGAGGTAATAATAACATCAGTTAGTGAAGGCAATATTGGGTCTAAGCACTCAAGCAGCAGTGATGTTGGAATTAGATCAAGTTCACATGACTTTGGTGCACTCTTTATTTTGATTGTACATACTAAATTCATTTAGGCAGTTCAAATGCAACTAATGGTTGCAGCTGAAATTCTGTATCGCAACTGTATGGTGACAATGACTTAACTGAAATTGTATTGTCAAATTTATGTCTAATAATTTGTACTTTGTCACAGAAGAAATTTGCAAACAGGTCCGAAAGGTCAACTGGAGAGAAGGTAGTTGGAAGTGGTGTACATTTGTTCCTTGACATTAGTTTGCTAGTTATCTCAAAGAGCTCCTTGCAGCTGGAACTCTCCATGTTCTTAGTACTGTAGTGGGATAATTTGGCTAAATGGACTATGTTTGTGACATTCTTCTTAGCAGCTTCTTAGATTTGCTTATGAATAGTAAGTCTGGATGAAAGCCAAAGCCTCTCAGATTTCCGGCAGTCTCTTTTAGCAGTGTGAAGCTGGTCCCTAACACTGCTATACCACAGAGAACACTTTTGAACTGATACCCTGCACTTGGTGGCTGGGGCATGGTTATCAAGGAATGAATGCAGGCAGTTATCGAGTTGTTCTGCTGTAGGAGTTAAGCAAGTTATTAGGTTTGCTTGGATGTCATGTATTAGTTTGATTCTATTTACCATACAGAGGTTTCTTATAGCAAATAAACGTGGAGGTCAAGGGGCTGATATGTCAAGATGGCATATAATGCAGAGGTGATCTGATGCAGGTTCATGGAACACCAGGGAGGACCATAGAATTTTTTTTAATTTTGAGCTAGATTGTAGTACTTTTTAATGTATAAGATAAAAAAAATAGGGAATGACCTTGACTGAGTCTGATTTAGAGGTAAATGGTATGATATATAATCATTTATAAGTTCAGTATAACCAGCTAATTACCATCTATAATCATTTATAAGTTTACTCCAACCAGCTAATTACCATCTATAATCATTTATAAGTTGACTCCAACCAACTAATTACCATCTATAACCACTTATATGTCCACTCCAACCAGGTAAGTACCATCTATAATCACTTATATATCCAGTCCAACCTTCTAATTGCTATATATATTCCCTTAGAAGTCAAACTGAAAACAACACAGAACCTTGATCTGCTGTTGCAAAATGCACTCAGATCAGGGTCAAGGCTGCTTGTTATACAAAACTACATTTGAAACAGATCTGCCAGCACATCATGTGTTGACAGATCAGAGTCTGTGCAGTTTGCAGTTGGACTTATAATAAGTGAGTATACTCTGCATCCGTTTGGTTAGGTATCATAAATCTAATAAAACTATATACAGAATACCTCTTATGAATTGGAAGAAATTCTCCTCTAACTGCTTGTGGGTGGCAACAAGCCTGCCTAAGACGAAGAAGAGGGTATAACAGCTGAAATAATAATAATTTAAAACACTGTTACTTTAAAAGACTTTAAATCAGTTCAAAATTTCATTCAAAATTTAAAACAAGCTCAAACATGTATCTTATGCATGGCTAAACAAGATTAGAAACCGAAAAGATGTGATGGAGTTAATATATAACACATCGTAAATCATTCTTTTTCATAAATATAAACAATTATAACATTTTTAATAATAAAAAAAGTAACAATTTGTTTTTAAAAATTCTGTTTGTGTTAAGGTAATTTAAATATTTCATGTCATTTTACTTTTACTAAACATAGAATAACAATGTTAAAGGATCTGAAAATATGTGGATAATTTACTACCTGGTTGATGGAATGTCTGTCCAAACTGCTAAGTCTTGTATCCTTTTTATCTGTCCATTTTGATAGTCTCTGAAACAAAAACAGGAATCCAATATAATGATGGTGTAACTACATTCATAATTAGCTGACTACACTGACAAAGGCACTTATCACTGTCACATGTCTACATTTTCACTGAATGTAACAGACACTGTATCACAATGATTTAGGTATAGGACACTCTCACAGTGATTTAGGTATAGAGCACTGTCTCCAATGATTTAGGTATAGGACACTGTCTCACAATGATTCAGGTAAAGGACACAGTCTCACAATGATTTAGGTAAAGGATACTGTCTCACAATGATTTAAGTAAAGGGCACTGTCTCACAATAAATCTGGTAAAGGACACTGTCTCACAATAATCAGGTAAAGGACACTGTCTCACAATGATTCTGGTTAAGGATGCTGTCTCACAATGATTTTGGTAAAGGATACTGTCCCACATTGATTTAGGTAACGGGCACTGTCTCACAATAATTAATGTTAAGGACACTGTCTCACAATGATTTAGGTTAAGGACATTGTCTCACAATGATTTAGGTAAAGAACACACGCTGTCCCACAATGATTTAGGTAAAGGGCACTGTCTCACAATGATTCTGGTTAAGGACACTGTCTCACAATGATTTTGGTAAGGGACACTGTCCCACATTGATTTAGGTAACGGGCACTGTCTCACAATAATTAAGGTTAAGGACACTGTCCCACAATGATTCTGGTTAAGGACACACGCTGTCCCACAATGATTTAGGTGAAGGACATTGTCTCACAATGATTTAGATAAAGGACACTGTCTCACAATAAATCTGGTAAAGGACACTGTCTCACAATGAATCAGGTAAAGGACACTGTCTCACAATGATTCTAGTTAAGGACACTGTATCGCAATGATTTTGGTAAAGGACACTGTCTCACAATGATTCAGGTTAAGGACACTGTCTCACAATGATTCAGGTTAAGAACACACGCTATTCCACAATGATTTAGGTAAAGGGCACTGTCTCACAATGATTCTGGTTAAGAACACTGTCCTACATTGATTTAGGTAAAGGACACTGTCTCACAATAATTAAGGTTAAGAAAACTGTCTCACAATGATTTAGGTAAAGGGCACTGTCTAACAATAATTTAGGTTAAGGACACTGTCTCACAATGATTCAGTTAAAGGACACTATTAAACAATGATTTAGGTAAAGGACAGTCTCACAGTGAATCACGTTAAGGACACTAATGATTTAGGTTGGTGTACTTGACATTTTGGTGAATTCTATTAAAGCTTAATTTTTTAAGAGGACCATATACCATAATCACTATTCAGAATTTCAACCCAATGGCACTCCTCAATCTCAATACAGCTATAAACTGTTGACACAAATAATTTACATTTACTGTCAGAATATTAATTCTCATGTTACACACTTGTATGTAATAATCAAAGTGTTAACCCATCTAAATATTACCCTTGTTTTCTATTGGATAGTTTGATGGAAGAAAACCGTCATTTTGATACATATGTTTGCAAGCAGCGAAATATAAATTTAAGTCAAATAATCATTTAAACAGTTGATTGAAAGCCACTTCACATGTCAAACATCACATGTCTAACAAGTGCATGAAGGTCATGAACTCCATACTGAATGGATAATTTTATGAAAACGTGTCAACAATCAGATCAAAGTATCTATGGCTTACAAAAAGCTGAAATTCTGTAATTCCCCATTTTTTGGATTATTTACCCACAAAACATCTGTGTGTGCCGGTAACATGATTGACATGATGGTGACCAGTGGTTTTCTACGGTAATTAGTAAACTTAAGTATCATTTAGTTGCATTGGACTCTTTGTGGTTCATAAAAAGAGACATATTGGGGGATAGTCAAATTCATGGTTTTGCCTGTCAAAGTGTGCATTTCTGTAAGTATTTAATTTCATGGTTTAACATCCACAAAACCCCCAAAGTAAGTCTATAAAAGAATGAAACTATGCCAACACAAGTGGTGTCACTAACTATGCCAACACAAGTGGTGTCACCTGAATGTTTAAAGCAATACTGCCACATGTATGAGCACAAAGCAAAGACCTGACTGTTTAAAACAATGTATGAGCACAAAGCAAAGACCTAACTGTTTAAAACAATGTATGAGCACAATGAAAAAACCTGAATGTTTAATACTAACACCGTGTTTTGTCCTACTGAATACCTGTAACACCAATGGAAGCTGATGCTGCCAACAACACTAAACAATATTACCACCTCTATGAGCACATATAAAAAAGACTGCCAAGACAAATCACATGCACAGTGTTTTCATCTGAGTTCTGAACATCAAAGAAAGCCGCTACCATCCACTGTGTGAAGATGCAAGCTAAACTGAAAATCAGTAGAATCACTCCCATGCTTGTGCCTGCCTCATATCCAGATCATTTACAACCACTAGATTTGACAATCAACAGAGAAAACAAACAAGAATAAAAAACACACTTCCACAATTGGTATGCTAAACAGGCCATGGAGGTCATCATAGGAAGAAATTACTGGTGATGATTAGTGTACTGTATCAGTGAACCTTACAACCTCATTAATCAAGTTGATTCATTATGAATGGATAATTGCAGTGCATGGGATAACAAGTAAAAGATCAGGCCTAATAATCACCAATTTTGACAAAGGTGGATGTACATAATTATGATAAGTTTTAATTTCAAAAACAGTGGTTCCAGGATCAGATGATACAGCTTTGATTCCCTAAATTCACAAAGAATATGAAATGACCAGTCCTGTGCTTGAAACATGCTCTCTACTTGGTAATCAATACCTCCATTGCCAGTCTGGAACATTCATGGTACTGTTGGCGGTAAAAATGATCTTCAACTGGGGAAAATGTCAGCCAGTGGACAGTCTGTGTCTGACCTGGCAAATGGATCTAAACATGAAGAAGAAAAAAATCAAGTAATTACATGAATGGCATATTGCTTGAACTGAACTGACAAAGGAATTTAAATGTGAAGAAGAAAAAAATCAAGTAATTACATGAATACATCCATTGCTTGAACTGCCCTGGCAAATAGATCTAAACATGAAGAAAAAAAAAATCAATAATTACATGAATGATATATTGCTTGAACTGCCCTGGCAAAAAGATCTAAATGTGAAGAAAAACATTAAGTAATTACATGAATACATCCATTGCTTGAACTGCCCTGGTAAATAGAACTAAATGTCAAGAAAAACATTAAGTAATTACATGAATGGTATATTGCTTTAACTGCCCTGGCAAAGGGATATAAATGTGAAGAAAAACTATTAATCAATTACAGGAATGGCATATTGCTTGAACTGCCCTGGCAAAGGGATTTAAATTTTTAAATTTAAATCACAAAAAATTGTGGTAAATATGTGAAAAGTATAATGCTTGAACTGCCCAGGCAAATAATCTGAATAAAAAGACAAATCAGTTTAGCAATTATGTGAAAAGTATATTGCTTGAACTGCCCTGGCAAAAGTATCTGAATATGAATAGTTTGAATTGATAATGAGTTCAAACATCTTGCATTTAAAAAAAGAAGAAAAGAATATGAAATTCTAGATAATGCAAAGTAAAATATTACAGGTTGATAATTACTGGTTGCCAATGATTTTTACCAGGACTTAAAGACTAAAATCTATAGGAAGTAAGAGCTTTAAGAACAAGGATTCTGGTGAGAAATATTCAAACTGTAGTAATTTAAGAACATGGTTTCTGGTAGGAAATATTTAAATTGCAGTGTTTAAGAACAAGGACTGGTGGAAAATATTCAATTTGCAGTGTTTAAGAACAAGGACTGATGGGAAATATTCAATTTGCAGTGTTTAAGAACAAGGACTCTGGTGGAAAATATTCAAATTGTAATGTTTTATGAATAAAGACTCTGGCAGGAAATATTCAAATTGCAGTGTTTAAGAACAATGACTGGTGGAAAACATTCAAATTGCAGTACTTTAGAAACAAGGACTGGTGGAAAATATCATTCAAATTGCAGTGTTTTTTAAGAACAAGGACACTGGTTGGTTATTGCTGTTGTTGCAGGGTTTAATGTCATTTTTCAGCACTAGACAGGATATACATGGTGGTCATTATCTATGGTGGAGGATTACCTGGGACAACCCTGGAAAGAATCACTGACCCATGAGAAGCTGGCAAGCTTTCCCATATACCCATATTGGCTGAACCTGAGACTTGAATGCACTCAGATAGAGGTGAGATGGCAGTAATTTGTAAGTGTTTTAGACCGCTCAGCCATTCAGGGCTCCTGCTGCTGGTTGAAAATATTCGAACTGCAGTGTTTGAAGAACAATGACTATGGCATGAAATATCATTCAAATTGCTATGTTTTAAGAACAATGACTATAGTGGGAAATATTATTCAAATTGCAATGTTTAAGAACAAAGTCTATGGTGGGAAATTAAAGTTTTTTAAGAACAAGAACTCTGGTGCAAAATATTCAAATTGCAGCATTACAAGAACAAGGACCCATTAAAATTGCATTGTTTATATGACATAATGTACACTAGTCAACATTCATTAATATAGCAAGAGTGCAATGAACTCCAAATTATAGCTGTATCCAAATTTTACAGACCTTTGTACAGGAACTAGTAAGGTATGGTTGATTTTGGAGACTATTAACCAAGGGGTCCCAACAGCCTAGGAGTTTGGTCAAGATATGTGGTCATGACTAAACTTACTGCTTTCTTATTCGACTTTCCAAGACCATGACCTCAAAGCCCTGAATCTAAATGTTTCTTTATTACCCTAAGCACCAGCCATTAAGAAAGGTTGAACAAAAAACACACTATAGCTCAAATGTTTTTTGCAAAACCTAATTTTTCTAAAATCACAATTATACTGAGACTTGATATTTTTTATCAACAAGCCTCTTCCATCCATTAAGAGCAAGACCTCCAAAAACTTTCATCAATGCCCTTGGTCAAGAGCATTTTTGTAAAAGAAACTTTTCTTCTTACAGTCAAACTGACTTTGACCTTCTACCTTATGACTTGACCTTTGACATAACAATTAACTTGATTCTTCCTTACCCCAAGTACAAGCTATCCACAAAGTTTGATCAAATTATATAATACACATTGAAATTATATTATTGTGAGGAAACCATTTCTCTTCTTCCAGTCAGTTATCTTGACTTCTGACCTCAAAAATAGACAGGGTTATTTCTTATCTCAGTCGCACGGCATCCATAAGCTTGTTGACTATGGATGATGGTGAACTTAAGTTATCACGCAGAAAAGGAAAACTAATGGACAGGTATGTCAGAAAGGTCAGTTTAAAATGAAAATTACTGTAAGATTGATGCACAGATACAAAGACAGGCAAGTGGGAAAGTTACTGGAGAATAATGACACATGCCAATGAACCAGTCTGTGACGTACCCCTCCCTACATATCATTTTCCCTAACCAATAAAAAGTGAAACCTAAGTCTCACAATCTGCCAATATGGTTGAGACAAAACATTGAGACAGATCTACAGAACATTTGGGAGGAAGAGTACATGAGATAGCTAGGTATAGATAGCTACCTGGCAGATAGTGCAGGGTTTAGATAGCTACCTGGTTAGATAGTGAATGGTTTACTTGGGATATAGTGCAGGGTTTAGATAGCTACCTGGTTAGATGGGATATAGTGCAGGGTTTAGATAGCTACCTAGTTAGATAGTGCATAGTTTACTTGGGATATAGTGCAGGGTTTAGATAGCTACCTGGTTAGATAGTGCATGGTTTACCTGGGTGATAGTGCAGGGTTAAGATAGCTACCTGGTCAATAATATCCTTCTTGGCAGTCCTCCATAAAACCTGACACATAAGGTCATACAGAGGGTCTTTCACTCCATAACAGAATGGTTCATATATTACAGTTTTCCACCACTGTTGTACCCAGTAGGGATCTAGTCCCAGGAACAGTATTAGTCCATACAAATCTGAAAGCAAAGTAGAAACACGAGTAGTGAAAAGTCATACCTTCACCACTAACAACTGACCTATTAAAAGTTAGTGGCATCTTTTCAACGAGTTATGGAGAAATGGAAAAAATACCCTTTTGAAATTAGACAAGGTGACATCTGAAGAGATGCATGAATTTTTACCTTTACAACAGCTTACAGGTTTTTCACATTTTCTTTCCATTTAATGTAAAAGTCATTCTGGTCATGTATGTATTTGGTACAAAATACTTCAGTAAATAGGTGTCATTTTAGAGCAATCAATTGTAAATGCATTCAATAGTAACTATTCACTTTATTTCACTGAATGTTGCACTATATCATAATGAAAGTGCTACATACTGGAAAATTTACCTACCCAACATTTACTTTTCAGATTAGTGCCATTCTGCTACAGTACTGTAAAAATCCACAGCAATGATTTGACCCAACATTTACTTTTCATGACCCAGGTTATTGCCATTCTGCTACTGTAAAAGTCCACAGCAATGATTTGACCCAACATTTACTTTTCATAACCCAGGTTAGTGCCATTCTGCTACTGTTAAAGTTCACAGCAATGATTAGACCCAACATTTACTTTTCATGACCCAGGTTAGTGCCATTCTGCTACTGTTAAAGTTCACAGCAATGTTTAGACACAACATTTACTTTTCAGGTTAGTGCCTTTCTGCTACTGTTTAAGTCTACAGCAATTGATAATTTTTTTTATAAGAATGTTTTGTGATAGCAGCTAAGGTGCTGATTGCTCATCATGAATAAACAAACTTTTATACAACTGCTTTAACATTAAATATTTGTGCAACAAAATTTAATTTAAGATCAGTAAGGGCTGTATTAACATACATTTTAAGAAGCCTCTAGTAATGAAATGAAAATCATGTTTCAATATCTTGTAATATTGGATGAAATATTGCAATATTTTTGTGATATATTAATTGGACAGTCCTGACTCAAGTCAATCTGAGTAATCAGGAAGCTTAACACCAACAATACTGAAATCAAGTAATCGAAGCTTCTCAGTAATGAAAATCCACTATCATCATTATCATCTGCTATTCTTTAGATTAGACCCCCATCAACTAAAATGTGTTTCAAGAAGGAAAAGGTTGATATTATTAATTTCATAAAAATAACTGAGTTCCATAGAAACATTATTAAAATGTTATGTTAATATCGTGTGACACTGATATAATGACTTAACAGTGTGATATCTGCATCACCAGCTTTATACCACCACATTTGATATTATCACAAACAAAGAGAAGCCTATCCACAAACATTGAGTTATGTGCATGTGTGTGTGTGTGTGTGTGTGTGTGTGGTTCTTCATAGACCTGATGATAATATTATATGGTTCTCCCTGGTATCCCATCAACTTGCATCAGATTACCTATGCATTATATGCAATCTTGACATATCAGTCTCTGTCCCTCCACCTTTATTTGCTACTAAGAAAAACGTTTGTATGGTGAATAGAACCAAACTAATGCATAACATCCAAGCAAACCTAACAACTTGCTTACCTCCTACAGCAGAACAACACAATAACTGTCTCTGTTCATTGCTTGAAAACATGCCCCAGCCACCAAGCACAGAGTATCAATTCCAAAGTGTTCTCCATGGTATAGCAATTTGGGACCAGCTTTTTACTGCTAAAAGACATTGCCGTAAAGCAGATAGGCTTTGGCTTTCCACCAGACTCACTATTCATAAGCAAATATATGAAGCTGCTAAGAAGAACATCACAAACATAGTCCATGCAGAAAAAAATCAGCCCACTACAACACTAATATCATGGAAAGTTCCAGCTGCAAAGAGCTCTTCAAGATTACTAAGAAGGTAATGTCAAGGAATAAATGAACACCACTTTCTACTACCTTCTCTCCAGTCGACCTTCTGGACCTATTTGAAAATTTCTTCCGTGACAAAATACAAACCATTAGAGATAAACTTGACAACACAATTTCAATTGGCTCGTCGTCAGTGGCAACTGTTAGCAGCATCTGAACCTATCTCTATGGATTAAGTACAGAAAATCGTGATGAAGAGTGCATCAAAGTCATGTGAACTTGATCCAATTCCAACATCACTAATGCTCGAGTGCTTAGATCCAATATTGCCTTCACTAACTGATGTTATTAATACCTCTCTCTCAAAACTTCCATTGTAAAGCTTCTGCTGAAGAAACCAACACTCAACCATAAAGATTTAAAGACCAACCACCAAGCTTCTAATCTCCCATTCATAAAAAAAATCTTAGAATAAGTTGTCATAACCCAACTTGCATCTCATCAGAATTCAAACAATCTTTTTAGCAATGCACAGCCTGCATATCACCCTGGCCACAGTACTGAAAATACTCTTCTAAGAGCAGTTAATGACATTCTCTCTGCATTGGATTGCTTAAAGATTAGTCCTCACCCTCCTTGATTTGTCTGCTGCATTTGACACAATACAACATGATATATTACTTAACCATCTCCAGCATGTATTTAGAATTCATCATACAGCCTTACTGTGGTTCAAGTCTACTTGGTCAACAGGACACAAATTGTGTCCGCAAATGGAATACACTTTATCCCAGTTGATCTATGTTGTAGTGTTCCACAGGGGTCTGTTCTTGGACCCATTCTCTCCATTCTATACAATCAGCTGTCATAGATCATCATTCAGTGTCTCACCAGTTGTACGTTGATATACACCCAAATATACTTATCTAGCCACCCAAATGAAGTTGATGCTACCATCCAAGGTATAGAGAGGTGCATTTCTAATGTGAAATCATGGATGACATGTAACAAGCTCCAGATGAATGATGAAAAAACTGAGGCTATTCTGATCACAACACAAAGATTTTCTCATTCACATCCTTTACCTTGAACAATAAATATCAACAACAGCAACATTAAATTCACACAGTCAGTACAAAATCGAGGTGTTACTCTGGACAGAACTCTCGCACTGCACCAACATGTCATAAACATATGCAAGGCTGCATATCTTGAGCTGAGATGCATCAACTCCATTCGCAAATATCTTTTAGATGATGCCGCTAAAACAACTGTGTGTTCATTAGTACTTTCAAGACTGGACTATTGTAACTCAATTTTGTCTGGTTCGTCTCAATATCTACTCCAGAAACTTAAAAAAGTTCAAAACACAGCTGCTCCAATCATCCTTAGTGAACCATGATCATACCACACCTTCATGCTGCTCTGTACCCTACACTGGCTATCCATTCGATCCAGATTCAAACACAACATTTGTTCTCTGTAAAATGATGCACTGACGGATTCCAGTCCAACATACCTACCTGACCTCACCCATATGTACACACCAGAAAGATACTTATGCCTCTTATGGCAATTGTACACTCATTATTCCCACTATGATAATGATGTTCTTTTGCATACCAGGACCCAGCAATGTGAAATGAATTGCCCACTAAACTTAGACACAAAGGCAGTGATCCCATGGAAGAGTGCTCTTAAAATTCACCTATTTTGACTGCAAGAACAAATTTAAAGACCTAATTATGTTTCATACCTTAAATATTTTCAGCAGTTTTCGTTTTCTAATCTCATGGTGATTGTTTTTTTTGTGATCATATCATAATATATGTTTTTTATGTTTTCTAATGTTGTAAAGCACTTAGAGCTTCTAGAGATTAGGTGCTATACAAAGTCTTCATCATTATTATTATTTAAAATTTTAATGTAGCTTTAAAAAAAATTCAGTCATATTGCTACGATGTCTGCAGTGTGGTAGTTTATAGTAATGCCTAGCACTGGGGCATCATGCCGTAGACATGTAGCATGATGTCCTACCCAGTCATAGTATCCAAACACTAACCTCTCAATACTGAGTGCCAAGCAAGGCAACTGTTAGTACCATTTTTGTTAGTCTTTGCACCCATGACCTCCTGCATCCGAGGCAGATGCTCTAACCACTAGAGCATTGGAGCAATCTTGAGTTCTACATAGATATCTAAGTACCCACTGGTATGTTTACTAAAGGTATGTGGTTTAACTAGTATATTACTGTGGTACAGATCCTGCCATTATGTGAACCACAATACACTGCCAATGAACCTGGTTTTGCAGCACTTTTATAAATAACATATTAACCAAGAAATTAAAAGGCAAAATCACTCATATGGCAGCATAATTGGTTGGAATTTTCCAAAGATAGACACAAGTAATTGATAACCTTTATATCTGTAACAAGCTCCAGATGAATGATGATAAAACTGAGGCCAAATTCTGATCACAACACAAAGATTTTCTCATTCACATCCTTTATCTCAAATGATAAATATTAGCAACACCACCATTAAATTCATAGTCATTACGAAACCTAGGTGTTACTCTGAACAGTACTCTCACATTGCACAAACATGTCATGAACATATGCAAGGCTGCATATCTTGAGCTGAGATGCATCAGCTCTATTCGCAAATATCTTTCAGTTGATGCCACTAAAACACTTGTGTGTTCATTAGTACTTTCAAGACTGGACTACTGTAACTCAATTCTGTCTGGTTTGTCTCAATATCTACTTCAAAAATTCAAAACACAGCTGCACGGATCATCTTATGAGTACCATGATCAGAGCACACCTCCCCGCTGCTCTGTACCCTAAACTGGCTATCCATTTAATCCAGAAACAAACACAAAATTTGTTCTCTGTGCTACATTTTACTGACAGACTCCAGTCCAACATACCTATCTGAACTCACCCATGTGTTCACACCAGTAAGATACTTATGCTCCTCTTCTGACAATCATAAACTCATTATTCCCACTATGAAAATGAAGTCATATGGACAACATTCTTTTGCATACCAGAGCCCAGCAATGTGGAACTGAATTGCCTATTAAAATTAGACTCAAAGACAGTGTTCCCTTTCAAGAGTGCTCTTAAAAACACATCTTTTTTATGGCAAGAACAAACTTAAAGATCTAATAATGATTCCTACCTTAAATATTTTCAGGATTTGTTATGTTTTCTAATTTTAGGGTGTTTGTTTTTGTTTTTTGTAGTAATATCATTATAGATGTTGTAAAGCGCTTAGAGCTTCTAAAAATCAGGTGCTATACAAAGTCCTCATTATTATAGCGGTGAAGTTCAAAGGTGGGACAATAAACTTATCTTATCACCAATATCATCACATCCTAGCCTCCAATGCTGCCAGTGTTCAGAAGATATAAATTAAACAGGAATCTATCTTATGTAGCATGGACTCACCCATGGGTATTTTGTATTCAACCATCAATCATTCTTGGGCAGATTCTTCAAATTGAAACTTGCAAGTGTAATAATGAGGTCAGCATTTAAACAACGAAAGAAAGATGGAGCTATTCAGTATGACATTTGGTTCTAAAGTCTGATCATCAATTAACATTAAATGTAAGATAGATCAGTTATACTCTTCACCAGCAATTAATGACACATCTTAAACAAGGTGGAGTTTTTTCTGTCATGTGAACAGCATGAAGTGACATATGACTCACCAGCTACTTTTTTCTGTATCGGAGTACCAGTAACACACCATCTGTTGACTGATGTCAATCTCAGTGCCATCTCAGCTGTCTGTAATAAAAAGGTTACTACTGACATGCGATAAGTTTTCAATACAAAATCTGTCTTCGAATAAACCCCCAACCCAATGTTGATATGACCATCTATTCAGAAGGAGAAGCAACAACAAGGTCTCCAAAGTGGATGTCAAAGTAGCAGTGTTTTTATGTAGGGATTGGTCCATTAATCCATTACCCACAGAACTTAATCTTATTATATTAAAAAACATACAAAAAAATCATAAACGCTTCCATTCATGGGAGTTCAAACATTTTTCAGACAAAAACATGTTTTGCAGAATTTTCTTGACCCCTCTGGTATTAAACAGAGGACTCCCTGGTCAGCACCTGATAACCTAACTTTGCATCTAGAGTTCAAGTGCTATTTTGACAGTAGGAAATTTGGTATAGGATATCAAAAACAAATTAAATAATTTTGTTGTCAACTATAGTATATAAATTTAAGTTTATGAAATATATATAACATCACCTGGAGTTGTGCAGTAATTATTGATTTGTATGCATCAAATATCCTTACAAAAAACGTTTCATACCTTTGTTGTTGTACATTCCACCATTTGAGCTTCATCCAAACAGATCTGAAATTGTCAAAATGCATTGTGAAATTTTAATCATTGTGGAAAATAACTGTTGGAAAGTTAGAAAAAAAAGTGTATAATACTGTTGGAACAATACTGCATCCAACATACAAGTTTTGCACTGCATATAACATACAAGTTTAATACTGCATCCAACATACAAGTTTTATACTGAATATAACATACAAGTTTAATAATGAGAGAGACATATTAATAACATCAGTTAGTGAAGGCAATATTGGGTCTAAGCACTTAAGCAGCAGTGATGTTGGTATTGGATCAAGTTCAAATGAATTTGGTGCACTCTTCATCACGATTTGCCATACTAAATCCATAGACACAGGTTCAAATGCCCCTACAAGTTATCGCTGAAATTCTGTATCATAACTGTATGGTGACGAGTCAATTGAAATGGTGCTGACAAGTGTATCTCTAATGGTTTGTACTTTGTCACGTAAGAAATTTGCAAATAGGTTTGGAAGGTCTACTGGAGAGAAGGTAGTTGGAAGTGTGTACATTTGTTCCTTGACATTAGTTTGTTAGTTATCTCGAAGAGCTCTTTGCAGCTAGAACTCTCTGTGATCTTATTACTGCAGTCAGATAATTTGGCTAAACGGAATATGTTTGTGACATTCTTTTTAGCGGCTTCATAGACTTGTTTATGAATAGTGAGTCAGGTAGAAAGTCAAAGCTTCTGCTTTACAGCAATGTCTTTTAGCAGTGTGAAGCTAGTCCCTAACACTGCTATACCATGGAGAACACTTTTTTAATGATACTCTGTACTTGGTGACTGAGACATGTTTTTTCAAGCAATGAACGCAGGCAGTTATCAAGTTGTTCTGCTGTAGTAGGTAAGCAAGTTGTTAGGTTTTCTTGGATGTCATGCATTAGTTTGGTTAAATTTTTCATATGAAGGTTTCTAATAGTAGCCAATGAAGGTGGAGGGTTAGGACTGATACATCGATATGTATATAATGCAGAGGTGATCTGATTCAAGTTCGTGGGATACAAGGGTGGATTGCAGAATATTATCATCAGGTCTATAAAGAATCCAGTCTAAAATATGACCAAGTTTATGGGTGGGCTGGTTAACTGACTGTTTAAGGTAATACTGCATCCAACATATAGGTTTTATACTGCATCTAACATGCAAGTTGTATACTGCATTTAACATACAATTTTAATAATGGATCCAACATACATTATTGGTGATTAAAAGCACCCAGAAAACTTTCATACTAAGACATACATAATATCTTGCTTTTTACAAGTTAAATGATACATCTGTTGGTGACTTTTTTTGCCACCAAAAGTCAAAGAAATATTGTATTGTATTACAGTTACTTTTGTATAGTCAAACTTTGGAGTTTCCAATTATATATATATATATATATATATATATATATATATATATATATATATGACACAATACATAGGTTTAATAGGCACTTTTTTGTACATATAAAATAATCTTTGACATAATGGGGGCAAGTCCTGTCACAGCACACTGCACCAGCCCAGCTTTGAATTTTTTGTTGTATAGGAATGCCTCAGGAACTTGTGGGAGTTAGAGGGTTGTGAAGTGTGTCCAACACCTGTAAGTAGAGCCTAAAGGGCTGATATGAGGTATATAGGGACCTGATAACTGAAACTCGATAAGTCTGATCCTGAGGACACGATGACAACAAACATTAACCTCTATTCCATAGATGCACCGAAGGAAGCTGGTATGAAGTATATATGTGCATAATAGTTGAGTATATATAAGTACTGACACAAATTGGGGTCAAGAAGCCAAGTTGTGAAGTGCATGAAACTTGGCAGTGCCCAAATGAAGTGAAAGAAGAGCTGTGACTATGGAACAGCGTGACTGTAATGGAGGCCCCCAATTTAAAGTAATGTAAGGATATATATATATATATATATATATATATATATATATATATATATATATATATATATATATATATATATATATATATATATATATATATGTATAATACCAATTAATAACATATAAAAATTTAAAAAACTGCCTGAAACAAAACACATTTAGACCTGCATGATAACCTGATGAGCATGAATGTAGAAATGTATGACTTACATAAAAGATAGCTTAAGCATGAATACATGATATTGTATAGCATGAATAGTATTTACACAAACAAGTCCTACTTATTGAAGCTCACGCTGTGACATCTGTCTCTGGGCAAAGCTAATTCTATCTGGGTTCACATGAATATATTGGCAATATGTATTTGAGGACCATTGACCCAAGGTCTGGATAAGATGGCCTGGAATCCCAGCCTTAGCTGCACTGGTTGCCATGTCAATGCGGAAGGAATGCCCATTATAACATTGTGAATCATAACCTAACCTGGCCAAAATAGCATATATATATATATATATATATATATATATATATATATATGTGTGTGTGTGTTTGTGTGTGTGTGTGTGTGTGTGAGAGAGAGAGAGAGAGAGAGAGAGAGAGAGAGAGAGAGAAACGAGCAATCAAATTCATTCCTAATTCTTAAGCCTTAATTTTGTTTAAATATCAGTCTGCAGATGTTTCTAATGTTGTGTCTGGATTTAATTTAAGAGGAATATTCATTTAATTGTTTTTTGGAATTACAAGGTGCTCATATAACAGTCAGGAGAAAATCAATATTCTGGAACTATTGTTACTTCATTCAAGGACATTTTGGAAAATGCCCCTGTGATAAATCAAGACTTGGTATAGCAGTACACACAGTGCTTGAATCTAATCTGATAAGACTTGTGCCTGAACATTTAGGAAAATTTTAGATCTGACTAACAATACTGTAAGTTCCTCTTAAATTTCCATTTTTTTAACTAAAAGAGTTAAATTATTTGTTAAGTTTTAGAAAACTTGATGGTTTTGCTTTATCTATCTTTTACTTTAAGATCTTAGAGTTGTAATAATGGTGAGAATTGTTAGAAGAAAATCATGTACTTTTTTATAAACTCAATATGCAGTCAATGTCGTGCCTTGATGGTCAGATGTTATATTAACT
Organism: Unio delphinus; assembly: GCA_029339505.1. Classification (NCBI taxonomy): domain Eukaryota; kingdom Metazoa; phylum Mollusca; class Bivalvia; order Unionida; family Unionidae; genus Unio; species Unio delphinus. The sequence goes on from JAQISU010000042.1 coordinate 7,952,235, forward strand.
AAAATGAATGTAGGAATGATGTGGGAATTATAATGTTTGCAGTTAATGTGATGCATTGATGGTCAAATAATTAATTAAAAATATGTCAGCATTCGTATCATGTTACAATATAGTGTGGGTTTAGGTGTCCACAATCACATCCTGTCATAATATGTGTTGTTAGGTGTCCACAATCACATCTGTCATATAATGTGTTGTTAGGTGTCAGTAATCATTTCCTGTCATAATATAATGTGTTTTAGGGAACAGTAATAATATCATGTAATAACATAATCCTGTAGCAATATAGTGTGGTGTTAATGTATCCTGTACAAAATCGAGAGAATTATTTGTTAGCCTGATTTTCATGATATCTGATGTGAAGAAAAAAAATCCAATGTCAGTTACATTTTTAGATGTATTTACCTACATCATGAAGGGAATGATATACACCTCTTATGTGTCACCTTGATAGAAATAATGAGTATAAAAATACTGAAGACATACCCTCCACCATTCTACAGCAATAATTGGACTGGGGATAGCCATAAAGCGTTTGGGATGTCTCAGCTTTCTGCCCCTGTCACCTATAAAGTAAAGAAAATGTCAAGTACTGAAAAAAAACAGAAATATAAGAAATGAAATTTACTTAAATGGCTGACTAATTTGAAGAAAACCACTTGGCATATATATATATACACATGTACATATAATGTATAACATTATGATCTGTAAAGTGTGTTTTAGGAACATTATGATCTTTAAGGTGCATGTACTAAGAACATTGTGATCAGTAAGGTGTGTGTATTGAGAACATTTTGATCTATAAGGTGTGTGTATTGAGAACATTATGATCTGTAAGATGTGTATTAAGAACACTATGATCTGAAAGGTGTATATTATAAACATATTGATCTATAATCTGTATATTATGAACATTATGATCTGTAAATTGAGATCCATTGCCAAATTGGGATCAATGGGATCCATGACCAAATTAGAATCTATGACTCAATTGGGATTCATGGGATCCGTTACCAAATTAGGATCCATGACCAAATTGGGATCCATTGTACCCATGACCAAGTTGGAATCTGTGACTCAATTGGGATTCATGGGATCTGTTACCAAATTGGGATCCATTGGATCCACGACCAAATTGGGATCCATGACCAAATTTTCTAACAAATATGTTCCAGATACCCCAATATCTAGGACCAAGACCTAGGGTATATTAGGACCAAGACCTTGGGTAATAACTACTCGAAACTCTAGGACCATGACCTAGGGTATATTAAGACCAAGACATAGAGTAATAACTATGTTCATGCTGAGGAATGAAGTGTTGCATTTGATAAGGATTTGAGAAATTAAAGGTGATTTTATGATTATAAATTGACAACAGTTCCATTAATTTTTTTAATTTTTCATTTTTGGAAAATCATGGACTTCCATGGATTAAAATGTCAAATCCTTTCACTCAAAATTGATTTTTTTTTTTCAATTTAAAATTGCTTCGTCTTTTAGCAATACAGAATTTTTTTTAGCTGCGTACCATGAAATGTTTTGTACCACGGTATACCACAATATTTTTTAAAAGTGCAGTGATGTACTTGGTATATCATAGTTCTTTTAGGGACTCATAATTCAATGTACAGCATACATGCCAACCCCTGACGAGGAAAAAGTGTAATCCAAGTGGTCAAAAAGAGGAATCCAAGCAGAAAAAGAGTAATCCACATATAACATACTACAATTACAATTAACAATGATTTATTTGCTTTTCTCGTCTTTTATCATTCATTAATGGTTCAAGTGTTCATATGTAGCACTTTAGCTTTAGAAAGCAACAGATTGTCATGTTGCATTTCAAAACATTTTGTACCAGCTGAGGCCATGAATGTTTTGCATACCAGTAGAGCACTCATTACTGGGTTACTTAGCCTGGACCTGAATTCAGTTTTATTTTTGTTAACAACACTGAACAATCTCTCACAGTCAGCATTAGAATGGTAAAGAACCAATATTCCTTTCATAACCTGACAAAGAAGAGGAAATTTATTTCTTCCAGTGATAGAGTCTTTTAGCTGGGAAATAAGGTGCCATTGCACATCAACTCTATCTGCATTAAGTATATTGTCAGGTAGAATCCCAACTTGATACTTCAGGAATTCTTCTTCCAGATGATCCAAGTTAGACAAGGGTGGCAATAGAAAGGGATATCTCTTGACAAAGAATCTAACACTTTTGAAGCTTTTTGACTGTCTCTCATTTACATAAGCAACTGAAGCATTTAAAAGCAGTTCATCTCCATATGGGAATTTATGGAGCATGTAATAACAGGAAGAGTAGAATTGTGTTCTATGAATTCTCTTGCTTCTGCACCAATAGCTAGATCTTCATTATCTTTCTGGTTTGCATGGTCATGAAAGTCAATATCAGTTAAAAGTTTGGCTGATGCGATGATTTCTGGCTTAATAAACCTTATTAGCAAATCTGACAACTGGTTTGACAGAATCTTGTGCATAATATGAATGCATGGTTCTTCTTTCTGCAAGACATTTGCTGCATCAAACAATGGAATGGCACTCTTCATAAACAAGCAGTACAGTTTTGTAACTGGATCATTAAGCTTTTTGTAAACCATCTCACATGCTAGTTTTGCCCTTGGAAGTATGAGAAGATCCAGTATGCTTTTTAACAGATTCATACTCTGAAGAACCTGATCCAGATGGCTGATGAAATTTTATGTCAAAAGATTTATCTTTCACAGTCATGGTCTGAGCCTGGAGGCCCTCTAGCTGGATAGATAGAGGCCTCTCAAATAAAAATTCCATGGATTTAAATTTCTTTCTTTCTGCTACACCAATCTCTTTATTGTTAGTATGTCTGTCTATACTTTCATCTCTTGTTCTCTTCTGACTTGCAATAACAGATTCTGCTTTTGTACCACTCTTCTTCACTTTTCCACCATGTTTTCTCTGTGCAGATTCACTTTCAGTTTGAAAGAATGCTTGTAATGCATCCCAAAGCTCAAGTAAATGGCTAACACATTTGCCAAGGGATAACCATCTTGTACACACATGCTTTATAACTTTATAGTCTTCAAGATCAAACTGATCTTGTAACAACTTTAGAGCCTGTTTCCTTTTACTATTTTTCTCCAAATAATAGTAGATTTCTATTAATAAATGGCCAATATCTACTTCTAATTTATCAGCAGCCTTACCAGCAGCAAGGTGCATCAAATGACAGGGGCAACCTGTTATGAACACTGATGGAGACATTTTCAAAATATAGGATGCAACTCCTTTATGAATTCCAGTCATCACTGATGCATTATCAGCTGCAGACCCCATACAGTTCTGCCAACTTATGTCATGTTTCTTCAAAACATTGTCAAGCAAATCAAAAATGTTTTGTCCAGTGGAATCTACTGTTAATTCTGGTAAAGAAAGAAGAACACTCATGACTTTGCCTTTTTCACTGTCAAAGTATCTAACACATACTGGGTACAACTTTTTAACATCATAATCACAACTCCCGTCTGTGGCAATACTAAACGGCCCAATTTTCATTGCTTCTGCAATTTTAAGTGAAGTATCTTCTGTTAGGCACCGAACAATATGAGATGATTTTGTTCTTGCACAAGCATATTTTCCCGCAATTTTCGAATCAGGAAACATCCGCTTCAACAAGGGACCAATGTCGTCTGCTACCGCTAATGGTAGTCCGTGTTCTATTAAAACCTCAGTAAATAAGAAGTTACCTTAGTATTAGAGTTCGTAAGGCGAGCTAATTCGATGTGTTTCCTTGTTTTCACGTGTTTTTCCACATCAAATTTACCACCATGACCAATGCTAAAATCGTTTCCGCACAGTCTGCAATGAGCATTATGCTGTCCTAGAATGGAACGCTGTATTATGCCATTCATATATTCATCTTTGAATTTTTGGAGGACTCGTTGTTTTGCTTTTTTCTGATCCATCTGCGAAATTTTTGGGGGAAAAAATGTGCTCTAACATACACAAAGACTAGAATCCATCTTAACATCTGAAGCCATTTAGCGCCAACGATTAGACGTCACGTGATGATGCCCTCGTCGTGTTTGGAGGATTGATTACATTTCGCTTTGTTTATTATTGACTTTTTCTAACCCATCTGTGAAATTATTTAAGAGATATTTTTTGCACTCATAAACGCATTGAGAATTTTTTAATACTTTTTAGCAAAAAAAAACTTTTAGACTGGTTCTGCACTATACAAAATTAGAACAAAGAGTATGTGCATAATGATTTAAACAAAATAGAAACCAGTCTGTTCTCTCCTCACTAAGCCGCTATAAATAGAATATGAGGTCGAAAGTTTGAAAGTATCTTAGTAACATGATAGTTGCTATAAATAGAACATGAATATTAGGAAAGTCCACGGACAAGTATACTCGTATATCGTGGTTATGTAGAAGCGGGGTATTTTTTAATTAAAAATAAAACAGTATGTAAAAAATAAAGTAATGCTAATAAAAACGAAAAATTTTTTTTTTTTTGCAAGATGGATATATCGAAAAAGCGTAATCTATAAACGTTAACGCGTAACGCGGAATTTAGTGGGAAAAAGCGTAATGATTACACCAAAAGCGTAATGGTTGGCATGTATGGTACAGTACTTAGGCAGGGGCCAAACACTTTTCAATTTAATTTCTGTCAATCAATAATAGGAGAAATATTTTGCTCTGATTTTAAGTGAAATCACACCATATTATATCCATGATATTAATTTGTAAAAATAATTACCTTGAGATAAAAAAAATGTAAATATTTCAGCTCAAAAGAAAATCACAGTACCACACCTCACCCAAACTTTAAATGACTAACACGATACTGTAGATGAATTTGCTATGTGTATGTTAATTGTTGGATAAGTTGCAATCTAAAATCTGTAACTGAAGTGGGATATTTAAGGATAATACAATATTCTTCATCTGTGGACTTTACAACAATTTGCGACGGTTACTGTAGGCATACAGACTAGTTAAAGTGACTTATGCATAAATAATTTATCAATTTCTTTTGTGTCTATACTCTTGTACTAACTACAAATTAACATGGGTTTAGCCAATTTGTGACATAAACTTTAACTGCAGAATGATCCAGGTAAGTAGCAAAATAAATGTATGTTTTTCATACAATTTTCTGTAATTATAGCATTTAATACATAGATGGCTCTTTTTATTCTCAGATTACATTTTTTCCTGCTTATATTAGTAATAAATTATGCTTATACCACTCTTGGGGGTCGGCACATGTGAATCTACAACAAAGCAACAACAAAGCAGTTCAGATTCACATTTTCTTTGACCAGTTACTCAGGTAACTGATCATTAGAACTAATGGCTTTCCAGTAGAAATTTCCCAAAATCTCTAATAACAAGGAGAAAACAGTAAACATAAAAACATGCTTACTCATCAAATGAGAAAATATTCAGCATACTTGAAAAAATTATGTAATTTTCAGACAGGAAACAAGTCCTGAAAACAGTATGATGATTCTAAGCAATACAAATACAGTACATAGCCTTAACACATTTATATAGTAAATAACTAAAACATGACGTGTTTTTTTTCTTAATCCAAAATTTTTCCAAAAGTTGGATTTGCCTTGAATATGTCAAACATGTGATTAAAGGAGCATCAATATATAGATAAAACTAAAGGTGTTTTGTTCCGAGTGGGCAGAAAGAATAAGTTTGATGCGGCATAGGAAAATGTCAAGGTCATCAGGTAGAGATGTAAGTTTCTATGCCATATCAAATGAAATCTTTGAAGATGTAGAACAAAATGATTGCGATTTTGTATTTACTGCATATCTCGTTTTTGGTCACAAATTCTTTTCAAGTTTTGTACTGTATACTTTACAACATGAAATTTGCATTTTGCAATTTATGACAATATTGTACAACCTCTGAAAAATCCCAATGTGATGTATGTAAACAGGGCTAGCAAGATGTGTGCATGTGTCTGTGTGTGTGTCTGTCTGTGTGTCTGCATTGCTGAGATGTTGATGTACTCTTTAGCTTTGAATGTTTCAAAAATGTTGCACTGGGATATAGGAATTGATTGAAATAGCAGTCATAGGCAGGTGGATTTCTCCTTATTTCTCAAATGGAACACAAGTTTTGGACCAGTAAGCGACCCATTCTTCATATACCATCCTTACTGAATACACACATTCTATTTCCAAACAAATTCCAGGAAAAATTTCACCAAAAAACAGTTTATAAATAGTTTTCAACAAAAAAGCTCATTATTGTAATGTATATTTAAACTCTTTATTTTTGTTTTCTTTACATGATTTTATTGATGCATTAAGCTTCAAGGCTGCAATTTAAGTATGTATTTTAAACAAAATGAAGATTCTGTCTATTTCTAACATGCAAACTATATTTTTGGAATCATATGGATATTTTACAAGAAAATTCTAATAATATTGTCTGTCTTCTTCCCTTTATTTTTTATGAAACAATAGGAAGAATTTAAATATCAACAAATGTACAATTCCCAGCATGTGCCCCAGTAATAAAATGGTCTCAACAACAACAAGTTGTAATTCTTCTAACATTGCCACATATTTAAAACAGCATTCTGTTAAATGTCTAACTATATGTTGTGTATGTCTGTCAGCTTTACCTTCAGATTTACTAATATTTCCAAGTAAAATATTTTCTTCGAGAATACTTATCCAATCATAATACCTTAAGAAAACTACAACTACATCACAAATCCAGCTCTCCCAAATACTACTTTTAGCCAGAGAGAGCTAAAAGTTGTCTGCCGACCTATATGACAGTAAGGCAGAGTGATCTTCCCTTAGGTATAAGACTTGGTGGCAAAGTCTAAGAATCCTTCCATTACTACTTCCATCTGTGCCAAGAAGCATACTCTCATCATGAAAGACTTTACAAAAGCCAGATTATATGTGGAAGATATACCCAAACACAAGCTGGAGGAGTTCTTCATTTTAAAGGAAATGAACAACAGGAAGCTTAAACTAGAAGTTCTTTACAGGAAGAGCACAGCTGTTCCGTCATTAAAACATTCTAATGCTGATACAAAAAGAACCTTATCTATTCTTTGCAAAATATAAAAAACAAAGTGATTTAGGGGAACATCTAGACCAGATAATATGGAGAACATGTTGAGTGTAAAGCATAATAATTGCAGCGCAGGTCATCAGTCGTCACCAGACAGTAGTCTTGAAGAGAAAACTAAAAATCCTAATACATAACTGCAGCACAGGTCATCAATGGTAATCAGACAGTAATCTTGAAGAGAAAACTAAAAATCTTATTGGATTCTATTAAAATAATCTTGGCACTGAACTATAAGATAAATAGCTCTTCCTTTCCATTATTGACAAAATAATGATTCATATTAATTACTGTCACATCAGAATTTAAATCCAATTTAGGTTCAAACTTGCTGTTATAATATACTATGAAGAGAATACATATTACGGAAAATTATACACTTGTTTTGTTTTCAATCCTCTTAAATAATTTAAAATGTATACCAATAAAAAAAAGTCTACCCATTTAGAAGCCAATCTACCAAACCAGACATGTAAAACTACTGAAGCCAAGCTATTGATCCAGATTTATAAAACTACTGGTTTTGAAGCCAATCTACTGATCAAAATTTATAAATCTAATGGTTTATGATACTATCTCTATCACATGTGTGAATGAAGGCAGGTTTTTAGTGAAAAACTCATGTCGATAAGGCAACTAAGAGGAGTTTTGATAAAAAGATAATCAAGACCAACATAATAAGTCTTGTAGTGAAAATCCACTGTCTAAATGGTCATCTCTTCAGGGGAAAAAGCTATAATGAAAATTTTAAGTGACTGAGCAGTCTAATACATCTCACCTATGCCCACATGGATTCAAGTCACTGCTCAACTTTCAAGAGTATGTGAGAAAGCTTCCTAGGTTTTTCCCCAACCTAATACATTGGCCAACATGTATAGCCTATCATGTGCTAAAAAATAGGATTAAATCTCACAAAACTAAACAAAAGGCAATTCACTTTGATTTAGGACCAATGAGACATCACATATGTCATTAAGTGAAAATCCCAATCAATATGACCAAATGTTCATGAGAGATTGCAATAACAAGCTTTTAAAACTGGCATCAAGGGTCCATCATAAGTGAGAAGCATCAATAACAAATTTTTCAATATGTTCACTATGGTAGCATATAAGATCAGCACCATTTTCATTTAGGATCAACTAAACATGATAAGAAGTATTTTAGTGAAAGCCCTAATATGACCATCCATTCATGAAAAGTAGTAATAACAAGACTAAACAAAAATGGCTGCTGTAGCAATTATACTGACTATAAGTAAGACAGTAAGTCTTTCATGTAACCACAATTATTTTCAAGATGGTAACCAGGTGGCCATATAAGATGTCTGAATGAGCCATTTTCACTTAGAACAAGATAATGACATAATGGCATTAATATTTCCAACAGTTTCATGTATATATTAACTGCTACAAGTTTTATGTAGGATCAATTGGATTACAGCTGTGTAATAATTATTTGTTTACTGTTATGAGTCTAAGCTCTTATAAAAAGTAACAAGAAAAAAAGAGTGACAACAATAAGCTTTGTAAAATTTAACAAATAAGTTATTTCTCAAGAATATCAAGTGAAATATGATTTTAAAAAAAGAACTTAACAGTTTTACAAATCAAATCAAAAAATAATGCACGAATTAAAAAAACAGAAGTCCCAGTAAAAAAATCCTGAATGAAACTAAGTTCAAATATCAAAGAAATCCAAAATGGAAGATGATTATGTCTGTTGTAACCTGCTAAGTGATGTTGTGTCAACAGTTTCTTGGTGAATTAAAGAAAACTTTATTTCAGTTTTGAATTCAGTATAACTTCTAAAAAATGTTTTTCTACAAGAATTCTGTACATTTTGAAGCATACATTTCCAGGGAAAAGAATCACTAATAATAAAATTTCAACTCAAAATGGTCACAACATATGTTTGGAGCCTGACTGACAATCCTTTATAATAACATCAGATATAAGAATAACTATAACAACAACAAAAACAGATTCCCAGATAGGGGTCAAGAATTCATCTTTCCAGAAGGAATGGAAGCTTGTTACATGATAATTAGCACATCGTCCAGGTACGGCCTTGACTTAACTTAATAATTCTTACCCTGAGAAAGAATTAAAATGAAGAATTAAAAAAGTTGTTTACCAAAGCTATCAATGGTTCAAGGTCAGAAACTAGATACAATGTTTCTATCATTAGGTGTTTATAAAAAAAGCACAGTAAAGTCAAACAGAACTGAACCGAAATTCTGAACGTCAAATCCAGTAAATAACGTTACATTACAATAACACGTAATAGAAATTTTAAAAAATTAAAACAAACAATTAAATTAAATTAAATTAAATATACATAACTGTACATACTGTTTGAATGGGGTAAATCCACATAGTCAATTTCTTTTCTCAGACACTCATAGGTTGTGATAACAATGTCCTGTTGTGCAAGAGTCTGGGGCTGGAGAAATCTCTGCTTATTCACACCAGAATACACCTGTGATAAAGGAAAGGTACAACAACAATTTTAATAGTAAATCCTACCCACAGACGAAATAGTACCATAACAATATTAAATTGCAATTTTGCTTTTCTCTTCTTTATATATAGCACCTTTTACATTTTGGTAGAAACAATTAACTTCTGGTTCAAATCAATGACTTCCTCTATTCTGATATTAAAAATAGTTATTAAGAAATAAAACAAAGGTGAAAAATAGATACCAAAATAAAGGTAAATTTAAAAATCTTTCTGAAAAGCATAGGAATAAATGCTGAAGGTTGCATAAATTATGTAATCTCTATTGTCATCAAATGCTATAAAATTCCTAGATATATTTCTATTATGTATATATTTTTGGTAATTCCTGGTACATAATTTTTATCTAATTTTTCTAATTTTTATTAATGGCTCTAAATTGTACAGATTATCTTTAGTTAGACTTTGCCTACATGACGGGGTCTATAAAGAATGTAAAATTACATAGAACTTGGTTCATACAGAATTCTGAATGATAAATTCAAAGACTTTCCCAAACTTTCAAAGACCACAAACATAGATTTCCATGACCTATTTTTGCTAACATTTTGTATACAAAATATGTTATATCAGTAATCAACAAAGGCAAAATACTACAATATTGTTTAATGATGAAATTCAAGCTATAATTAATTTCCAAAAATTGTGTTATAATAATCTGGAAGATATGTTAACATTTATTGTTATTTCAGAAATAATTAACATGCATCAGATTTAATACAAGATAAATTGTTCTCTTAACAGACATCAGCCCGTTTTTAAAAGCATTATTATAAGTTGGTGTTTTTTTCTTCCTCTTCAATCATTTTGGAAGAGAAGCCACTGCTGTCATCTTTTCCTCTGCTCTTCTGCATTTGACTCTGTGACAAACACAATGAGTCCTTTTAACTCTGCTTCTTCTGCTTTCTAAACAGAGGATGCATGTAGGCTGGCAATGTCAGCTTCAAGCTTTAAGTTTTTCACTTCATCCATGGCTAACTCCCACTTTTTTCCTATTCTGTATTTTCTCCTCATGATCCCCCTCTGCTTTCTTCTTATCCAGATATACATGGTACATATGTCATCATTTCATTGCTAATGATGATTTCCAAAGGTTCACCTGCTTTTCTCATTGTGTCAATGATCAGCCTTTGAGCTTTGAGGCTTTCTCTGCTGAGGTTCTCAACAGTATCAGCCCAGGACATGTTTTTCACCATGGGATATTTCAGAGGTGATTTATCAAACAACGTTTTTACCATTACAATCATAAAATCTCTGCATGCTGTTCTGAAAGCAAATCTATCCATCTGAAGCTTCTGCCTTTAACAATGTTTGTGAAGCTGAAAACCCAACACTAACTTTTCCTGTATCAAGGAAATTCTTTCTTACCAAACCTGATGCTCACTAATGCCGTCACAGACTTTGTCTTGGTTGTAATTTCTGGTTTCATGGAACATGACATGAGGTCTTTCACTAAACCTCTGAGGTCTGTTGCAAAGAATGGAAACATGTTGATCCATTTGGTAAGCCTCCAAAAAGGGTTGTGAATTCTGGCAATAAATGCAAAAGACTACAGCCTAGCTTTAATCAAAGGATCCCCAACAGCACCAAGAAAAATACTTAAAGGGCTTGCAGGTTGGCTCTGTTATCTATTGATTCTTCAGTGAACATGAGGCAAAATAAAAATGACCCTCTCTGCTGGTTCAACATTCTCAAGCCACCTGAAACAAAGAAAATCATAATCAGTTAGATTAAAACAGAAAAGAATTAAATATACTAACAGAGTCCATACAGAATTCTGAATGATAAATTCAAATACTATTCCCAAACTTTCAAAGACCATGAACATAGATTTCCAAGACCTATTTTTGCTAACATTTTTGCACTGAAGTTATGAATGAAGTGAATTAAGAAAGTAAAATAGACTGCATAAATAGACATCTAATAAACCAATCAAACATCTGTACCTGGGTTTAAATTACTTCAGTGGAAATACAGTTGATCCTATAATGTCCATAAAATCTTGTCTTCTTGCTGGTGAATCATGGTATAGGTGGTACACACTGCTCAGAAGTTTCCAAATCCCTTGGTACTGCTGCACAGCCACTGTGAAATGCATTGTGCATAACACGATATCCACAGCTACCAACTTCTAACATTTAGCAGGGTGTTGAATGCAATTTATGAGACTGCAACAAGGCATACAATATCCAACGGTCCATCCATTGACAGCTGTAGAAGACCTTATACCCTAGGTCAGACAAGTCGATCCATTGACAGCTGTAGTAGACACCTCATACCCTAGGTCATACAAAATGGACTGTAGAAGACCCTTATACCCTAGATCAGACAAAATGGACTGTAGAAGACCCTTATATCCTGGGTCAGACAAAATGGGCTGTAGAAGACCCTTATACCCTAGGTGAGACAAAATGGGCTGTAGAAGACATTATACCCTAGGTGAGACAAAATGGGCTGTAGAAGATCCTTATACCCTAGGTCATACAAAATGGACTGTAGAAGACCCTTATACCCTAGGTCAGACAAAATGGACTGTAGAAGACCCTTATATCCTGGGTCAGACAAAATGGGCTGTAGAAGACCTATATACCCTAGGTCACACAAAATGGACTCAAACATGTCCACCAGATCTTCAGCATGAGCATGACCAAGAAATTGCGAAGTGATATCATATGTGCTGATTTTGTTGTAGTCCCATATTCATACATTCAAGTCCATTTGCTTCTCCTGCATATCTTTGTTCAGAGTCTAATCAAACAGAAGGAAATACAAGTTGGCCTCTCTCACTTTTGTCAACAACTGATTAGTAAAATCAGGTGCTATTCCAAACACCCAGATAGGCTGCCTTGCTTTCACTGCATGAAAACCGTTTAGCAATCATTCTGTCAGGAGACCTTGCTTTGAAAATAATGTTGATGCCCTTGCACTAGTTCAGACTGTAGTGACTGTGAATACATTTCATTTTCCAGAGAACTTCATCCCGAAGTACTTCAGATTTAGTGCAAAAAGTATTTAAACTAGTCTTTAAAGTAGAGCTGATTTGGTAGGCTGCTTTGTATTCATCATGCAATCTGCTTCTGGCTGTGAAAAGTATCCAATTACTGATGTGACTTGTTTTGCAGATTTTTGTTGGTGCTTATATCCTAGAAACAGAACAAAAGTAATTATCATTGCTAGACTATAAAGTATCAACCAATAATTTTATCAGAAGTCAGTAGTGATGACACATTATCAAAGCAATTATATCATTTAGTTTATTGAATTTATTAAAATAGATGTTCAACTTTCATTTCTATATTAAACCAAGGAACATTATTAGGTAGAACCAAATTTTAAGAAATTATTTTTTTCCCTCGAATGTGTTCAATACACTGATGATGTAAGTAAATTTAAATGGACTATCTTTTCAAATTACCATGTCTCCCGAATCATCAAATTAAAAAATATCATATTTTATACCACAAGAGCTGAGTTATCGTTATTTTGCCTAGAACTACCAAAAGCTTATACTTATGCATCTTTGTTCGACTAAATAAAAAGTGTGTAGTTAATATGTACTAATTTAAATCTTACCTTTGGCATGACTTGTGATGGCTCCTTCACACACTAAAGCCAAGCTGATACAATGTACAAAACACCTTTTTTTTGCATGTTTTATCCTTTTACATCCATTTCTTGTAATTCTCTCTTTGAAGCCAGATATCATTGAAAGAGCAAAGACCTGGCATTTTTAAGCACAAGGAGAAACAAAATCTGAAGACATAAATCGATTAAACAAATTTTGAATCCTCAAGCGTGTGTTACTTTGGCAAACTTTCTATATCAAGTGAGTGCTTGTTCAATGTAACCAAAATTCAACTGGCTCAACAGTCTTGTGAAAAATAAATTATGAATTGGTGTAATGAATATTTCAATTGGTCAAAGCTGATGGACATGTCCAATCAAATTGAACGATTCATCAAAAAAAAGAAGCCAGGAAAACCGATTACATCTGAATCTAATGACCTTAGGCAATTTTATTTGCGATTATGATAATAGTAATAACAATGAGAACTCCGTATAGCACCTAATCTTTACAAGCTCCAAGCGTATTACAACATTAGATACCACCTAAAAACATATATAATGATATTATTACAAAATCAAACACCATAAAATTAGAAAAAAAAAAAAAAAATGCTCAAAATAGTTAAAGTACTGACTTCCTTTAATGAAGGGTGCGTTGTGTTTTGATTGATGATTGGAGACGGCTTACTTTGATGAAAAGAGCATGTGTTATTGAGGTCGCTGGCAAAGCCAACTTTGGATGGTCAAACAAATTAAACAAATGCTCCTTTGTTATTGCAGCAACACTGAAACTGAACGGTTCATCAAATGAAAGAAGCCAGGAAAATTCAACTACATCTGAATCTAACAACCTTGGCCAGTTTTATTGGTAATTATGTAAAGAAATTGAAATGTTTAGGTTCATTTCAATTTTCAAAGACTTTAAAAGACCTCAGGGTAATCTGCATGATTTCCCCAAACTTTCATGGCTTATGTATGTGTTGACAATTACTAATAATAATCTTAATAATAAGACTTAATGATGATTTTGGGTTAATTTTTCATTGGTATATGGAGTTTGGGCAGTTCTGAAAGAATTCAATAACTTCCCTTTGGGTTGGTTAGGTAATGAGAACCATCAGTTTTCACAATGAATTGTGTAGTGTGATCTGTCAGATAGGGTATGTTGTGAAATACAGTCATCATAGAAGGTGTATATAAAGAGAGAACTGAGCAATCAAAATCATTTTGTATTCGTAGTCATCCTCATTTCTGTGTTCTTGTTGTAAGTCTGCACATGTTTTATCTTGTACTTAGATATTATTCGAGAGGAAAAAAACATTTGTTTGGTATTTTCAGTGCAAATAAAAAATGCTCATTATTTGGACTATATTTATTATTCTGGAACTATTGTGAGTTATTCAAAAGAGTTCTGAACAATACGACTTTGAAAATGTCACAACTACTGGTGAACCAGTACATTTCCAGTTTTGAAATTTATACATAACTTCTGGGACTTTCATAGAACTTTATCAGGATTATTTTGGACTCACTTCAAAATCCTGTAAGTTCCTCTCACTGATAATTAAATTATTTGTTAAGTTTTACAAAAACTTGTTGGTTTGCTTCTTTCTATTACTTAGTTTGTGACCACAGTCACTATAAGCAATATAATATAATTGATTATTTCTTGAAATATTTAAAACTACTTGAAAAACAAACAAAATAAAAACTGTGTATTATATAGCATTGATACTTACAAAAACTTTGAGAGTGTCTTTCTGGACATGTTTTGCTATTTCCTCCACCCACTGATGACATATGGAACAAGGAGAGATAATCAGTGTGGCACGTGAAGGAATGGGGGTCTATAAAAAAAAATATATCTGTATAATTTTTTACTTAACACTGCAGTCATTTGCCAAGAATTGAAGACATTAGTGTTTTTCTGATTATACATTGACAAGATTTACATTAATGTTTTTATTTTTTTTTCATTTATTGAAGTCCTGGACTAACTAAAGCAACAATGAATTTTATATATCTTCAGTAATACAAAATGTGAAATCAAGGGACTGCAAAAGTTGGTGTGAAAACAATTGCTGAATTTTAAAGGAACCAAAATTTCATACCTGTAAAAGAAATATGACAAATAAAACAAAAAAGACACCATTATTAAAAATTGAATTGTAGAATTTTCTGCAATAATTCTCAACTTCTCCATAAAAAATATGAGCTTGACAAAACTGGATATTAACTTTTACTTCTGAAAGCAGGTACAGTTCTAAAATTATTTAACCAATTATACTTGTCCTTTCTTGTCAGATATAAATTTGCTAAATTTGTCTCTTTTTGACCTCTAAATCCTACCTAAAGCAAAAGATCCATTTGACCTCCAATTAAATTCTTACCTAAGACAAATGTTTTACTTGATTTCTAATTAAATTCCTACCAAAGGCAAAAGTTCCACTTGACCTCTAATTAAATTCCAACCTAAGACAAAAGTTCCATTTGACGTCTAATTAAGTTCATTCCTATAACAAAAAAATTCCACTTGAAAACTACATGCAATCCTAGTGGCCCTGAGTGGCCAATAGCACCAATCTTACCTCTGTCATCTCACCTCTGTCTGTGTGGGTTCAAGTCTCAGATTCAGCCATTGTGAGTATGTGTTCTTCCTAAATCATTAATACTGGCCACCATGTATAGCCTATCTTGTGCTGAAAAATGGTGTTAAACCCTACAACAACATACATTCCTGAAGCTAGCAAGAGCTGGGACCAAGACAACCCACTACCAATTGGAAAATGCATGGAGATACAAAATAACAATGTAATTATACTCTTCAAGGACACAAAGTTTGGTCAAGGAACCTACTCTCGAACAAAAGTTATTCTGTAAAATCCATTTTACTTTGACACAATGACCCTTACACTTTACCATTTGACCCCAGAGTCATCATTTAATTGATCTCTAATTAAACTCTTACCCAAAGCAAAAGATCCTTTACACTAAATTAAGCCATCCACAAAGTCTGGTCAAAAAACTTATTCAGTAACAAAAGTTATTCTGCAAAATTCATTTTCCTTTGACACAATGACCTTTACATTTTACCATTTGACCTCAGAAACAATAGGCCTATTCCATGACTTAAGTGCAAGCTCTCCACAAACACTGGTCAAAACACATTATTTACAACTAAAGTTATAATGGAAAAACCAGTTTTCCTCCATTCTGTTACATTGACCTCTAACCCTCTTACTACTTCTGTACTTTCAATATTACTAAAGTATACTTACTGAAGACACAAGGCAGTGTGGGCACTTGTATTGACCCCTGTATGGGTCACACAGGTCATAGTTCACACACTCTGCATGCTGTCTCAGTCTGCAATCAACACACTGAACTACAGTCTTCTGCTTTTCAAAAGATTCTTCTACTGCTCCACATATACACTCAAAATAGTCTCTGTTATCAATAGTCGTCGTAAAGAATGAGCTCCTTTTAGACTTTTCAGACTCCTGATATTCTTGTCTACTTAATTCATCAGTTCTCCCCTTATTTGAATCAGAGTCCTTAGAGGTGGACTGATTTTTCTTCTTGCCTTTCTTACTTTCATGTGACATCATACAAGATGATGACCTAGTTCTCCTTTGGGATGGCTCAGTAGTTGTCCTAGAAGATTTACTGGAGTCATCTTCAAGTTTCTTTTTCGTCTTGTCACGAATAACAGAATTTCTACTTCTCCTCTTCTGAACATTGTCATTTTCATCCTGTACTTTTGAAGTTGAAGAATATTTAGAAAGTCTTGAACTCCATCTTCTGATAAAGCCATTTACTGATTCTGTTTCAAATTCAACATTATTGATAAAATCTCTGGAACTTTTAGATACATCTGAGGCATCACATTTTTGGTGAGTATCTTCCAAAATATAATCATTTTGATCATAATTTTGACTTCCAATGTGAATTTTGTCTGAACCCTTCACTTTGATTGTTTGACTTTCGTTACAATGTTCAACACTAGGACAATGGCTTAAGTCATTAACTGCCAAAGTTCCATTCATTCCACAATAAGGTATGGTATCACTCAATGATGGAGATAATGGCAATGAAGCAGAAAAAACATCGGATTGGCTTGCACTATCCTTTGACTTCTCTAGGTCAACTATATTTACACAAGATGACTGAAAGGACAAGAAGAAAAAGAAATCAAGGCAAACACTAATTTCTTATTTTCCATGGGTCAGATGTACTAAGTTTTAAAGAAATTTCAACTTTCAAAATGTGGAACTTTTTCTCCTAAAAGAAATTGTAACTTTACGGTGAAAAACAAAATCCAAGATAAAAAGGAAATTATTATAAAAGGATATTATATACACAACAAAACTCTGATGACAAATTATAAAATTAAAAGACAAATATAACATTTGATAAAATTGATACAGCTTGTTAGTGCAAAAAATGTAATGTTTACCTCTCACAAGTGACAGAACCAATAGATAATTCATACGATATGGTAAGTACCAATGTCTGTTTAACAGATGTCATGTTTTTGTTACTGAAAGAAGTGTTGGCTAAAGCACATGTACCACTAAGGTTAATATTAACACTGACATTTACAGGAAATGGGGTAAAAAATGTTGTGATAGAATTTTGGGCTTTACACAGTTGACTTTTTACTTTGATGATTACTATTACAACCAGATGTAACTGTCAAGATCAAAACATGATCAGTATAGGCTAAATTTAGATTTTGTGGAATAACACATAGAAAGAAATTTACCTTGAAGAAAACAGGGGACCAGATGAAGATGGAAAAATCACATAACAGTAAATGTGGCAATTCCTTTATAAACAAGCCATTTTGTCAATTCTACAAAATTTTCATCTACGTAATTAAGTTGCAGAACTGAACAATTAGCAATATAAGAATAAATCTTTACAAAACTTTAACATGTTATTACATAAATGGTGAATTAATACTTTAGAAGAAAAAAATAAAAGTTATTCAACTAAATGACAATGGGGAAAGTTCTAGAGTTCATGCCAAAAATGTATGTTGAGAAGATTCAAATATACAACATTGTAATGTTCTGGAGCAATGGGAAAATGGAGTAAATGGAAAGATCATTATTTTAAATGCCAAGCAATGTATATACCAAGATTTAAATGACATTACAAATGGTTTTACAATGCACATGTCAATACCACTGCAGTTTCATGTTACCAGCAATGATGTTCTTGACACTAAAGATTATATCAAACTAACAAAGTGGAACTTACTACTGCATCCCAAGTAAAATGTACAGAATATGCACCCAAGAATTATTACTGTACAACTATGTGGGAAACTATGTAAACCCTAGAATTAACACTGTACATGCAAGTAAGAAACAATGTAAACCCTAGAATTAACACTGTACACTCAAGTAATAAACACTGTACACTCAAGTTAGAAACAATGTAAACCCTAGAATTAACACTGTACACTCAAGTAATAAACAATGTACACTCAAGTTAGAAACAATGTAAACCCAAGAATTAACACTGTACACTCAAGTAAGAAACAATGTAAACCCAAGAATTAACAATGTACACTCAAGTAAGAAACAATGTAAACCCAAGAATTAACACTGTACACTCAAGTAAGAAACAATGTAAACCCAAGAATTAACACTGTACACTCAAGTTAGAAACAATGTAAACCCAAGAATTAACACTGTACACTCAAGTAAGAAACACTGTACACTCAAGTTAGAAACAATGTAAACCCAAGAATTAACACTGTACACTCAAGTAAGAAACAATGTAAACCCAAGAATTAACACTGTACACTCAAGTAAGAAACAATGTAAACCCAAGAATTAACACTGTACACTCAAGTAAGAAACAATGTAAACCCAAGAATTAACACTGTACACTCAAGTTAGAAACAATGTAAACCCAAGGATTAACACTGTACACTCAAGTAAGAAACAATGTAAACTCAAGAATTAACACTGTACACTCAAGTAGGAAACAATGTAAACCCCAAGTCGAGACAATTTAAAAAGAGATCTGGCCATCTTAATTTAAAGAAAATAATGGGTTTCCTCTTTTTTATTTCCAAAGACTTAGGAGTTATCGAGATACTCTGGGTTTGAGAGAACATTAACTAGTATGGTGTCTGTAAAAATAGGGTAGGACTTATTTCCATTTGCTACACTGATAATTATTACACTCAAATCAGCCAATATTGTAGTATTTTGTGTTGCTTGTAGGCTCTAGATGTTAGTGTTTTTTATGTTGCTACAATGAGAATCATTATGCTTAGATCCGCTGATGACATTTTTTTATCTATGCTAATTATCTCATAACAATACTTCAATGATTATAGATTTTTGGTCACATTGTTAGAATTTATTGCTGTTCTTATCACTTGAAGTTCAAAAGTATTTAATTATAAATTAAGAGTAAAATATTATTGCAGAAATATTTTTATATTTCTTCACTACTGTACTTTCTACATATTAAAAATACATATATTTTATCATGCAATTTCCCATCATGCAACACTGGAATATATTTCACTTCTGGAGTTGTACTGGCAGCAAAACAAATGTGCATATATGACAAAGCAACCAATAGAAATTGCATTAACTATGAAGAAAAGAAATTATTTCCTTACGACATTTGACATGCCACTATTCACATTTCTATGAAGTTATCACCCACATGCTATCTTCAAAGAGTGGTATGTTTTGCTGCTGTAATTTTATGGTTAAATATTTAGTAAAACGTCCAAAGCTGTAATTTATTCCAGAAGGTCAGGACATCTCAAACCAAATTTTCTAAAATCGATGCTTCACAAAATCAGGAAGAGTAGTATTTAAAATATATTAAATTTTCTATTCTGTATTATTACTGGATATATTTTTTTTGTGGTACAAAAAAAGGATATACTTCAGCTCATGGCTTCGCCACTTCTCAAACTATTAAGTTTTGTAACACGCCTGAAATACATAAATACTAGAAGAAAAAAAATTAAATGAATTCCTAATGCTGTTGTATATGTTAGAGTCAAATTATTTGTTAAAAAGCAATATTTATTTGACTCTAACACACTGCACAATTTTTAAAAAATTTTTGGGGCAAAATGCAGTTTCACCAAGACTTGGGCAACACCCTTTCCACAATATAAAAGCTAGAATAGTGTAGAATTGTTTTCTAAATCCATGTATAAGAGGAACATTCTTTTCAGCTCACATTAAATTTCATGATTTTCTGGTGACAATCAGCTGGTATAGTAAGTCTTTCTGGCAGACAGTACAAATGTGGTGGATGGTCAGCTGGGGTAGTCAGTCTTTCTGGCAGACAACACTCAGATCGTGGACGGAGCAGGATGCAGCTAATAACTTCCACAGTTTTGCCAAGCCCCATCTCATCTGCCAGGATGCCTCCTGGCTGATTACTCTGTACACATGGCCTCTCCTTCACCAACCTATAAAACATGGATGGTACTATATTGTTTACTAAGGTATAAAAAACATCATAAAAGTGAACAGGATAAAATCAGACCTGCCATTGAATCAACATTAATCAACACATCAGGGTCTATTCTAACTGGTATCAAGAAATCCAAGTGGGTCTGTGATGATGTCTGCCAAATGAAACAGAGCTTCTCCAAATCTGACAACATTCTGATGAAGCTGTATTATGTCTTTTCCACTTTCAGTTGAAAGTTGGAATTATTTATACAAATTTAAAGACCTTCTTGTTCCCATCAAATTGAGTACAAGTCTACTGCCGAGCAGTGTTTGTGCAGAAACAACTTCAGTGATTCAGTATCATTTCTAAAAACCTGAAGCGCATTTTTTTGTTTCTGTCAATAAGAAGTGATGCTGAAGTTTGGTATTTTTAAAGTAATGGTTGGAAATCCAATGAAGGAGTGGCATCATATGTATCAATCTGAGCCCTCAATGACTGGATGCTTCAAATGAATGTTCAATGACTAGATACTTCAAATGAATGGTCAAATGGCTGGATACTTCAAATGAATGGTCAAATGGCTGGATACTTCAAATGAATGGTCAAATGGCTGGATACTTTAAATGAACGGTTAAATGGCTAGATGCTTCAAATGAAAGGTCGAATTGCTGGATGCTTCAAATTAATGTTCAATGACTGGATACATCAAATGAATGGTCAATGGCTGAATACTTTAAATGAATGATCAAATGGCTAGATACTTCAAATGAATGGTTAAATGGCTGGATACTTCAAATGAATGGTTAAATGGCTGGATACTTCAAATGAATGGTTAAATGGCTGGATACTTCAAATGAATGATCAAATGGCTCAGAGGCGTAGCTAGGGGGGTACATATGTCCCCGGGCACCAAGGTACAGGGGCGCCAAAATGAGGCTTACAACGTTACATTATCATAAGTAAACAAGGGTAATTAATCGGTCACATGATCGCTGGGGCACCAATTTTATAGTTCGTCCCCGGGCGCAAAATATCATAGCTACGCCTCTGAAATGGCTAGATGCTTCAAATGAAAGGTCAAATTGCTGGATGCTTCAAAGGAATGTTCAATGACTGGATACTTCAAATTAATGGTCAAATGACTAGATACTTCAAATGAATGGTCAAATGGCTGGATACTTCAAATTAATGGTCAAATGGCTAGATACTTCAAATGGATGGTCAAATGGCTAGATGCTTCAAATGAAAGGTCAAATTGCTGGATGCTTCAAAGGAATGTTCAATGACTGGATACTTCAAATTAATGGTCAAATGGCTAGATACTTCAAATGAATGGTCAAATGGCTGGATACTTCAAATTAATGGTCAAATGGCTAGATGCTTCAAATGAAAGGTCAAATTGCTGGATACTTCAAATGAAATGGTCAATGACTGAATACTTCAAATTAATGGTCAAATGGCTGGATGCTTCAAAGCTGGATATTCAAATGAATGGTCAAATTCTGTTTGGTGGGATCTGACAAGAAGTGGTTTAAAAGTTTTTGATTTTCAGTAAAGGCAGCCATATTTTAAAAATGGATTGGCATAAATTTATTTAATTTTAAAGAACTTCATATCATGATGATTTCTCACCAAATTTTGTTGAATTCTGTTCAGCAGTGTATTTAAATTCTTTTACTGGCTTTCTATTTTTAGCAATGTTATGACATCAAAATATTGCTGAGCAGATTTTGAGAAGTAAATTTAGTACAGTGGATATAGATTTAGCTCCAGTAACCAAAACTGTCATATGAGTAGTGAGGGGGGGAGGGGGGAGCTGTATACGGACAATGGGAACATACATTACAGACCCCCCAGGTGTATATACAGTCATATAAATTTTATATCTGGGGCTATATATAGACCAAAGGTTGGACCTGTATATGGATAATAGTAATGCAACAGGTAGTGTAATGTCACAGTACTGGACATTGGCAACAATGTTGCTAGATGCTAACCTAAATCAGGTTAACATCTGGGACTGACTTGAATATGCGTGACTTTAAGGACACATAGAAACATGTATAGAGACATAGACATAGACAAAGAAATTTTCATAAATATATGGCAAAGAGAATAAACCTATCCTTTCAAGACAATGAAGTGGCTCTTAAAAGGGCCATTGTTTTTTTTTTTTAACACCATTTTGTTAACAAAGATGGCATCGCATAG
This sequence comes from Unio delphinus, assembly GCA_029339505.1. Lineage (NCBI taxonomy): Eukaryota > Metazoa > Mollusca > Bivalvia > Unionida > Unionidae > Unio > Unio delphinus. The sequence goes on from JAQISU010000042.1 coordinate 7,975,110, forward strand.
GTCTTCTCTTCCTCAAACTTCTTCTGACTTCTGAGCCAAAGATGAGGACTACCTTCAGAAAGCCTTGTCTATCCAAATAGTAGTCCCACTAAATTTTTGTGAAGCATATGTAATGTACATAGTATGAAAGCTACAATCTTCAAAGCATTTAATATTTTCATTTAATATCTTTGTTCAAAAGTTACATTATTTATTAATAGGTTCTTCTTGTTCTAATAATAGACTTATTTCACCTGAATATATTCTTGGTGTAAACGTGATATACGAGTGGGTATTGTTGTCATGCACATCACAAAACCATTCAAAAATGTCATTTAAATCTTGGTACATACATAATTTTCTTTCCATTTGCTCCATTTTCCCACTGCTGCTGAATAATCTCTTTATCGCTTATTACATTTTTTATTGATGTCTTTTCTAAATAAAATTGTTTGCAAAGTCCCCCCTTCCCTGATTTCATCGAGTAGAATAACCTTTGTTATTATAAAATAAAATGTCTCCATTTACATGATGACATTAATGTTTGGTAATGCTTTATTCAAATGTTGCTAACTGTATGCAATTTAATTATGCAGACAAAACTTTTGTAATTTGAATGATATGACTTCTTTGTAAGTAATAAATGTGTTGTCACATGATGAGCCCATTTCCTGTAAACGTCAGCTTTTAGAGACAATGATATAAAAGTAATCTTACTGTTACATGTACTTTAGTCAATACTTCTTTCAGTATTGGAAACTTGACACTGGGAGACATGTATCAACAATAGAGATTATCTGATTATTTACATTATGTCACAATATGAATTAATTATCGGTACTTGATACTCTAATAAAACAAAATGGCAGCTCATGAAGGAAACATTTTACATTTTTTGTACTAATATGCTGGTCACTGGTTGCGTTAGATGGGTGGACATTCTTAGGGGTACTTCTGAATGCAAACTCATTGGTGTCAGGGGATTTGGTTATAAGAAGCTGGTGGCCACTGGTCAGGGGTTCTGTTCAGGTGGGGACTACTGCAGATCCTTCTTTTCTAAATGCTTGTACCGGGGATCTGGATGCTTGTGCATAATGATTTGACATACATGTGTAAGTCTGTACAGAACAGCATCGACAATATGAGAGTAGATGATTCAGCATTAGTCCACATCTTCTGATGAGAACTAGGGAAATGAATGAAGTGAACTGCAGTTATTTATAGTGGAAGAGCAGATCAAAACAGATTTAGCTTTTTCACCAATCCCAATACATGCTACAAAATTCAGTCACAGGGTGTAGTCAATGTTCCCTCTAAGCTGTGTGTGTGTGCATGCGCACACAACTCGCCGAGCACGCGCACACACATTACAACAGAGCGCACAAATGTATGTTGTTGCGGATTACTGATGACCCAGTTTTATGCTTGGTCTGCTGGTGGCTGCGGCTGGCACTATTAGGCTATAGCCTATACGTGTGGTGTGTGAAGTCTGTAAACATTCAAAGTTTGAACTTGCGTTGCCATATTAAATTGCTTTATTAAGTCAACAGAACTCGAAACCGATGGCAACGAGCGGTGCAAAGCGCAAGAGAACAGATGCAGCTTTTAAGTCTGAATGGCTTGAAGAAATTGTTGAAACAGAGACGCTGAAGTCTCGAAGTAAAGTGCAAATGCAACTGTGTGAAATATTTACTTATGAAGAGGATGACCGAGTATTTTGTTTGTATTGCTAAGATGCAAAAACCACTGGAGAGTTTTCAACTGGCAAGTTTTGGGATGACGTGTGGAAACTTGATTTCTTGAAACGCCATCTGTTTAGCAAGTCTCATACTGAAAGAGTTAAAAAACTGAGAAGTAAAAATCCAAATTTAAGGGGAGTATTGGTTAAAAGGTTTCTTGAGAGCCCCACTGAAAAGGAGAAAAGGCAAATTATTAATGAACGGTAGCATTCCACGCCCGAAGAAATTAAAGTTCTAATTGACAGTGTCTTGCTGGCTGTTCGGAAGAATATTTCCATGTTTTCTATTAAAGATATTAATGAGCACATGGCTAAGTACGTGACCATACCTGAAAACTGGAGAAGCAAAAATTATGCATTTGAATTTCTGGAAATTATAAATATCAGTGTCCAAGATAATCTTATGGCAGACGTTGCATCAGCAGCGTATCATACACTAACTATTGATGAAAGCACAGACATTTCTGTTAACAAATACTTAATACTCTACTTCAGGTATTGGCCAGTAAATTCATCTCAGTATAAAACTTCTTTTGGTGGAATGCTAAAGCTGGATGCATGTGATGCTACATCAATAGTCAATGACATCAGAGAATTCTACAGGAAACATAATCTTGACCTTAATAAAATGGTTATGTTTACTTTTGACGGTGCCTCTGTGATGTTAGGCAGATTAAATGGCGTTGCAGCACAGTTGAAGAAGGACGTTCCGAACTTAGTGCAGCAGCATTGTGTTGCACATTGTGAAGATTTGGGGATTTCTGATTCATGGAAGGAAGTAAAATTGATGAAAGAAGTTGAAACTTTCATGAGAACTGTTTACACAATTTTTTGTCGATCTTCCACTAAAAGGTCACAGTTTAAAGAATTGGCAGATGCTTCTGAATGTGACTCAGTTGCTTTTAGACCTCTAAATGAAGTGCATCGGTTATCTATACATTTTGCACTTCAAGCAATCATTCAAAATTATGGTGTTTTATTAAAATACTTTGAAGAAGAGAAGGATAATGACATTGATGATCCTATTTCAAAGTACTGTTTTAAAAAGCTAAATAGTCAGCAATTCCACATAACACTGGAAGTTTTGAATGATGTGTTATCTGAACTAGCTTCTTTAACAATGGCATTTCAAAAAAGAAGATTGACACCACTGGAAGCGTATCATCTTGCACAAGGTAAACTGAACAAAATGTGAATGAAGTACTTGGGTGACACAGTGAAATGGAGTGATAACGTTAAAAACCTTCTTGACAAAATCTCTGGAGACGTTTCAGTGAATACTAACTCTATATTAACTTTCATTAATATGCTGTGTTTGCATTTGGGGGAAAGATTTCCAGAAAATGAAATTGAGGAATGGTTTGCGTTTGACTTGACTGCAATATCACAATGCAATTATGAATTTGGAATTGAACACATTAGTTCACTTTGTTCAAAGTACAAACAATTTCTTCAGGAGGAACAAGTTGTTATTCAGCAGTACAATGACTTCAAGTTCTTAGTCTCAGAAAAAATCAGAGGCAAACTGATAAACAGCTTTCCAGATATGGTTACTTTGGCATTTCAGAATGATCACTTTGCAGAGTTAGCAAAATTGATGGATATTTGTGGAACATTTTTAGCTTCCAGTGCAGATTGCGAGTGTGGTTTCAGCCTGATGAACAGTTTGAAAACCAAATTAAGGAATCGTCTACAGTTAGAACATTTGAAAATGCTGATGCGTGTTAAGAGTCACATTCAAGATGGAGGATCAATAGATCTTGATAAGATTTATGCAGACTGGGTAAATTTGAAAGATCGCAGAGAAAAACTTTGAGAACGATAACTGGTATGATGCCTGATGAGTGGTATCAGTATGCTAATTCTCTCCTTCTAGGCTTTTATACATATTCCAAAGTTGCACAGCCAATATCTTTTGCCGCCCACAGCCTTCAGAAAATTAGAGGGAACATTGGGTATAGTTTGTCTTACAATCCAAAGAGAGCTGCCTGTGATGTCACATTCCCTATATAGGTGATCTAGCATCTGTGCAAAGTGAATCAATATTTTCAAACATGATGGAAAATAAGAAGACAATGAATTGGGGTGCACTGGCCGTGATTTGAAGATGTGGCATAGCAGCGGCTACCAAAGTCAACACAATCATACTTCCAGAAGAGACTGATTTTAATTGGAATAAAGTGGATTTTCTCTTCTTCAAAAGAATTTGTTCTGGTCCCAGCACCTTCACTCCCTTCTTCTTTACCACACATCGAGGATTTTTAACTGCAACAGCACGAAGAAGAAGCAAAAAGAATGAAACAACCGTATTTAGAAGCAGCAGCAGAGAAAAAAAAAAGGTGTAGGAGAACAGTGAAAGTCAAACAGTGACAGTACTCTTAGACAGAACAGAGTTAAGGAGTCTGAAACAAATGTATCCGATGTCTTTAATCGACCCAAGAGAGATCTTCCCATGCCAAACAGACCAACTCTATTATTACACCTGAAAAAACAAAACTTCTAATTTCTACCAAGTCATCAACAGAAGCAAGTCCAGAAATAGGCATTGGCTGAGGCACAGGCTTTGAGTTTTTTTTAAAACTAAAAAACACAAATACCCAATGGTGCTTTTCAGAGTTACAAACTTCTCTCAAAACGAGATAGTATTAATTTTGCCAAAATCAATTAAAACTCAAAATCTCTTATTTTCCTCCATGATGAATGTGTGTGAATGCATGGGTGATGGTCCTTATTCAAAAAATAGAAAACCAAGAGACACTAATAATTTCTGTATGGTATATTCCTATACAAATTTTACAATCCAATTCACAACAAAACACTTTAAAAAGTTAAAAAACTTTTTCTGTGTCTTTGTTCACTCTTTCTGTTTTTGAATTTCTTCACTTTCACATGTTTTTCATAGTACTTCATTTTGGGAGGGTACCTCTTCTTGCGGTTTGGAACCATTCTCTTCCTCATTCTGAAAACCAATGTCTTTTCTCTTGACAATGATACCAGGTAGCTTGACTTTTGTCTCTTCTGACACCTGTCTTGGCTTTTTAAAGGCCTAGACATTATGTAGACCAATACTCTTTCTTCTGACAGATATAGCAAGTATCTTGACTTTTATCTTGAAAGAAGGGGGAGTAGTCTGTCAGCTTGTCATAAGAAAACTTCTGCATGACACCTTGCAAAGCTCTGATCAGAAGTTTGATTTCTGTTGGCTCTTCCATCGTACTGATCAATTTGAGAGTGAAATGAATACTGAGGGAAGACACTAGCACTTTATATATACACTGGTTAACATTGAATATATAAGGGACCATTGTGTTTCAAATGTAGTCATTTGATTTTTTGCATCAAATTGTGGAGAATGGAGGAAAATGAGGTAGAAATGTGATTTATCATTCACACAGTAGCTGAGGCCTTGCCTCAGATTCATGCCAGCGATTTTGAATGACAAGAGTGAGCCAGAATCCAGGCACTGAGAGTCTACACCCAACCAAAGACCACCACCACAACTAACCACTCAAAACGACTATCACATTCAAGAAACAGAAAATTGTTCCTCTAGAAATTTCAGAACTACAGCATACACATACACTATTTAGTTTAAAATCATTGAAGTATGCAGAAGAATTCATCACCAATGTGTGGGATTCTTTGTTAACCACACTGAAATGGCAATATGAAGCCAAAGAAGATGATCCCATTTGGATCAAGTTTTGCAGCCTGGCACCATAAAGCCACCATTGTGTTGAGTTACCACAACATGCTACTGCATACTGGTTGTTATTGTTGTAGGGTTTAACGCCATTTTTTAGCACATGATAGGCTATACATGGTGGCCAGTAATAATGGTGGAGGAAAAACCCGGGAAAACCCATGGAAAGAACCACTGACCCATGTCAAGCAACTGGCAAGCTTTCTCACATACACACATTGGCAGAATCTTAGACTTGAACCCATGCAGACAGAGGTGAGATGGCAGTGATCCGTAATGGACAGCGCCTTAGACCACTCGAAGCCCCCTACTGCATACTGGAGCTATTGCCTAGAACCAACTATTACATGAATTACTGCAAGGTGACAATTTTACTGTGCTCAAAATAAAACATTTCAACTACATATGTAACATATAAACCTCATCTGCATATTAAAAATAGAACAGCTGCTGATATTTGGCAGCTGTCTTGAATTTCTAATCCTACTGTCATAATTTTAAAGGTTTAACTCTTATAATTGTCATGATGTTTATAGCATAGTATCATACTAGGGAAATCTGATTTTTTTTTTGTTCCAACTGCTCTCTAACACAAACAACTCATAACAATAACTTCTGAAATGAATGGTCACCCACTTAATCAAGATATTCGTAAATAAGTATTTCCTTTACTTTTGAATTGTTTATATTTAATGTTGTAGAAAATGTTTGATTTTCTGGGAGGTTTCGATTATAGCCTACACTCTTTTTAATGTTCTGTCTGCATTAGGGCATTACTATTCTTATTCCTGGGATGTGCATGTCTCATTACCTGGTATTAGAAAATTATATAGAAACTTTTGATTTTTTTGGGGTACACATCATGAAAGAAATGGATCTTGGTAACATATATCATAAAATCATGTATCTTGGAGATTTCAAATTGTTACCGTTATAAAACCATGTATCTTGGAGATTTCAAATTGTTACCAATATAAAACCATGTATCTTGGAGATTTCAAATTGTTACCGTCATAAAACCGAACATCTTGGAGATTTCAAATTCTTACCGTCATAAAACCATGTATCTTGGAGATTTCAAATTGTTACCGTCATAAAACCATGTATCTTGGAGATTTCAAATTGTTACCATCATAAAACCATGTATCTTGGAGATTTCAAATTGTTACCATCATAAAACCATGTATCTTGGAGATTTCAAATTGTTACCGTCATAAAACCGAATATCTTGGAGCTTTCAAATTGTTACCGTCATAAAACCATGTATCTTGGAGATTTCAAATTGTTACCGTCATAAAACCATGTATTTTGGTGATTTCAAATTCTTACCATCATAAAACCATGTATCTTGGAGCTTTCAAATTGTTACCGTCATAAAACCACGTATCTTGGAGATTTAAAATTGTTACCATCATAAAACCATGTATCTTGGAGCTTTCAAATTGTTACCGTCATACAACCATGTATCTTGGAGATTTCAAATTGTTACTATCATAAAACCATGTATCTTGGAGCTTTCAAATTGTTACCATCATAAAACCATGTATCTTGGAGCTTTCAAATTGTTACTGTCATAAAACCATGAATCTTGGAGATTGTGTTACTATTGTAAAAGCAAGCATCTTGGAGCCTTCAATTATCCAAGCACAATAAAAATGAAGCAAAGGAATTATAAATCTATGAAAAGTACATACTGGGAGGGAAACAGATATTTAGATGGGTAAGAAGCTAATTAATGAGGCTGTTAGGGTTAGACAAACACACAGATGAACAGACAAAGCAGAATAATACTAACACTCCAGCATGTTTATTGTAGAAGAGGTTTTTTCCATCTGGCATTAAAACCTCCTGGTAAAGTGAATGAAGGGAACTATCTGAAATGAAAGAAAATAAACAATGTACAATTCATGTATTTGTACTAAACTTATGTAAAATAAACACAATAAGATTCGTGTAAGTGTACTATGGTTATAACACTGTAAGATTCATGTAAGTGTACTATGGTTATAACACTGTAAGATTCATGTAAGTGTACTATGGTTATAACACTAACATTCATGTAAGTGTACTATGGTTATAACACTAACATTCATGTAAGTGTACTATGGTTATAACACTAAGATTCATGTAAGTGTACTATGGTTATAACACTAAGATTCATGTAAGTGTACTATGGCTATAACACTAACATTCATGTAAGTGTACTATGGTTATAACACTAACATTCATGTAAGTGTACTATGGTTATAACACTAACATTCATGTAAGTGTACTATGGTTATAACACTAACATTCATGTAAGTGTACTATGGTTATAACACTAACATTCATGTAAGTGTACTATGGTTATAACACTAACATTCATGTAAGTGTACTATGGTTATAACACTAACATTCATGTAAGTGTACTATGGTTATAACACTAACATTCATGTACGTGTACTATGGTTATAACACTAACATTCATGTAAGTGTACTATGGTTATAACACTAACATTCATGTAAGTGTACTATGGTTATAACACTAACATTCATGTAAGTGTACTATGGTTATAACACTAACATTCATGTAAGTGTACTATGGTTATAACACTAACATTCATGTAAGTGTACTATGGTTATAACACTAACATTCATGTAAGTGTACTATGGTTATAACACTAACATTCATGTAAGTGTACTATGGTTATAACACTAACATTCATGTAAGTGTACTATGGTTATAACACTAACATTCATGTAAGTGTACTATGTTAATTCATGATAAAGGAAGCTTTTCTAAAATTGTGTTATTTTTACACTTGCTTGTTTGAAGAAAGGGACGGTGTTCAAAAGTGTGTATGTATGTATATATATATATATATATATATATATATATATATATATATATATATGCTGTAAATCCCCTATTATTTTGTGGAGTGGCAACATTTGCAGACTTCATGGTTACCACACACCATGAATTTAAAGACTCAGTAAACAGTTATTTATGAGTTAAATCAATAAGTTTCAGACCTCTCTTTCATCATAAAATAAACATGTCTCAGATCTCTCTACTATAGTAAAATCAACAAGTCTCAGACCTCTCTTCCATAGTAAAATCAACAAGTCTCAGACCTCTCTTCCATAGCAAAATCAACATGTCAATAACCTCTGTATAACAGTAAAATAAACATGTCTCAGAGGTCTCAGACTGCTCTTCCACAGCAAACTTAAGATGTTAAAGACATCTCTTCCATAGAAAAAGGAACATATTAACTAAAAGCTCTCTTCCATAACACAATCAACAAGTCTCAGGCCTCTCTTCCATCATAAAATAAACATGTCTCAGACCTCTCAAACATAATAAAATCAACAAGTCAAAGACCTCTCTACCATAATAAAATCAACACATCTAAGACTGTCACATCTCTTCCATAGTAAAATCAACATGTCTATGATCTCCCTTCCAAAGCAAAATTAATAAGTTTAAGAGCTCTCTACCACAGCAAAATCAATGTCCAAGATGTCTCTTCCATAACAAAATCAAGATTTCTAAGACCTCTCTTCCATAGCAAAATCAACATGTCTCTGACCTCTCTTCTACAATAAAATCAACATGTCTCTGACCTCTCTTCTACAATAAAATCAACACGTCCATGACATCCCTTATACAGTAAAATCAACATGTCTCTGTCCTCTCTTCTACAATAAAATCAACACGTCCAAGACATCCCTTATACAGTAAAATCAACATGTCTCTGTCCTCTCTTCTACAATAAAATCAACACGTCCAAGACATCCCTTATACAGTAAAATCAACATGTCAAAAACTTCTCTTTCATAACAAAATCAATGTTTTAGACATCTCTTCTACTGTAAAATCAACAATGTCTAGACCACTCCTCACTTTTGACTCATGAATAGTAAGAAAAATTCTAAACAAATGTTTAAAAACACTGCAACGTGACACAACAAGTTTTACTGACGCAAAAGAAAAGTGAGGCTCTTGACTTTTCAGTGTTAAAATAAATTACAAGCCTTCTAACATAACCAATTTACTGATTCCCACGGTTGGATGTTACTGATGAATAATAGAATTTACTGAATTAAAGACATTTTTGGGATGAGACAGCATTAATTTGTGAGAAGAAAAAAAACTGATAGTTAAAATGAATTTATTTTGAATGGGTCTTCTATATGATTAATTTAAATGAATTTAGTTTTGAATGGGTCCCCTGTCTAAATAAAACATTACATGTGTCTTGCTCCAAATGCAACATTAAGATATACTTTGCCAGTTCAACATTTATAATTCCTATTGTTTTTATTGATAGTCACTTCAATTTGTGTATTGCCTACTGTTCTTCTTGGTAGCCAGTGAAAATTTTAGGTGGCCTATTCTTTTTCTTGTCAGCCACTTCAACTTTTACATGACCTATTGTTTTTCTTGTCAGCCACTTCCACTTTTACATGGCCTATTGTTTTTCTTAACTTTGCACAACTAACAATGGAAATAGCACATCAGATGAATGCATATTGGTTTTCTTAGCTAGGAAAATCACTGTTTAATTAGAAGACACTGGGTTTGGAGATGTCAAAAGAACTAAAGCAACTTCATATTTTCAAGGAAGACATAACCCATTTGTAAGTACAACCTGGCTTATCGTCTGCCATTTTCTCTTTCTGAAGCATCCACTTGATGGCCTCACACTGGTATGGTCGGAGGATTGGCTGCAGAGCAGGATGCTGAACATTAACAGTGACATCATCAGCATGACCTGATTGTCTCTTCCTAACCTCTCTGTATAAACCCTCAATGTCATGCCTCTCAGTGTAGACCAATCCCTGCTCCTTATATGCTGTAAAACAAAAGTCCACAGTTTCATCTCAATAAATGTTGGGTATTCCGACAACTAAGAAACAATGAGATCTTGATTCTATATCTTTTGGCTTTGGGATGGCTGGGAAATCTATGTTAACAACCTTCTAGACAATTTGATCATGCACAAAGTACATATCTATTGATTATTTAACAAGACTTAGTGGATGCCAGATGGTTATATGGATAGATATTGAAATTTATTGATCTTTCCTGCTAATAGATTTCTTAACTGTAGAAAGGCTGAAATGATCTTCTGACTCATAGGCAACCAGTAACAGACATTTTTCAGGACAAATACAGTTTGCCAAGAAATTTGTTTGTTTAGAAGAATTTTGTATAAAATGTGAAGGACAAATTCAGCTTGGTGGTCTTTGCCAAGAATTTTGTATAGAATGTGAAGGTCAAATATAGTTTGGTGATCTTTGCCAAGAATGTTGTATAAAATGTGAAGGACAAATTCAGCTTGTTCAGGATCTTGCATAGAATGTGAAGGAAGAAGGTTTTGATTCATAACATCTTATATGCACACTTTTACAGATAAGTAATTGGTCATATTCCATCCATGTAACCATCTGTCTGTTACCTAGTTCAACTTGAAACCTTAATCCCATCTGCACTGATTGAGGGAGTGTGATAATACTGGGTATGATAGTGCACAAGAATAAACGGATGGTAATTTGTCATAGCCTGGGGGTGCGGGTAGGAAGAAGAGATTATATGTAAAAGGTCACATTTTCAAAAGATAATATGGGCTATTCATTGTAACTTGAATTACATATGGGGTAGGAAGATTTAATTTGGCATAATGTTTCATTACGGTAAGCAAACAACAATAAAGGTGTCACAAAATAGATGCAGTCCCCAGGAAAGGAGAGGGCTGGGTTCAATGGCAAATTTTCCCAAGATTCTATATTCTCTTCCTTTGCATTATGTTTTATAAAATGAAGAGACTGATGCTCTACTGAATGAAATGAATTTCCAGGAATGCAAGATATGATCATTTCTTCCTTTTAATTGCTGAGTGGTGAAGCTGTCTTTGATATTCTTCAGAGATAAGATTTTCAAATTAGCTCTTGTAATGGATATATTATTGGATGTTAGCTTAGCACCAAATTCATTCTGGACTACCAGGACATCATATGAAATCTTTTTGTTTTTGTTTTAGTGTTTTACGCTATTTTCAGCACACGATAGGCTATACATGGTGGCCAATATTATTGGTGGAGGAAGAACCCGGTAAAACCCCCGGAAAGAACCACCGACCCACGAGAAGCTACTGGCAAGCTTTCTCACATAGCCGAATCTTAGACTCGAACCCACGCAGACAGAGGTGAGATGGCAGTGATCTGTAACGGAAAGCGCTTTCCACCACTTGGCCACTCGGGGCCCCGAAATTCTCTTGTGCATACCCATATCGATATGACCTAATTTGGAAAGTTACAAAATGGTCACCATGGCAGCCATTTTGAAATCAGATTGGCACCATTCTTATTCAAGACCAACTAGAAAACAAAACTTCACTGAAAATGCCATCGATGATATGCCATTCACTGAAAATTCCCTTGACAATATGACCATTCACTGAAAATTCCCTTGACAATATGACCATTCACTGAAAATGCCCTTCACAATATGACCATTCACTGAAAATGCCCTTGACGAGATGACCATTCACTGAAAATGCCCATGACAATATGACCATTCACTGAAAATGCCCTTGACTCGAGAGAAATAGTGATAAGATTTTGAAGATGTGGCAACCATACTGAATTTCTGAAGATCACCATTAGGACTAACCAGACATCAAAAGCTTGTGTATTAAATAAAAAACATCTTGATACAGCCACCCATTAAACAGAAGTAGTGATAACATGATTTTCAAAAATATCATTGTAGTGACCATACTGGACATCAGACTGGCACTTATTTCATTCAGGACCAACTGTACATCATAAGAATTGGCAATATTACTTTTCATTCAGGAGGACTAGTAATAAAAAGATTGTCAAGATGACCAATGTGTAAGTCATCCTGGACACAAGACCTGCACAATTTGCAAATATGACATCATAAAAAGTCATAAAATCATCCATTCAGTAGGCGTAGCTATACCAAAAGTTTTAAGATGATACATTGGACATCAGATTTTCATTTAAGACCATGTAAGTCTTTTAGTGAACACACAATGTTGATATATTCAACATTTCAGCAGGAGTAACAATACAAAAAATTTCATGATGGCCACTGTGGTTGCCATATTGGATATTATGTACATACCATTTCATTTAGTAGACTTCATAAGAAGGCTTCTGGTGAAAATCCCATGTCAATATGACTTTCTGTTCAGAAGGAGTAGCAATACCAATATGTTGAAGATGGCCACTGTGGCAGCCATATGGACATCAGATCAACCCCATTTTCATTTAGGACAAACTAGACATTGAACAAATATATAAGACTGGGCCACCTGGTCTTATTATTGGACACATTTATTAGGCAGACTCCCCTAGTCTTATTATTGGACACATTTGTTAGGCAGACTCCCCTGGTCTTATTATTGGACACATTTATTAGGCAGACTCCCTTGGGACAAAGTCACTAAGCAGACTACCTTGTCTTATTATGGGCAAAAACAAGAAAATTTGATAAGTCTGAATTTAAAATGTAAGGTAAAGGTTTATAAGGGTGAAACCAGGATTCAGAGCCAAGTGCCCTCAACACTATAGTTAAAATCTCATGTTGTTATGACCACTCATTAAGGCAATCTAATTAAAATCAGATCTATGCTGTCATACATGAAGATCTAATGATAACCACTTAATACATTCCTGGAGGTTTTTGCTGTTTTTGAATGAAATGCTAGTAGGAAACACATTTTGGGGACCATTTCTGACTACATCCTTATACATCAATTTCCAAGCAATATTCCGTTGGACAAATGGCTAGTTGTGCCAAAGAAAATGTTTTTCATTGGTTAGTCTGCATGAACAAATGGTGAAAAAACGGAGTTCTTTTCATTTTCTTCTTTTTTTGCTTAACGAACCCATTATTTTTGTATGGAGAAGACTCTTTATTCAAAATGTCCAACTGATCCTACTTTTGCACAGGTTCACTTGTCTGTGTGCACTTTAGACCAGTCTGCCTTAGATCTGAGGCCATAAAGTCTAAAATGTGGACACACAATCCAATTCTGACAACGGGTCCAAAATCTTAGGTTTTTCCCTCTGTATTTTGTAGTGCAACTAAAATGTCCAGATATTTTGCTATCATTGTAGAGCTACATCTGTCTACCTTTATATAACACTACAAACTTTAGTGTATCATGCATGACCTTGGAAGTAGGCTACTACCTCATGCTCCGTAAAGTCGTCTCTAGGGGTTAATGTGTTAAGGGTCATGTTCTGGTAACCTTTGAATTAGCTAATGGCAATGCAGCTTTCAAATATCCAGAAGTGAACAAAATCTTTCAGTACACCTTCATGCTCTTCATCCATACTGCTTAGTCACCAAATGTGAAGATTGAAAACTATGTCTGATTGGTTGATACATTTAGCAATTATGGTAATAACATAAATTACTAAAACATGATTACTAACTGGTGCTGTCAGATCTTCATAGACAACAACGGAGATCTCATTTTAATCAGACTGTCCATCCAGGAGGAGTAGCAATAACAAGATTTTCAAAATGGCTGTAATGGTGATTGTACTGGATGTCAGAAACAAAATTTTCTTTTCGCTGCTGTGGTGGCCAACTTTGACATTAGACCAGCTAGACAATATAAGTCGACTTTTAGTGAAAATGTTATGTTCAGATGCTCATCCATTTAGGACAAGTAACAATAACCAGATGTTCAAGATGGCCACTCTGGTGGCCATACTGGACATCAGATCAGTACCATTTCCAATTATGACCTGCTAGACATCATAAGCAGACTTTTAGTGAAAACCTCATGCTGAAAACTCCATTCAGGAGGAACAGACAAGAATTTTCATGATGGTTATACTGGATATGGCACCAATTTCATCCATGATCAACTAAAGCATAAAGCAGGGTGTGTGTGTGTGTGTGTGTGTGTGTGTGTGTGTGTGTGTGAAGTTAAATGGCAACCCTTTGAGCCGTTTAGCAATAACAATCTTGAGCATAAAGGATGAGCAGACATCAGGCAAACAATGGACAACAGACCATCCCATCAGCTCTTCTTGTCTTTGAGCTAAAATACTAGAACTCTACAACAATGTAACAAATTTAAGCTAAGTTTCTAAATCATATTTATTCCCTCCTTTTAAGTCTGAAAGAAAGGATGTGAAATTATATTGCCTGCACATGGATGTACACATGCAAGCTGGGTCATAATCCTGTTGTTTTAGTTTTGTAACTTACATGAAGGAGCACTTATTCCCAAAAAGTATGACATCAGGACCTGAAGATTATAATTCAATGTTTTCATTCGACATCCCTCTCCAGGAAATTTTAACTTTGTTAATACAGCCTCAGATGCAAGAATTTTCATATCTAATGTTTTCTGTTGTGGGTCATAGTTTGCTAACACAACCTGGAATGCTTTGCACTTCAAAGCTACCAAACAGTTGTAAGGAAGAACTGTTTCTACAAGCCAGAGTGCAATAGAATCTTCTTTAGAGATCAAGCTTGGTCCATTGCTGGAGCCATCACTGAGCTTGAAATACAAAATACTCCTATCTTTGATGTGACTTACATAAAACCTGATCAGAGTGCTCATGGGAAGGTCTTCACCCAAATCTTGCATGAAAAGAGGTTTGGGCAATATTTTCATTTGAAACTGACCAATTGTGCAGTACCAGTCTGTGGGTTTGAAAGGGCTTTGACTGTGCACTGTGATATAAAATTCAGAATCTTCTTGAAAAAGGTCAAATATTTCAATAATACTCATTACTTTCTCACGCTGTTCCAAAGACCCACTCCCTAAAGGAGTAACCTCTGTTTTGAAAGACACAGACTGTGCACCTGACACTCTTCTATAAAAGTCTTTTGATGATGAAGAATCTGAAGAAGAGTTCACACTAATGAAATCAATGAGTGAAGAGCCACTAGCAGTGACTAGAGAGCCATCTTGTGGGCTTGACCCTGTAAGGTCAATTTCTTCCTCCAAAATAACACAGTCAACATCAGATTCCTCTTCTGTTACAATAATGTGGCCAGGCATCACAAATGTATCTGGATTAACCACCTCAGAGTCATCAATTAAATGTGATACAGTATCCACGCTTGAGCCTGTAGCTTGCTGGAATGTGTCCTGCATATTCCAAGTCAATTGCCGTCGTTTTTCATCTGCAACATGCTGAGGAACAGACTGCTTTCTCTTCCCCATTTTGAAAGGCTGTGATGTTCTTCCTGTCGGTATCACATGCCAAGTTGTTTTATCCAATGCATTTCATCTTGATCCTTATCTGAAAAGAAAACAAAAAGAAAACTTCAAAAATAAAAATAACGTAGAACATTTCATAAATCTAGTAATCAACTTTTTTTCAGTTAATTCAATCTTTCTGACGAGGTACCAATGGTTGCTACAAACCACAAACAAAAAGACCCAGGGAACAATATTTCCATGGAAACAATGGGACACCTTCCACTATTCATGAATTCAAGTTCCAACAAGGATGTAATTGTTTACAAAATCATGAAGCTCAATACACACACTAATTAAGTCATTTGACTGCATCCTGATCCATCTATATCTTCTATGGACAGGAATAACAGCAGTAAATTTTTAAAAATCTGTAAGTTTAACATGAGGGGGCTATTTTGAAGCAAATGCAACTCTGTGGGGCACAAGGAATTTAACATGGAGATGGTACTCTACTTTCTAAAGGAATTAACATTGTCATTAGTTTAACATATGAGGGAGCACTTTGGCTTTTAACAAGTACCTAACACCATGGGATACATGGGCAGCAATAGGAAATCACAATTAGGCTGCTGTTTTATGGATTTATAATGACAAGGGATAAAGTAACATAAAAAAACATTATATGGATCCATCAAGATGGGGATGCAACATGAAAAATAAAGCTTCTATCAATCTCACATAAATAAAGTAAAATCCCACACCATCCCCATTATAAACACAAGAGTCAATCATTAGGACTAATGCTCCACCAAGCAAAACAATTTTCTATGAATTTAAGATAACACTTATTTCTTTTGATTAACTGATAAAGGCTGAAGCCATCTCTTATATTAATCAGTGATACAAAGATTTACAAAACAGCACCTGTGTTGGACATGTTGCATATCATATATTTTTTTAGGCCCAAGTAGATGTAATTAGAAGTGTCTAGAATAAAGCTCCATGTCAATCGGACCATCAATTAGAGTCAATCTGACCATCCAATCAGAGGGACTCAAATCATAGCAACTATACTATATTTTCATTTAGGACCAACTGGGTATCATAACAAGCCTACTGGTAAAACCCCAAACTGATATAGCCATCCATTTGGTAAAACTCCACATACATATAGCCATCCATTTGATAAAACCCCATATCAATATAACCATCTATTTGGTTAAACTCCGCAGTGATTTAGCTACCCATTTGGTAAAACCACACACTGATATAGCCATCCATTTGGTAAAACCCCACATACATATAGCCATCCATTTGGTAAAACCCCACATTGATATAGCCATCCATTTGGTAAAAAAACATACATATAGCCATCCATTTGGTAAAACCCCACATTGATATAGCCATCCATTTGGTAAAACCCCACATTGATATAGCCATCCATTTGGTAAAACCCCACATACATATAGCCATCCATTTGGTAAAACCCCACATTAATATAGCCATCTATTTGGTTAAACTCCACAGTGATATAGCTATCCATTTGGTAAAACCCCACACTGATATAGCCATCCATTTACCGTAGTAAAACCCCACATACATATAGCCATCCATTTGGTAAAAAAACATACATATAGCCATCCATTTGGTAAAAAAACATACATATAGCCATCCATTTGGTAAAACCCCACATTGATATAGCCATCCATTTGGTAAAACCCCACATTGATACAGCCATCCATTTGGTAAAACCCCACATACATATAGTCATCCATTTGATAAAACCCCACATTAATATAGCCATCCATATGGTTAAACTCCACAGTGATATAGCTATCCATTTGGTAAAACCCCACACTGATATAGCCATCCATTTGGTAAAACCCCACATACATATAGCCATCCATTTGGTAAAACCCCACATTGATATAGCCATCCATTTGGTAAAACCCCACATTAATATAGCCATCCATTTGGTTAAACTTCACAGTGATATAACTATCCATTTGGTAAAACCACACATTGATATAGCTATCCATTTGGTAAAACCCCACATACATATAGCCATCCATTTGGTAAAACCCCATCTTGGTATAGCCATCTATTTGGAGAAAAACACCATCATGGTATAGCCATCCATTTGGTAAAATCCCACATTAGTATTCATTCATTTGGTAAAACCTCACACTTTAATAGCCATCCATTTGGTAAAGCTAGTATAGCCATCCATTTGGTAAAACTCCATCTTGGTATAGCCATCCATTTGGTAAAACCCCATCTTGGTATAGCCACCCAAATGCTAAAACCTCAAGTTGATATAGCCACCATTTGGTAGAAATAGAGATAACATTTTCAAGCTGACCACCACGGTGGCATTATTGGACATAAGATCATCAGAATTTTAATGAAAAACCAACAAATTATTTAAGTCTTCATGTGGAAATATTATCTAGATGTGACTCCATACTTGTAGTAACAATAACAAGATTTTCAAGATGGCTGCCTTGGTGGCTATATTGAATATCCCATTAGTTTTCTTGGAACAATTTCATGTAGAACTGGCTACCATGTATAGCCTATTGTGTGCTAAAAAATGGCGTTAAATAACTTGGAATACTTGGTTTTTTAAACAGGTACCCAGTGGTTCATTTTATTACCCAGGTTATCAGAAATGGGTGGTTACCAGAGCACCCTATGGCATCTTTACTGACAGTGTCTCAATCCATTGCCACATTGGTTTGAGGTCAAAGATGCTGCTGCTTCTCCATCATAATAATGTGGGACTTCTTTGTCAAAAAATTCTCAAAACAATGCTTTCTAACAATGGAAATCCCATGGACTGAGGACCATAAAATCATTAAATACATGTTTGAAAACATATAAGGAAATCCCATGGACTGAGGACATATAAAATCATTAAATACAATTCATGTTTAACAACATATATACAAAACATTGACATGAAGAAAAAGCAAATTTTGTATAGTGTGTGTGTATTTGTGTGTGATATGGATTTTTAACATAGCTTTAACATATTTCAGTCATATCAATATGATGTATGCAGTATGGCAGTTTCTAGTGATGTCTAGAACTGGGGCATCATGCCAAAGACATGTAGCATGATGTCCCACCCAGTCACATTATCCTGACACCAGGCCAAACAGTCCTAACAACTAACATCTCAATGCTGAGCTGCTAGCGAATCACTTGGCTTGGATGATGCTCTAATACCACTAGGCCACCGGAGCAGAATGTAAGATCAACTTCCAGATAATTCTTAATGTCACCCTATGGGAAGATGAATTCACATCATACAGATAATGATAAATTCCATCTCAGAAAGGTTAAGTTATGCAACAGCTGCATATTACATATCACTAATATTAAATTTTGTCAATAGTCCTCAAAACCTCCAGGTCACCACTTGCCACTTGCCACTGAAAATATCGCCATATCTCAGTGAAACCCTAACATATGCCATTCCCTATGGTTTGGTTTAGTTTTATTTGTGGTTTTAATGTAGGGGTCTGAGGTATTTGCACAAAGCTCCACCATCAAATTTATTACAAGCAATTATATCAAAGAAAGGTATCATTCTCCCGATGTGATGGGCACCTATGAAGCGAGGAGAGGGGATTGTTGATTGATGAAACCCAAAGCCTCTCTGAATGACATGGTATCTCCGTTGAGTTTGAAAGGTGTCAATTAGGTCAAATCCAACCATGAAGAACATGCAACGACATTTCAAACAAGCTCAGACAGGCAATAAGCACATTTTTCCACCTTATAAAACAGAATGACATAAGAAAAGTGGCTATATTAGTGGCGGGAGATCAGTGCTGAAGACATCTGTCACCTTAAGTTTATCTGATTGGAAAAAAATGCTGTCTCTTCCACCTGATCGAGGGATTATGAAAACACCCTATTAATTTCCTTCACATTGGCTTGAAAGCTAAACTTCAGTCTATTCCAACATCAGATCTGAGTATGATGTGAAGGATGGAGGAATTGAAGGAATTCCGTCACACTCACTGTGTGTCAAGGCCCTATCTGGCTCTACTTGCAGTTCTGCTCTGCAGAAGACATACCAGGTGTAAGAAGACTCAATTTCATCCCTATTACAATGTAACTAGCCCTCCCTTGTCGACAAGCGGTGAAGTTCGACACTGCCAGGACTGCTGGATGGCTTGCATGGCAAAGTCATCCTGAAAGCTGATGGTACAGAAGATTCCCTAGCTATCACCAATACTAGCCACTAAAAAGGGCCTGGCTTGACAGATTTCTCACTGAAATCTATGTAATAGAAAGGGTATTTTGCCATTGGTATAGTGAAATGGACAGATCTGTCACAAAGATCCCCGTAAATCATAGTTTACTCAATAGGTATCCAGTGCTGTATGGTCAGTGATGGCTGGATGGCCAGTAACATCGCATGGAATAAGGAGGTGGGTCCAATTGATCTGATATGAAGGATATGAAAACCATGCACCCTGATTTACAGGCCTGAAGACCATACTCAGACAAGTAGGAGGGACTTGCACCTACTGGGCTACATAAAACTGGGGAATACTCCATAATGAGTTGGTACTACAAACAACAACAAACAGTGGGTTGCCTTCAATGACATATTTCCTTTCCTTTTATGCCAAATGGACTATAACTTTAAAAATATATTTCATGCATTTAGTAAACATTTCTCCTGAAATGACACAATACAAGTAAAACAAAGCATTGAGTAGCAAATCAGTATGTGACTAACTAGCCAATAGCATAGATTAGTAAATCAGTATGTGATTAACTAGCCAATATCATATCACTATGTGACTAACTAGCTAATAGCATAGATCAGCATATCAGTATGAAACTAACTAGCCAATAGCATAGATTAGCATTAGCAAATTAGTATGCAAATAACTAGCCAATATCATATATTAGCAAATCAGTATGCAACTAAGTAGCCATTAGTATAGATTAGCAAATCAGAATGCAACTAACTAGCTAATAGCATAGATTACCAAATCAGTATGCAACTAACTAGCCAATAGCATAGATTACCAAATCAGTATGCAACTAACAAGCCAATAGCATAGATTAGCATATCAGTATACAACTAACTAGCCAATATGGTAGTCCAGACTTCCTCTGACCATGTATTACAGATACTGCATCTCTGCTTGCTAAAGCCAATTCTGTTACAAACAGAACAAGTGAAAAATAGTCAAAAAGATGATAACTCATAAAGACCTTTCTGAGGTCAACAAAAGCATGGTCTGACATGGTCTTAAAACGATAAAGTCCTAAATGTGGCAAAATCACTCAAATTTGGTAGACATTGAAAAATGAAAATGTAAGGAACCTGCATCAGAATTCTTAATCTACATAACAGAACCAAAAGGAAGGCTGCATGGTTCAATCAGAACGTAAAAATGATTTTGCTTATTAGAGGATAAACGATATGATGTGATCAGTATAGTAGCAAAGTAAGAAAAACTTGCAACACCTGGCAGTGCCCTCGGGAGGTAATGGACAAGAGTTATTGCTACTTCTATGTTAAGAAGTGCCCCCCAAGAATTCAATGCCTTAGAATGTGCTTGATGAGATTCAACCTTTGTATAGTTTGTGTTGCTAGCAAAAATGTATTAACTGCCGATGCTCTATCCAGAGCACCTTTAAGTTATTACTCTGAGAGTGACAGACAATTTCAGACTGAAACTAATGCCTATGTTGATTTTATAGTTTGCAATTTGCCTGCATCAAATACTCAACTTGAACAAATAAAGTCTGAAAATCAATATATATCAATTTGCAAACAACTTGTACAATTCTGTGAAAAGGGGTGGCCATAGAAATCAGCTATTGACGGAAAACTTATATTGTACTGGGCAGATGGAGATGAATTTACAATTAAAAATGGTTTAATGAAAGGTAGACACCTGGTTGTAACAGTATCACTTAAAACAGAAATCATATAGAGAAGTCATGATGGTCACCAAGGCATAGTTAAATGCCGAGAATGAGCCAAATCGTCAGTTTGGTGGAAAGGACTTAGTCCTCAGCTAGAACAGTTGGTATAGTCTTGCCAAATGGATACAGCCCTGCCGAATTATTGATGGGAAGAAAATTACAAACAACTTTGCCAATGGCTCCAAACAACTTTGAGCCGAATGGGCCAGATTTAATGAAACTGTAGAAACTTGGAAAACTATATAAAGGAAACTCAAAATAGAAATTATGATCGTCAACATCACGCCCGAAATTGGAAAAAACTTTAGGTAGGAAAAAAAGTATGTATTAAAGATCATTTTTTCTTCAGAAATTATTAAATATGAAGCATTACACCTCTTTCATACATGGTAGTAACTCACAAGGAAGAAAAACAGCATAATAGGATAAATATAATTCTCATGCCTACTACATTATTGAAGATTCTCAGAGTGACTCTTTCAAGCCCTGATACTTTAACTTTGAAACCAAAGCAGTGTCAACCAGTCAAAACAGATATTTCACACGTTCAGGAAGACTGTCAAAACCACCCGAGACACTGAACCTGTTTTTAATGCCATTTTTCAGTACACGAAGAACCGGGGCTTTCCGCATGAGGAACAACCAACCCAAGAGAAGCTACTGGCAAGCTTGGCCGAATCTGAGACTCGAACCCATGCCCCCACTGAACTTGTAAAAATGAAGCCGATGTATCTTGTTTACAAATGTGGTCATCAAATCACATTTAGTTTTAATGGGGAGATGTAGTATAAGCCTTAATCTAATTAGCTTTGAAATATCACTTGACAGTAAAAGTAATCAGATATTCAATACTGGATTAGAAATGATACACACCAACAGCTGGTTTATGTCATATATTTATGTTCCATGTGAATTATATTCCCAGTGCAGTCTTTACTCAACGTCCTAGATGAATTTATATCTTGTATTTAAATAAATAGTACATAATGCCTTCTGCAGTTATTCTTCAATAACAAAGAACATTACAATTATAATACCAGAGCAACTCCCCTTGTTTAACCTGGTATCTTCATTGCATCTGCTCATCAATCGTTTCCCACTTTCGTCTAATTTAAATTCGAAATAAAATACAATGTAATATTGAGAAGGAAAAAAAACCAAATAGGCATAAAAAATGTATTGAAGGTCTGTATTATTTTTAACTTATTCACCGATCATAACCTCTACATTAAGACCCACGATACCCTAGCAATCCGAATATATGGACTGGTAGTACCGGACCACGATAAATAAAGGTTTTATTTTAAAAAAAAGCTTGTGTTTTTGTTTTTTGTTTTCTAATCACGTATAGCATCGGATACACCATATGAACTCGTATCGTTGCTTCCAATTTAGCATCAATACACACGGTATATAACTCTTAGAATTTAGTACATTATCTTATAGGTAAATTGTAAACAATTATACGTGGTCCTGTGATATGCTCTAAGTTAAACATACTTGACTTACTTAATTTGACTACAATTCCACAAAAGTACACAGAAAGTTACTATTTTTAAAACTTAATTATTAACTTTAGGACCAATTAAACATGTTATTTATTGTTGATGTTACAGCGCTTATATCCTCTTTACTTCGAGACATTCGATTCTGTGGCACGAACAAAAGCAATCCAAATATTTGACTGGCCAAACAAAAATCTTTAAATGTTCCGGTGCTTTTGCAAAACCGGTTAAGATTTATGGGATCGCGGACTGCATACAGACTCGCTTCACATATTTTTTTTTCTTTCTATATGGTCTCTACATCAGAGATTTCACATTCGGATCAGCATCAATGTCTCGTTACTCACTGTGACCTGTCGCCGAAAAAGATACCTACAATTACATCATAATGCTTAGATTATAAAGAATAAACAGTTACCTTTAAATCAGTACCAAGAATGCATAAATCGAACTATTGTATCACCACCAAAATGAGAAGGAAACAAAATGCTTTAAAAATAGGCAATGACTAAATGAGTGCGTACTGAAGGAGATTTAATGACTGACCTGCGTTTATACATGATTTAATGACATTCCAAGATACGACAACGGAAGTGCTCCGATGAGCGTGTGCAAATTTACATTTTGCAAAACTACATCTGATGACATTTTTACGAATATGTTTAATAACTTCAAAATACAGTCAAGACATGTATAGGATTCACTTCATACATCATAACAAGCAATAGGGCTTGTGAGCTGACCTATTTCTGATGTCCGTCATGAGTTAATCCATGTTCACTAGTCAATTTTACAATATGTTAACCTATCTACACTTTGGCAGATCGATCCGATATTTCAGTCTTTTGCACTAGCGATTAGGGCATAACCGATTAGTATTTTTCTACCGATTTGCGATTCCGGATTTTGGGCATGAAATTTTTCCAATTCCGGATACGATCCAATTAATCGGAAATGCTAAATCCGTATTTTTTTTCCTAAAAATTTCATCTTCCGTTTCCGGGTTTCTGATATCTGGTTTTGCCGTGTCTAGCATGTTACTTAGTACTTTACCATATCCGGCTTCATTTTCGGTTTTTACCCGCCAGTTCAAATAGATTGTCTCACAGCGTGGTTGTGTTGACCATATTGAACTTTTCTGACTTCTTATTTAAATTTACTAACGCACTATCGAATGACACGCAGTGTTAGACACGGTGCTATAGAAATTCAACTTTATTATTTTTATTATCCGAATCGGTCGTTCCTGCCTTGTCCGACTCCGATTAATCGGAAGTTCATACTATCCGGTGGAATCCGATTTCCGGATCAAAAGTCGGTTATGCCCTACTAGCGATAGCTATTGGATTTCAAGACTTACCTCCCTTGGTATGTATTGCCAACTAACCAATGGAATAGGGTTTAACAGCAGCTAGCTGTCAGTGTGTCATTGCACAGCCGACAGGTCAACATATTGTTGACAGTGCCAGCGATAAATATAAAAGCGATTTTGATTGGATGCACTGGCTAGGGCCGTGGGCATGATAGGATAAATAGGACTAAATTCCAGAGCCCACAATGGTAACGATGCCCACCACCATCACAGTTCATAGTGGCCTACTTGATAATTTTTCCTAGGGTCCACAAATCCTATCAGCGGCCCTGGAAGTGACCTCTTACTGCATGCAATGACATTCACAGACCCGAAACACTGAAATATCAGCTCGATTCGCCAATGTGTCTATAGAGTAACATACCGGAACCCTGGCAGCCATTGGGCTTGTTTACATGTAGTTGTTGACTCGCTCCACTAACAAGGCCAGAAAGCGGGTGCGGGGCCTGGGTTTTCGGATCATCACCACCACACCTGCTAAAAAGACGCACACATACATGAACGTACAGTCACTTCTCATTTTAAATTTGACCACTGATTCATTCTTGCTCGTTTTTATTGGGTTGTACGTACATTTTTAATATTATATATATATATATATACAGAGACCTTTGCTTTTGGTACCCTTTCGAGAAAAGTCGGGGCCTTTGCAACTATGTTACTATTTCCACCCCCACCCCACCCCCAGCACTTGACCTGATCCGGCCAAGACTAACAATTTTCCAACTTACATGTTTGGACGGATCTGCGGGTTTCTAACTGAGCAGCAGAGGGGGCGAATCAGACAACTTTTTTTTGTTTTTATTTTTGATTATACCCCCTCCAAAATAACACTAGACCCTTCTCGCGAAAAAATAAGTCTCTGACCCTTGTTTGAAAACATTCGCGTCGCAACGTCGTTGTCACTCACCCCCTCTGCTGCTAGAACTTTCAGTTGGGGTTAACCGAATATTTGATCCAGTCCTTAGGACGAAAATCCTTTCAGGATTTCACAAATAGACTAATTTGTAAAACCTCCTCTTGTAAATCAATCAGATTATTAGACTGGTCAGTGAGTTTGAAATTAATTCTGGTTAATGAATTATTATGACATCGCATATAGACTGGATTCACCGGGGACTCAATTATTAAAAACCCTGGAGGAGCTGTTGGTGCAAATGAATACAAAATATATCCTTGCTGAGCTTGATTTGATCGTTCTAAATTTATTTGATAGCTTCCTTCGATCACATCACATACTAAATTGAGCGCAATCACCGTTGAAATATTCACATTGAACGGAGCAATATGCCTGCCACCACCATCTGGGTCATTATTATGTTTGAGGATAGTTGTTTGTGGTTGTGGTTGTGTTTTTTTCCACGTATCATGGATTTTTTTGAAACCTTCATCGATGGCATCACTGAGAGATTTTTGTAATTCTGGTACGTTATATCCTGGTAGTTTGAATGTGGGGATATCTTTGATGGGGATGCCCTTGCCTTCTGCAAAAATTCTTCTTGTATTAGGATTACTATTAAGAAATACTTCCTGAATAATTTGTGAATGAAATGTTTCCATGTCATTGATTATTTTGTTACATGTTTCTACGACACTGATAAATTCATCTCGGGTGAGAGTGCCGGATTTAAGAGGTATTAACAACAGTGAAAAATCATTATTCATTGCTTTGAAATTTTCAGTGATTTTAAGATCGATAACAATAAAATATGCCCCCCTTATCCTATCTAAATCGTTAAAGATCTCAAAAAAATCTAAAGTTCTGAACTCTTTATAACTCTTTACTGTATTATCAGGTTTTATTCTGTCGGTGACATAATCAGTTTTTTGTGGTTCTGGTAAATCAACGGTTTTTCCCCCGGGTGGTAATTCAGGCCAACCTAACACTGTTCTTATTGAGCTTTGATAGATATCTACGACATAACCCTCTGTGCTTATTTCAATGGCAGATGATAGTGTCGGCACATGAACTGTTATAGCTATTTTTTATTCTTTTCCAGTAATCGATTTTATTCTACGCGCGAATTCATCATTGATTTGTTCAATTTGGTATGATCCGGTTGGTATGGAAACAACGTTCCAGTCTGGGGTACCGTCGGGTTTATTCTTATTTGCAAATACCAGTGAATTATTCGGTTGTTGACCACCAAATGGTTTTGACCTAATATTTGGCCAGCTGTGGTATACTCGTAATTTTGCTAGCGCGATTTCCTTCACTGGGACCGGAGAGGGGAAATTCACACTGAATTCTGGATTCGTTGAGGTTATTGAGATCATGCTTGTTTGTACTGGTTTTGTGTTCTCCACTATTTGTTGAAGTAATTCCATCTGTGTTGTCATTGTTATTATACTCATGTTGTATTTCTAATTTTGACATCGCAGAATCATATATATCTACCATCGCTGAAAACTCACTCTCTGATATAATTGTATCATCGAGCGATGACGATATCAATGAGGATAATTGCGAGTATACAGTGGACACAACATGAAATTGAATTATGTAGTCTTGTAGTTTCCGTTGGCTGCATGATGATATTTTTTTTGTGATTATTGAAATTATTCCAGCGATTGTTGTTGCCGCAGAAATGCAAATTGGAACAGCTATCGGGGCCATCATTGTCACTGAAGAGAGTATAATACCAGCTCCGGTGATTACACCACTCACAGCGTACACAGTAACATCAATTGCGGTAATTCTCCTGCGATATTTTTTTATTTTCAATTCATACTCCTCAGACAAGGTTTTGAGTCTAGTTTGATACTCTCTGACCTGATCATAGCGATATTGCGATGATGAAATCATTTTTATTTTAAATACGCTAGCGTTTTCAATTACGATTTACTTAAATTCGCTACGAATTCCACATACCACGTTGTTGAGACCCTAACCAAATGTTTATCAGTAGATGCGATTGTGAACTTTTCAGTTGTATTCTTGTCGATGATCGTTGAAATCGTATTATTGAACCCGGATGAACTGGACGATGAAATATTAAATTGAGACGATGGTGTTACTAGTGTTAATCGATAAATACCCTTGACGGTTGCAGTGATATCTAATGTGTTGTTTGTAGGTGTCCACTCAAATGATCCATGTTGGATTGTGTATACTAAGTTGTTGGTTTTCTCATGAGGAATTTTTGTTTTTTCAATGGCTGTTATCATCCTCGAAAGATCACCTTTGATGCCTTCGATGGAAGTTTTCGTCTCATCAATGGATTTTTTAATATCAGGGAGTTTTAGTTCAATTTTATCTAACGGGTTTCCAATAAATTTATCAATGGCGTCGGTTGTTGTTTTTGTTGCTTCGTTGATAACCTTTTGATCATCAACAAACGTTTTAATTTCAGCGATAGATGGTGTAACTACAATCGGAGATCCAAAGAACTTTTGAACGACATTTCTACGGAAACTATTGTAGTTTTTTAAATGATCTTCAAATTCTTTATCGTGGTTTGTAAATCGATCTGTAATTGTAGACATAAGTACACCCGGTTTGAGTTTACCCTGATCGGAAAATAACGCGATAGTATTCTCGATTGCATTTCGTTGTTTAACTAAAATATCATCCAGAGAAATATTACTAGATTTCAATTTACCCTGTTTGTCTTGAAATACAACTATTTCATTCGGGTCAACACTTGTTAAGTTCAACGTCTCAGCGATTTCATCTTTAATTTTTTTTTGTATATCCTTGATAGAATCAGGAGTTGCAGTGTCATCGGATTTGGGTTTCAGAGGTCTTCCCCAAATATCAATCATGATATTTTATATATCTCTCTCTAAAAAGCGATTACTAGTGTAGTCATTTACGACAATGTGTGGTGGTTTCCCCCTTGGGTTACCCAAGGAGTTAGAAATAGCGTCAAGGACATTTAATACTTCACTGCCGCATATTGGTGGGTCATTGATTTGTTGTGTTGGTAGCGTAGAATACCAAGTCTTCATTGGAAGGGTTTTTATATACCGCACAAACTCTTTTGGTGGGGCTAATCCATATGAATCAAAATAGACAATCCCACGTGGATCAATAGCGTATGCAACCCAGTGAGTTCCAGGTCCGGTGCTGTTATCGAGATTAATAATACCTGTTTCAGTTTTGTTTGGTTGATGTGGTAATTGATCTTTCATAAAAACACCTCTGAAATTTTTAATCACTAGTTTTTTAGCAGCATCCATTAAATCAAAATTGGACATTGGAACCATAGATTTCTGAATTAATAAACCGTTCCTGGTAGTCTCAGGCCTGATCCGTGAACGGATCTCCCGCTGTACCATGAATACGGGGTTCCTGGTAGTCTTAGACCCTTTCCGCTGTACCATGAATACGGGGTTCCTGGTAGTCTTAGACCCTTTCCGCTGTACCATGAATACGGGGTTCCTGGTAGTCTTAGACCCTTTCCCTTTTTCTTATACCCTTGACCTTTCTTCGGTTCATATGATTCAGCAATGCTCTGTACCGCTTTTGTTCCCAAGCCTC
This sequence comes from Unio delphinus, assembly GCA_029339505.1. Lineage (NCBI taxonomy): Eukaryota > Metazoa > Mollusca > Bivalvia > Unionida > Unionidae > Unio > Unio delphinus. Next base: position 8,004,047 of record JAQISU010000042.1, read on the forward strand.
CAACTACCCCCAATGCGGCCGCTTTTGCTACTGCTGGGGCTGCTGCCGCAACCAATGCTGGTATTGCAGCAAACAACGGAAATATACCACCTGTTTTTATCATATTTTTGATAGCAGCCGCAGAGAGTGTGATCTGAACTCCTTTTTTATCCTTGAAAGCATCATTGAAATGTTTCACTTGACGAGTTGTCAGCGATAATTTATTTGCACCACCAGTCATTTGATTAGGTTTCAACGTGATTGTGGTTCCACATTTTTTAGCCGATTCTGATTGCAATTTTTTGATTTGACCAGGAGTTAACGCAACACTAATAACACTATATGACATGTTATACATAATTGATTGATTCTAAATCGTAAAACCATTCAATGGAAATATCCTTCAGATTTTCAATTACATATTTTCCACTGGTGCATCTACCACTCTCATTCTTCCACCAACGCCTTCAAGTAGCATTGATTTATCACTGAGAATGACAGCAACCGCTCTATAATTATCAATACCACCAGGACGGGTTACACGGGCTCTAAAGTGTATATCAACGACAGATTGTCTCATCAAATCAAGATGTTCCAATGAAAAGTAATAAATCGGATAGAGGCTTTTAAAATCCAATTGTGATATTTGCAAACCGGTATCCACATTTTGATCACGTGCCATAAATGACAACAGGTTATGATAGACACGTGCAATATGATTCTGACCGTAATCAAGTTGTATATCCTCGGATGGTTCCTGCTGTCCGTTTATTCTCAGCGAGACTTCACTAACACCTAACTGATCAAATATCATATGACTTCGTTCTTGACTACCAACTCGCGCAGCATTCTGTAACGCAATAAATATATGACGTGGAGCTGAAACCCCTTGTTTTGATGCCAGGTGCCATGTGAATGTACCATCAACACTGTCTTGTTTAATATCCGTGGTCACTGATAACCAACTTAACAACGACTTTCCTCCTTGGTCCATAAATGATAGTAGTCGCTGTTCGTCTGTGATTGATGGAGTTAACACTGGCATCCATAATGATAGTTTTGTTAAAATGACTTTACCGGCAGCAACCCCAGCATTACGCCAGATTGCATCATCATCAGTACCCTTTCGTACAAGCGCTATTGTGTGTTTGGCTCCATAAATAACTTTTCGGACGTTTCTACAGAATCCAAATATGTGATGTAGTGGAATCGCACATGAAAATCGTCGACGCTGCCCATGCAACGTTGCTACACGTGTTGCAAATCCTAAATTGAGATTACCATTAACGCCTCCGAGAATATCAAACGCAGCTCCGGGTCTAATTCGACGTTCTGGATTAGCTGCTTCTTGTTGATTGGCTTCTGCAGTACCCTGTGCTGTTAACACTTTAATGAATTGAAGGTGATCAGCGGTATCAGAGGTATCCTTTGCAAACATCATAGATGGACCCGCTGATCTTGTATAATCATTAGAATATCTCGCTAACCCTATGATTGTTGTGGCCATATCAACTTCACGGTCAATGGATTCAATTTCTTTTCCATCAATGAGATATCTAGCGCTTTCAAATAACGCCATGATGCCGTTATTAACAAAACCAACTCGGACATTTGAGTTATTGTCATATGGGGTATCAGCTGCAACATTTGTTACAAGTTCTCCTTCTACTTCAATAAATGCCTCACACGGTAGAAAATATTTACTGGTATCATGAACTTGAAGTTCAATTCGCGATCGGAGATCTGGTTGTACTGCGTGATAAGAATAAAATTGATAATCGCGTACAGAATCATCTTTACGCACTGGGGCGTCTATATCAAATGCTGGATCAGATGATTTTTTGAACATTTTATTCTATTTATCAGAGTCTAAATCGGATTTTCCATTTCATCGTGAAAAACGCTAGCGTTTTCGTCGTGGTTTTCTAAAGCCACTTCCCGCTATCATATTTGCAATATTGCTTTGGTCTCCTTGATTTACCATCGACGCTAGTTTTTCATCTACTGCGTTATTTATAATTTTACTAACACTTGCAGGCATTTCTTCTGTAGACGGTAACGGTTTCTTTTTTCGACTCACTAATGATGTTATTTTATCCTTCGCAGTTGAAAACGCTTTCCCGGCAAGATCTCCAACAGTACTAATACCCTTATCACGAATAACATCAATGGCTTTCATTCCAAGTTGTTTAGCTAACGGCATCACTTTTGGGGCTGTTCTTGAAAAGAATCCTAAAATGGTCTTGCCGAGGCCATCTCCGTAGTATGCTCTATAAACTGGAAACCGTGAATTAACTACATAGACGAGGGTTGGTTTATCATGATTGTAATGGATGATCATTATTATAAAAACAATAGTGTTTTCAATTGTTATTTAATCACTATGATACCCATTTGCTAACTCGTCAATGAAATCTCGATAGGTTTTGATATCCATGATACCACCGGCAAATAATCGTCTACAAATATCAGCTGCTTCATTAATTATTTCTGGAGAGTTATTTCCAGCTCGTTTTCCTCCGATGAGAACATCTAATCGTGATATATCATTGATAACACTATCAGGACAAGTGTTTCCAATCCTTGGATTTTGCAATCCACTTCCGCTATAACCAGCTGCTTCATCTAGTTTTTCTAAATCCGTAGTTTGTAAATAATCATCATCATCATCATCATCAGGTGGTAGTTGTTGTTTTTTAGGTGAAAAAGATATTTTCTTTGTAGGTTGCTGTCGCTTTCTTTGCAATCTTGGCGGTTTTTGTTGTTGTTTTAGTTCTTCATATTGATTATACACGTGATCCACCATCCTGATATATTCAATGTATGATGCACTATCTGTCTTTTTTTGACTTTTTCCAGTTTTGATTTTGTAGAATATATCAGCCCAATGAGTGAAATTCTTAACAAACTTGTGATGTTCTGGTTTCAACATTTTTTTTCTGTTTTCATAAGTCTTAACAACAAGCGTAGGAATTTCTGTTGGATCAGTCTCATCAATTGCTGCTAACCCTTCTTCGTTAAATCTCATGCGTAAATCATCTACTGTTCTCTTTGATTCTATTTGTTTTGTTTGTTCAGTTTTCGCTGCTAGTTTTTCAAGTTCACCAATAACAGATTTTCCCGTCTCGGGACCATCTCCCAGTAAAGCACGCTCTACTCCTTTCGTTGCTGTGGTTACTGGTTTAAACAACTCTTCAGACCCCAGAGCAAAATCAGTTTGTAAACTCTGTCGTTGTTGCAGTGTATTCCTGACAGAGTCGCGAATTGGTATAAATTTCTTAATTGCATCTAGTCGCTCACGAGCCAATCGGGTCGTTAATGCTTCATTGACCATTATTTGAAATCAGAAACCATTTTTCAATTGTAAAACAATTTTTCCCATCGATGATTCCATCCTTAACGGTCCAATTTTTTATTGCTGTGAAATATTTTTATTTTCGTAGTGTGAAATATTTTCACTGATTCAATAAAAAAATGACAAAAAAAAAATGAAAATCTCAAGGAGATTTTACTGTCTGCCAAAATATATTGAGGGGCCGGTCAATCAAAATAGTTCATTTTCTTGAATTAACGCTCGTAAGTTTCTAATTTTAGAATTAACTTCCTTTTTCAATTCATATTCGTTACCCAATTCTTTTCGTATTCCTTCCACGATAGTATATAACGGAACAAACACATCTACTTCACTGGAAAATGCAAGAGAGTCTCGAATAGAATTTTGAATTTTTTTGATGAGTGCATATTTCTTTGGCAACATATACTTGTTAGTGCTAACTCCGTATTCTATATCCTGAAAATCCGACTTGATTTGATCAGGATTTAACCCATCTGACAATCTAATATTCTGATTTTTCAATTTTGCAATTTCAACTATGATGCTATTCATAATTTCAGAATTCATATATGATAATACATATTTCTAATTCATTTTTCAAAAATAAAAGAGCCGTTAATATTTTTAAAAATTCAGTCTGTATATATAACTATTTTTTTTAAAAATTCAGTCTGTATATATAACTATCTTTTTTAAAAATTCAGTCTGTATATATAAATATCTTTTTTAAAATTCAGTCTGTATATATAAATATATTTTTTAAAATTAATTCTGTATATATAACTATCTTTTTTAAAATTCAGTCTGTATATATAAATATCTTTTTTAAAATTAATTCTGTATATATAAATATATTTTTTAAAATTAATTCTGTATATATAACTATCTTTTTTAAAAATTCAGTCTGTATATATAAATATATTTTTTAAAATTCAGTCTGTATATATAAATATAAATGCAGACAAAAATAAATATCAACCATGATGAGCGATTATCAGTCATTTGGCCCCCTTGATATAGGCCGTTGTGGTTCTATTTGCATTCATTGGGTCCCTTATTAGGCCTTTGTGTCTTTCATAGGGTCCTTTGTTAGAGCATTTTTCTGTTTCTGTTTTATATCAGAATGTTTTTTTTTTGTTTTTGCTCTTTGAGATATGACCCTATGACCGTTTCTATTAGCCTATAATTCATTCTGGGTTTACCCAATGTGCATCCACGTTTTGGCCGGTAATTCATTTTTGAACACCATACGGGGTAACCCAAATGTGATGGAGAGCTAATTACATCCATGGATGGTATTTATTTTAGGTCATTTATATTTACATTCACCGGAAACATATTCCCCTAAGAGTGAATCTAACTCGTCAAATAACGGGTTATAATCACAAGAGGGTATGTTTACGTGAAATGACCTAGAGGTTACATATATACGACAACACATCTTTGGAACTCCTTGGTTGCCTTCACATCCAAGTAAGCCCAAGGGAAACCCGAAACATACATCTCCGGAAGGGAGGCCTAACATGGCAAACGCCATCTTAGACCGCCCAGAAGATATGCTTGGGGTGACGTCACAACATATACTTAATTAAGGACAGCACAAATACCGTATATATTTCCACTGAGTGTTGTGGCAAATTGTAGGTATACATATACTTAATTAACTTAATTAAGGATGGATTATAATTCAATGATGATGGGATTATAATTCAATGATGATGGGATTATGATGATGGGATTATGATGATGGGATTATAATTCAATGTGATGATGTAATGTAGGGCATTTATGTGTTTACATTCACATAACATGCAACCCATGAAATTAAATTCATGGTTGCGTAAGTTGTCAAAAACCGACAACCCACTGCTACCGTAAATTTGATAGCATGGGTTTTGCATGTTATGTGAATGTAAAAACAGAGGGGGCGCCTTCCTCCCCTCAATTAAATAGAAAAAAAAAAACAAACATCCAACCGTTTCACCATCAGACAATTGTCTGCTATGGGGCGCGAACAAAAGCCAAACACGATACCGTTAGACCACTGTTCACGTCTATAAAGAATAACGTTTTTTAACGTATATATGTTGTATGAATGAATAGATTTGTTTAAGGTGCTTCGTCCAAGAAGGCTCTTGGCACCGTTTTATCCCTCAAAAGAGGGTTATTTAATTTATCCTGAGGGGAAGGAATTGTGCCACATCCCCTGCAGGCGTTTATACACTCAAAGGAGTGCTTATTTAATTTGGCCGTCACCACGGGGCAGTTATTAAACTGCCACTGGGTGAATGTAAGGCCGCAGGGTGGGTAGGAATAGAACCTACACACACCCACCCAATCATTCAATTTCCTATCAGTCTGCAAGAGCAAGAAAGCGAGAGAAAATTAGCTTTCTCATATCGCTTATGGCTGCGTAATGTGGTCGTGCAAGCACGAGAATTTACTGCAGCGTGGAGCAAGGTGGTGAAGCGCCAAGCACGCTTGTATGTCAAATTCAGTCCAGTTATACTAATGGACGCCCTAACAGCCAATAATGTGTAAGCCACCTGTGCAATTTACCAAATATCTGAGTTATGAAAAATATTAATTAAACATCCTATCAAAGATAGGGACTAGTACTAAAGCGTACATGCGTAAGTCCCTATTGTATTTAACTAAAGTGTCTAAGCGACACATAAAAGTGTAGTCAATGGTATATAAAGGAAATTAATACATCAATCCGCAAGTATGCTATTTTATTTTCTTGAATTACTTATTAATGGTGTTTCACAGTATTTAAATGAGACAGAATATTTGACTTAAACACTAGAACAAAGAATATAATTGTTTGAAAACATGTCTTTTCTTACAAAACAATGCCCAGCGCTGAATCACAATACCCATTAAACAAGTTAACACAATCTAAGGGAGAAAGTATACACGTGTGTTATCCTGTAACGCCTGTATCTCCGGATCACATCCTATGTTATGAAATACGCATTAATCGCACGTGACACAGAATATTTGACTTAAACACTAAAAAAAAAGAAAATATATCTTTTCCTAAAAAGAAATACCAAGCCGCTAAATCACAATGATAACTCCCTTGGTTATTATCATTTAAGAGTGGTCTCCCTTGGTGTTATAGACGGTACGCGTGTACTGTATTTTGACACGCGAAAATAGAATTTTCTGATAATACCATTACGAATGCTTCATAATTAACAAGCACGGAGGGGTGAGGTCTGAATTCTTGGTTCATTTGTATAATAACACTATTTTTCTAATTCATTGTTTGGTTTAATTATAAGTCTCTGTATATAATCTTGAGCAGTCTTTATTATTTTGTCATCGTTGGGGTCAATGGCAGTATTTTTTATTTTTTTATCATAATAGCGTTTTAGTTCCCTGTATCGTTTTCCGCCGCACATAATGCATAATTGCGACCTCCCCCTGACCCCAACCCCACATTGAATACAGGGTAACGGACCTCGGCTTCCACGACGAAAGCTTTGCATATGATACCAACAGAATTCATTTCTGCATGATTTGTTACACGGTGTCACTGATCCAATCATAAGCCATTTGCAATGATTCATTATACTTAAATCTTTCATTTAAATGCTTGTTTTAATTATAGTATGGAGGAGTTCGAGAGATTATCGAAAATTAAGCCCTGGAAAAGTGTTCAATTCAATCTTGATAGAGTTTCTGATACACCAAAGAATAAAATTCTTGATAGAACCTTGATTAGTAAAATCAGAGACTGTTTTAATGAATTCAAGCGTGATGGGGCAGCTCATTGTTGGTCAACATTTCGAATTGATGGTGTTGTTGACGCTACCATGAATGATGAAAAAGCAGCAGTGATAATCTCACGTCTTGGGGAAGAAAGAAATTTTTTTCGAATAAAATTCCTTATCCATGATAATGGAAAATGGATAATTAGGGACAAATACGAGCCTATTCTTAAGGACAAAAAAACTGTCACTGTGACTCAGGATTCAAAACCAGGAATTTTGACTGGACTTGATAAACCCTACTACGAAAGATCTTATCCTTTCACAGTAGTTGTTTACGGGATATATCCGCTCAATGAAAAACCTGATATTTCAAAACTAGCACCCATGAAATATTCGACAGGGCTCAATTGTGTAGCAACACGAATAATAGAACACTTCACAAATGCGTCCCGGGGAAATAAACTAACTGATCTAAGACGAAAAAAAATATCCGAGTGGGAACTGACAGTGAAACAGCATGGGGCAACAATTCAAGATATAGCCAAATTAGAAACATCATTGAGATTTCCAATATCGGTAAGGACAATCACCGGAGAAGTATTATACAAATCGAAATATAAATCACAGGGAGCTCCCATTGAAATTATTGATCATAATGCACACGCGTGGTCATCTGCAGTAACAATATTCCCACGGGATAGAACCGTAAAATATCTGTTTGGAACCGAAGAGTTTTTTTCAGAGCAGAAATTATTTGATGCTATTTACCATTTGAGTAAAAACGATTCTGTGTCAGTGTGGCTATTTCATAGTACTTCAGACGAAGAATGTAGATTTGATCAGTTTGTAAGGCCCAACGGAGAATTGTACCGTACTGAAGAGCTGCATAATCAAATGAAACAACTAGCTAGTGAATTTTCTCCCCAGAGTTCTCTGGGGGAAGACAACGATCAATTATTAGCAAACTGTTTTACACTTCCATCAGTTGTAGCACATTTTGCTAGGAAGAAAAACGCGTGGAAACCAACCCGAAGTGAGTTCTTATCAGATGTCAAATTGTCCTGTCTTGAATACAGCCATGGAGGATTATGGAACACCAAATACTCAGCTGATACCGTTATTTCAGTTGATATGATTGCATGTTATCCAGGAAGTTTTCTTGGGTATGGAGAGTGTGAGAAATATTTCAAACGATTTGGACACCCTACACACGAAATGACCCGTGTTGCTATTAATGGACCACTGCCACATTTCGATTTAACCGGATTCGCTTGTGTAGTGTCATTTGAAATGGCTGAAGGGCTTCATCCGTGTAGTTATCTTTGGATTGGTAAACACATGTCTGAAAAACACTGGATGCCAATAGTGTTATTACGGTATATGCTTGATTGTAAGATGTTAAAATCATTAATTGTCAGTGAAGCAATTATATCCTATCGAGCACAGAAATCAGTCTGGTTACCACAACCTGATCTAGAAAAAATAATTAGCGAAGAGCGAAAACTGTTTCCTGATTTTAATGAACAACAAATCATGGATTGGTCCAGACAGTTATTTGAAATCAGAAACAATGAAGCAAAAGACCTTGGACGAAGAATAATCGGTAAATTTACCCAAGGTGGCAAAGATGATAATACGAGATATTCTTCACGATTGATTATAGACAATGCTGAATACGATTTTGTAATGGCGGATTTAACGAATAAGGGCTTATATGTCAATCGTAAGGACGCATTTATGTCCGGTGGAACCAAATTGGGTACAATTGTTACTTACACTGATGGATACCATCAGCAGTACACATATTTGAGAGCTTCTATGCTTGGTTATGCTTCTATCAATCTGTTTTCAATGATCAATAGATTTCCTACCACCGCAGTTAGAGTTGCTACTGACTCATTTTACATAAATAGCAAAATGGCTGATTTTAAGGCTACTGGCAACGAGAATTGGGGGTCATGGAGAATTAAGAAGGAAATGCTTCATGATTATATTCCATCAGCAGATGTTACCATTGAAAATAATTACTTAGAAAGCAATCAGTGTTCAGAATTTTCTAGTGCACCACCGATTTCTGATCCAATCTGTAGATATAAAACAGTTTATTTAAACGGCTGTGGCGGGTCAGGAAAAACAACCCGGGCAATTGAGTTATTTCGTGTTTCCAATCCAAACATGATTGTGCTAACACCGACTCACAGACTCGCCAGAGAGATGAAACAACGAGGGGTAAATGCCTGCACTTATCATAGTTTCTTTAGATGGAAGGGAGATAAATGGACTCCTGAGCGCATGGGAGAGAAATTTATTCCTGAAATTATCATGTGGGATGAAATAGACACAGTGTCCGAAGATGTCTTAAAAATATTTCTTGAGTGGTTGTTATTGAAGAATACAAAAGTCGTAATGTGCGGGGATCACGGCCAACCTCCACCATTTGTCGGTGCATCCCCCCATGAATGGCTAAAGGGTTTTGTAGACTGTTATGAAGAAATTGATACCGATCATAGATCACTTGATAATGAATTAAAAGAATTTAAGAAACTAATTAGATTACAACCGGATAGAATCCAGTGTGAAATAGCCCGTGAAATAATTTCGGAAACTCCCATGAATGAGTTTTGGGAAGCGTGGAGACCAAATGATTTAATCATTGCAAGTAGAAAAATAGTCAGGGATACACTTCAGATGAAGTTATTTGAATTGCATAAACAAAAATTTGCAACACTTCCAGTACCGTTATGTTATAGGCCATCGGATACACGAAAACAGAACATCGAAGTTGATATTCCAGGACCAAAATCCGAAGGATTTCAAAGACAGATTCTCGTATTAAATGATATTGTGCTGGTTGATATCAATGTCGTTGAAGATGCATTGCGTGCTAATAAATCCCCATGGACGCTAGGTTATGCAGCAACTATACACTCTTCACAGGGATTGACTATATCGGATACAATTGTTTGGATAGTAGATAATCGCATAGAATGGTCGAATTTAGTCTATCTCGCAGTGTCTAGAGTACGAAAAATAAATCAACTTCGAAGAATTGTCCTGACAGAGTCAAGCGATGATGAAATCATTGGCGATGATAATGACACCACAATAGATGATATTATTGATAAAAAACTCTCCGGTTACAAACAACAAGACAAAAAAAAACAACGAGAATTTGATATTGATGCTGAATTAATAATTACTCTGAAGCAACAACAGAATAATCACTGCGCGAGTTGCAATTGTATAATGCGTTGGCAGTATTCGGATAAGGATCCTCGCCAATTCACCGTGGACAGAAAAAATAACAATCTCGGTCATGTCAGAAATAATGTGATGTTGACTTGTCTTGAGTGCAATAGACGCAAGGGTGCTAGTTAAGCCCATGCGGTGGTAATTGAGTATCCTCAGGTATCACTTGTAATTGTTGTCTAGTAAAACCCCGTTGAGGGGCAGTTGAATCCAGTTTATAGATTGGAAGTCTACCCGTAGATCGTGTTATACTAGATATCTTATGTGCAGTAACACTCCAAATAGGATCAGTAGCCCTTTTTGTGCCACCCTCAAGCTCTCCTGGTTCGTATAAGTACCTCACAATGACATTACTACCAAGAATTGGTTGGGAAACGCTAAAATCTTTTTGAATTTCCATTTCAGGTATTGACTTCTTTTTAATCGCATTGATAGGTTTCATGTTGATGGTTCTAGTAATCTCGTTATTCAGTGCAGTAATCACAGCTGGTAACCCTTTAACCCATTCACGGGATCTTTTTTCTTGGATGAATTCTTTTGCGTATTGATATCCAAATAACCGCTCAGCAAGGGTTTTATTAAATCGTTCTACAATGGCCTGATCACGATGCAGTGCAGTATGTCCTCGTCTGATAGCGACATTGTGATTTTTCATTATTGATAACACTGCACCCTGAAATTCCTTGCCAGGATCAATTTGTAATAGATTTGGCCAGTGCAGAGGACTCCTTCGATAAATCCTTTCAAATGCAGAAGCCACTTCAGTGGCTGATTTTGTTTTTAACGGTTCTGCTTCTTTGTATCGACTTGCAATATCAACTACGGTTAATGCGTATTTGTAACCACGATCATGTGGCAGAAATAATAGATCAGCCTGATGAACTTCATTGGGTCCGGTCACATCAAAATGCGAGAAATTGATTTGTTTAGGCGGTGGTAGATAAATTTGCCATAGTGCCTGTTTGGATAACCAATGAGCCGCAGTGGTTTTTTTCACTTTCGCAGCACTAGCGAGTTTATGGATTGCTGATTTACCCCTCCAGTATCCTCTTGGGGAATAATAAATAGATTCCATGTTGTTATTAATTACCAGCCCCTAACATCAATTTACTTTTCATAGCCGATTTTATCAAAAAGGAAGCCAATTTTTCTTTGAAAGATTTATCAGAAATAGCATTTAACGCATGAATTAATTTCACATCTGCTAGATGCCTGTGCTGCAGATTACTGCTTTTATAAGATACATCATGAAGGTGACAGGCCTTATCAATAGCGTTTATTGGTTCCTCACCGGGTCGGGGCTGATTTTGATCATTGAGTCTGATATCAAGTCTTGTTCCCGGTCCACAGTAGCTATATCCTGGAAGGTGCTTTTCTCCAGGGTATTTTGCCCATGGAGTTCCAGGGAGTTTTGCTAATTTGGCTGCGATATCACCTCCTCGTTTTTTTTTAAAGGTTCCTTGAGTTCCTTGGGTTTAGAAACAAATCTAAATTTCTTTGTACTACATTGTACGCATTTACCAGAAAGCGCTGATCGGTTATTTTTAGTTGTAATCGTCGTCAAGTCATCTGTGCCAGTACGTTTTTTACACTTCACACAATATAGATCCATAATTTATATATAACGGCATGAATATAATTGATTATTCAGCTACCCGACGACGGGAACCTATTAAACATCATGAAATGTTGCCGAATTCAATTAGAATGATTATAATCGGACCATCTGGAAGCGGAAAGACACAACTGCTACTTAATTTGATAACGAGATGGATGAAATGGAACAAATTGTATTTAATAGCCCCGAGTGTAGACGATCAGCGATGCTATGAAGTGCTAAAGGATTTTAACGAGAAAGCAAAAGAATTTCAAATCGATGAAGATTTTATTGAGTTTATTACTGATATAGAGGAAGCCCCTTCCGTGGAAGACATCGATGGAAGTATTAACAATTTAGTGGTATACGATGATATCATGTTAGATAATCAAAAAAATCCTGCTAGAATATTTTCCCGAGGCAGGCATAAAAACACTGATGTGATCTATGTCACTCAACGATACACACAAATACCAAAAGTGATCAGAGATAATTGCAATGTGTTGTGTGTATTTAACGGCGTTGATACTCATACGCTACGAAATATTCATCAAACTTGGTGCAGCGGTGATATGAATCATAATCAGTTTAGAAATTTCTTTAGTCACGCTCAGTCAAAACCACACGGATTTGTGACAATAAATTTAGCAGACCCTAGGACACGATATCGTATCGGACTGGATCAAATATTCGGTTAACCCCAACTGAAAGTTCTAGCAGCAGAGGGGGTGAGTGACAACGACGTTGCGACGCGAATGTTTTCAGACAAGGGTCAGAGACTTATTTTTTCGCGAGAAGGGTCCAGTGTTATTTTGGAGGGGGTATAATCAAAAATAAAAACAAAAAAAAGTTGTCTGATTCGCCCCCTCTGCTGCTAACTGTGATCGTGGATTATTTACTCGCGCGAGTGAAGTCCAACTCTGAATAACAAATCGTAAAACTCTTGTGGCTGACGTTGAGCAGACCTACTGCGAGCGCATGAGCAGGGTTGAATCCGCGTATGGTGATGTGCAGCAGTTTGCGCCCCTGGTGAACATGCCTGAGTGGATGAATCAGAGAGTCCTAAGGACATTCTAAAATAAAACAGGCAGGTACAAAAACAGGCAAGGTCAAATGGATAGACTATTTCGAGACAAATTAAGTAGTAAGATCTGTCACATGGGATATCTTGTGAAATGTTTTTCGTAAAAAAAAAAAAAAAACATATTTCTTGTGTTCCTGTTGTCTGCAAAGGTCTTTTTGTTGTACTTGGATATTATTTGAGAGCGTGCAATGACACGCTGACAGCTTGCTGCCGTTTCACGCTATTCCACTGCTTAGTTGGCAATACATATTAATAGAGGTAAGTCTTGAAATCCAGTAGATGTGGTGGTGTTGGTCTGGAAACATAAGCCCCACAACCGCTTTCTGGCCTTTGTTGTCTGCAAAGGTGTTTTTGTTGTACTTGGATACTATTTGAGAGCGTGCAATGACACGCTGACAGCTTGCTGCTGTTCCAGGCTATTCCACTGGTTAGTTGGCAATACATATTAATGGAGGTAAGTCTTGAAATCCAGCGGGTGTCGTGGTGTTGGCCTGGAAACACAAGCCCCGCACCCGCTTTCTGGCCTTTGTTGTCTGCAAAGGTGTTTTTGTTGTATTAAGATATTATTTTAAAAAACACGTGTTTGGACTGCTCAGTGGAAATAGAAAGTGTGTATTATTTGAGCTATAATATTAATCTGGGAACCGCTCCGGTGGCCTAGTGGTTAGAGCGTCCGCCGCGGAAGCGGGAGGTCGTGGGTTCGATCCCCGACCGAGTCATACCAAAGACTTACAAAAATGGTACTAACAGCTGCCTCGCTTGACGTTCAGCATTAAGAGGTTAGTGTTAGGACTGGTCGGCCTGGTGTCAGGATAATGTGACTGGGCGGGACATCATGCTACATGTCTGCGGCATGATGCCCCAGTGGTAGACATCACTATAAACTGCCTCACTGCAGACATCGTAGCGATATGACTGACAATTTCCGAAAGTGATCAGAGATAACTGTAATATTTTAGCTGCATCAGCAGCAGAGAGGGTGAATCCTACAACGTTTTCAGACAAAATTTTGATTGAATCATTAAAACGAGCCTTCCTACGATCTCATTTTAACCAAAAAAAATGTCTCAGGGGCAAACCCTACAACGTTTTCAGACAAAAAATTTATTGAAATCTCCCTATGAAATCATTTTAACTAAAAAAATGAAAACGATTTTTTAATTAATTTTGGTCGCAACTTGTTGTCATCCACCCTCTCTGCTGCTAGTGATTTCATCACTAGTGATTTCAGTTCTGGGTTAATAAAAATAATAAATGATTTGATCCAGTCTTTATGATGAAAGTCCTTAGGACGAAAATCCTTTCAGGATTTCACAAACAAACTAATCGCTAACACCTCCTCTTGTAGATCAATTAGATTATTGGACTGATCTGTGAGTTTGAAATTAATTCTGGTTAACGAATTATTATGGCATCGCATGTAGACAGGATTAATTGGGTTTTCAATTATTAAAAACCCTGGAGGAGCTGTTGGTGCAAATGAATAAAGAATATATCCTTGCTGAGCTTGATTTGATCGTTCGAGATTAATTTGATAGCTTCCTTCGATAACATCACACACTAAATTGAGCGCAATCACTGAGAATATATTCACGTTGAACGGAGCGATATGTCTGCCGCCACCGTCTGGGTCATTATTATGTTTGAGGATTTTTATTTCCCCTGATGCTGTTTTCTTCCACGCATCATGAATTATTTTAAACCCAACATCGATGGTGTCACTGAGAAGTTTTTTTAGTTCCGGTACGTTATATCCCGGTAGTTTGAATGTCGGAATATCTTCAACGCGGATTTTATAGTCTGATGCAAATTTTGTTCTCGATTTTGGGTTATCTTCATCTAATATATCCTGAATAATTTTTAGGTTAAATGTTTCCATATCGTCGATAATTTTATTGCATGTTTCTACGACGCTGATAAATTCATCTCGGGTGAGAGAGCCGGATTTAAGAGATATTAACAACAGCGATAAATCATTATTCATTGCTGTGAAATTTTTAACGATTTCAGGTTTGTTAACTAAATAATATATCCTTATTCCTTCCCCCTCTGGCTTCTCTTCTCCAGTTGATCGGTATCCGAGACCAAAAAAATCTATAGTAAATCTATGATCTTTATAACTCCTTATTGGATTATCAGGTTTTATTCTGTCGGTGATATAATCAGATTTTTGTGGTTCTGGTAAATCAACGGTTTCCTCCAGAGTTTTACTCTGGGGCGGTAATTCAGGCCATCCTAGTACGGTTCTAATAGAACTTTGATAGATATCTACGACGTATCCTTCTGTGCTTATCTCAATTGCGGATGATAGCGTCGGTTCATGAACTGTTATAGCGATTTTTGACTCTACTCCAGTAATCGATTTTATTCTACGCGCGAATTCATCATTGATTTGTTCTATTTGGTATGACCCTGTTGGTATCGAAACAACTTTCCAGTCTGGGGTTCCGTCGGGTTTATTCTTATTCGCAAACACTAAAGAATTATTGGGTTGTTGACCACCAAATGATTTTGATCTGATATTAGGCCAACTGTGATACATTCGTAGTTTTGCAAGCGCTATCTCCTTCACTGGAATCGGAGAGGGGAAATTCACACTAAACTCGGGTTTCGTAGATGTTATTGATATCATGCTTGTTTGTACTGGGTTCGTGTTCTCCACTACTCGTTGAAGTAATTCCATCTGTGTCGTCAATGACAGTGTCATTGTTATTATACTCATGTTGTATTTCTAATTTTGGTATCGAGGAATCATAAATACTGACCATCACTGAGAACTCACAATCTGGTAATGTTGATATTATTGAGATCATTTTGTTTTTTGGGTTCGTGTTTTCTGATTCCATCGGTGTTGTCATTGTTATTATATTCATGTTGTCGCTCTAATTTCGATATCGCGGAATCAAAAATACTGACCATCGCTGAGAATTCACTATCTGATATAATCGTATTATCGAGTGACGACGATATCATCAATGATAATTGCGAATATGCGGTTGATGCAATATGAAATTGAAGTAAGTAATTCTGCAGTTTACTCTGGCTGCATGATGATATCTTTTTTGCTATCCCGGTTAATATACCCCCGATTGTAGCCACCGCAGAAATGCAAATTGGGACTACGACCGGGGCAATCATTGTAACCGATGCAAGTATTATTCCGGCGCCAGTGAGAACGCTTGACACCGAGTACATAATAACATCAATTGCGGTGATTCTTCGTCGGTATTTTTTTATTTTTATTTGATACTCCTCAGTGAGGGTTTTGAGTCTATTCTGAAATTCTCTGACCTGATCATAGCGACATTGCGTCCATGACAAAGTCATTGTTGTTTATTTTAAAAATACTAGCGTTTTCAATTGTGAAATCCTTTCAATTTAGTTATTTACTTAAATCCGCTACGAATTCCAGATACCATGTTACTGATGCCTTAGCCAAACTTTTATCATCGGCTTTTATCGTTAACCGTTCAGTTTTATCCTTGTCGATGATCGTTGAAATCGTATTGTTGACCCCGGATGAACTCGACGATGATATATTAAATTGAATTGGTGCTACCAGCGTTAATCGATAAATACCCTTGATAGTAGCTGTGATATCTAATTTGTTGTTTGCAGGTGTCCACTCAAATGATCCGTGTTGGATTGTATATACTACGTTATTGGTTTTCTCATGAGGAATTTTTGTTTTTTCAATGATTGTTATCATCCTCGAAAAATCACCTTTGACGGCTTCGATGAAAGTTTTCGTCTCATCGATGGATTTTTTAATATCAGGGAGTTTTATTTCAATTTTATCCAACTGGGTTCCAATAAATTTATCAATGATATTTCTACGAAATGATATAAACTGTTTTACGTTATCTTCAATTTTAGATTCAAGTATTTTTAGTACAGCCAGAGAATTGTTTAACTCATCGTTGAGAGTTTTTAATCGATCTGTAATCGTCGAAACGAGTACACCCGGTTTGAGTTTACCCTGATCGGAAAATAACGCGATAGTATCCTCGATTGCGTTTTGTTGTTTAACTAAAATATCATCCAGAGAAATAATACTGGTTTTCAATTTACCCTGATCCGAAAACAACGCAACGGTGTTCTCGATTGCGTTTTGTTGTTTAACTAAAATATCATCCAGAGAAATATTACTGGTTTTCAATTTACCCTGATCGGAAAATAACGCAACGGTGTTTTCGATTGCGTTTCGTTGTTTAACTAAAATATCATCCAACGACACATCACTGGATTTCAATTTACCCTGTTTGTCCTGAAATACAACTATTTCATTAGGATCAACATTTGTTAAGTTCAACGTCTCAGCGATTTCATCTTTAATTTTTTTTGTTATATCCTTGACAGAATCAGGTGGTGCAGTGCCATCGGGTTTGGGTTTCAGAGGTCTTCCCCAAATATCAATCATGTTATTGTAAAACTCTTTCTCTCTCTAAAATCGTTTCGATTTCCAGCGATTGCTGGTGTAGTCATTTACGACAATATGAGGTGGTTTTCCCCTTGGGTTACCCAAGGAGTTAGAAATAGCGTCAAGGACATTTAATACTTCACTGCCACATATTGGTGGGTCAATCATCGTTTGTGTTGGTAGCGTAGAATACCAAGTCTTCATTGGAAGGGTTTTTATATACCGCATAAACTCTTTTGGTGGGGCTAATCCATATGAATCGAAATAAACAATCCCACGTGGATCAATAGCGTATGCAACCCAGTGAGTTCCAGGTCCGGTGCTGTTATCGAGATTAATGATTCCGGTTTCAGTTTTGTTTGGTTGATGTGGTAATTGATCTTTCATAAAAACACCTCTGAAATTTTTAATCACTAGTTTTTTAGCCGCATCCATTAAATCAAAATTGGACATAGGAATCTTCGATTCCTGAATTAATAAATCGTTCCTGGTAGTCTCAGGCCTGATCCGTGAACGGATCTCCCGCTGTACCACGAATACGGGGTTCCTGGTAGTCTTAGACCCAATCCGTGAACGGATCGTCTCTTTTTTTTATATCCTTTCCCAGTTGCCTTCTTTAGTGCCATTCCTGCTGCAGTACCAACGGCTCCTAACGCTGCCGCTTTAGCCACCGCTGGGGCTGCTGCTGCAATCAATGCTGGAATCGCAGCTAACAACGGAAATATACCGCCTGTTTTAATCATATTTTTGATAGCAGCCGCAGAAAGAGTAATCTGAACACCTTTTTTGGCTGCAAGTGCATCATTGAAATGTTTCACCTGACGAGTTGTCAGCGATAGTTTATTTGCACCACCAGTCATTTGATTGGGTTTCAACGTGATTGTGGTTCCACATTTTTTAGCTGATTCCGATTGCAATTTTTTTAATTGACCGGGAGTTAACGTAACACTAATAACACTATATGACATTATACATAATTGATTGATTCTAAATCGTTTACAATTTCAATTACATGTTTGCTACTGGTGCATCTACCACTCTCATTCTTCCTCCAACACCTTCGAGTAGCATTGATTTGTCGCTGAGAATGACAGCAACCGCTCTATAATTCTCAATAGCATCAGGCTTGGTTACATTAGCTCTAAAATGTATATCAACGACGGATTGTCTTGTTAAATCGAGATGTTCCAGCGAAAAGTAATAGATCGGATACAGATTTTTAAAATCCAATTGTGATATTTGCAAACCAGTATCGACATTTTGATCACGTGCCATAAATGACAACAGACGATGATACACGCGTGCAATATGATTTTCTGTGTAATTAAGTTGTATATCCTCGGATGGTTCCTGTTGGCCGTTTATTCTCAGTGAGATGTCTTTTACACCTAACTGATCAAATATCATATGGCTGGAGAGTTGATTGCCAACTCGTGTGTTATCCTGTAACGCTACGAATATATGACGTGGCGCAGAAACGCCTTGTTTTGATGCTAGATTCCACGTGAATAACCCGTTGATATTTGATTGCTTCACATCTGTACTCACTGATAACCAACTCAGCAACGACTTTCCTCCTTGGTCCATAAATGATAGTAATCGTTCTTCTGCGGTGATTGCTGGAGTCAACACTGGCATCCACAATGATATTTTTGTTAAATTGACTTTACCAGCATCAGCATTGGGGGCTGCAACATCTGCTGGAATCCTCCAAATTGCGTCGTTATCATCACTCTTTCGTACAAGCGATACTATATGCTTCGCCCCGTAGATAACTTTTCGGACGTTTCTACAGAATCCAAATATATGATGCAGTGGAATCGCGCAAGAAAATAATTTACGCCGCCCTTCCAACATTGAGTTTCGTGTTGCAGCTCCTAGATTGAAATTAACGTCGTTGTTTATAACTACAGCCTCGACATCAGCATCATCATTAGCAGAACTGGCTTTTTTTGGTCGTCTTACAATGAATTGTTTTCCTCCAGCGTTATTCCTACCATCTTTTGCAAACATCATAGAAGGTCCTGCTGATCTTGTATAATCATCAGAATATCTCGCTAACCCGATTATTGTTGTAGCCACATCAACAGCGCGATCTATCGACTCGATTTCCTTTCCATCAATGAGGTATCTTGCACTCTCAAATAACGCCATAATACCATTATTGACAAAACCGACTTGAGTACCATCTGGATATGATGCTCCACCAGCTGTTACAAGTTCTCCTTCTACTTCAATAAACGCTTCAGCGGGTAGAAAGTATTTACTAGTATCATGGACTTGAAGTTCAATTCGCGATCGACTATTTGCGTCTATTGCATGATAAGCGTAATATTGATAATCGCGTACAGAATCATCCTTGCCAACTGGGGCGTCTATATCAAACGCCGGATCATGTGATTTTTTGAACATTTTATTCTATTTATCAGAGTCTAAATCGTAAAAATCCGTAGGATTTTCATCGTAAACGATTTTCATCGACGTAGTTTTTTAAAGCCGCTTCCTGCTATCATATTTGCAATATTGCTTTGGTCCCCTTGATTTATCAAGGGGGTTAAAGCCATCGACGCTAATTTTTCGTCTACTGCGTTATTTATAATTCTACTAACACTTGCAGGCATTTCCGCTGTAGACGGTAACGGTTTCTTTGAAAATCCTTTGGATTTTTCTCGTAAATCACTTCGTGATTTCACTAATGATGTTATTTTATTCTTCGCAGTTGAAAACGCTTTTCCAGCAAGATCTCCAACAGCACCAATACCCTTATCACGAATAACTTCAATTACTTTCATTCCTAGTTGTTTAGCCAACGGCATCACTTTTGGAGCCATTCTCGCAAATAACCCTGCAATGGTATTGCCTAAACCATCTCCGTAGTATGCTCTATAAACTGGAAACCGTGAATTAACTACGTAGACGGGGGTTGGTTTATCATGATTGTAGTGTATGATCATTATTTGAAATCAGAAACCATTTTTCAATTGGAAACGCTAGCGTTTTTATTCAGTCTCGGTGATTAATCACTGTGATACCCACTTTCCACTAACTCGTCAATGAAATCTCGATATGTTTTGATATCCATGATACCGCCTTGAAATAAACGTCTACAGATATCAGCTGCTTCATTAATTATTTCCGGTGAGTTGTTTCCAGCTCGTTTTCCTCCGATGAGAACCTCTAATCGTGATATATCATTGATAACACTACCAGGACATGTCGTGGTAGAGTCAAAGACATCCTTTGGATTTCCAATCGAATATCCTTTTCCGCTTGTTTCCTCAGTTGTACCAGTTGCGCCCTCACTATCATCAAGTAATTGCCTTTGTCGGCCTCGACTTTTTTTTTCTCGTTCTTGTTGTTTTTGTATACCATAACTATCAACTCCTACTTTAAAAGATCTATACTCAATTGTATCCTTTTTCAAATTACCAGTAATCCCCTTATTCGTTTTATACAACCAATTAACCCATTCATCTCGGCTTATTTTACTGTTTTTATACTCGTCTTTTAAAAAATCCTTTCTAGAATCAAAGCTTTTGGCGGCGAAATCACCAAAAGTCGTATAATCCTGGTGTTTCTCCAATTGAGGTCGTTTGATTTGTGTTATAGCTTCTTCGGCGAGTTTGTCTATAAAGGGGATACCTTTTGGGGTGACGACATCAACAAGTTGTGGTTCAGGTGTGGAAACTCTTTGAGTTTCAGGCGCAGAATCATCAATATCAGCTAATCGTTCATACTCGCGCTGAGTTTTTATATCACTGGATAACTGTTGTATCCCTGCGCGTGTTTGTCCGGTCTCTGCTGCTATCTTTTCAAGCGTATCAAACAGCGGCGCCTTCTTTACTCGTTCTCGCTCAGGAATATCTCCGTATATCGCTGCTTCAGTTAACTTTTTCACATCTTTGGTCGCACTTGTTATCGGAGTAAACAGTTGTTCACTTGACACAGAAAAGTCAGTCTGCGCTTGTTGTCGTTGTTGTAGTTTATTCCGTACAGAGTCACGAATTGGTACAAATCTCCTGATTGCATCCAGTCGTTCACGAGCCAATCGGGTTGTTAATGCTTCATTGACCATTATTTAAAATCAGAAACAATTTTTCAATTGTAAAACAATTTTTCAATCCGACCTAACACGATCATGGAAGTAATCAATCCGAACCAGCCATCAATTTTTTATTCACTGATTTCAACAGTTTTGATCAAAAAATGCTAAAAAAAAAATTAAAATCTCTATGAGGGACGGTCACAATCAAATAATGATAAATGGTTGGTCAATCAAAATTGTTCATTTTCTTGAATTAACGCCCGTAGGTTTCTAACTTTAGAATTAACCTCCTTTTTCAATTCGTATTCGTACCCCAATTCTTTTCGTATTCGTTCTACGATGGTATACAACGGAGCGAACACACTTACGTCACTGGAAAATGCGAGAGAGTCCTTAATAGAATTCTGAATTCTTTTGATGAGCGCATACTTCTTTGGTAGCATGTATTTATTGTTGTTAACTCCGTATTCTATGTCCTGAAAATCAGACATGATTTGATCAGGATTTAACCCATCTGATAGTTCAATATCCCAACCTTTCAATTTTGAAATCTCGGATAAAATGCTATTCATGTTTTCAGAATTCATTATTCTATAATAATGATATATTTCTAAATGAAAAATATGACGCATTAGACATAACTAAATCGAATTTTCTGTCCGGTCCCTTTTGAAATAGCCGATCGACAAACCCCCTCTGCAACATATCGTACTGAGGGTCTACAAATATTGAAATACTTGCCGGCTTCATATATTTATTTAAATACTTTTTCTTCGTTAGTTATCGTATTCAAAGATTTCACAGGTCTCGCTTTTTTCGAGTATTTCCCAGTCCCCCCTCGTTTGGTATTCTCACTATGTGTGATTGCTTGAAGATTTGATAAGGAATTGTTCTTCGGATTAGAATCAATATGATCAATAACAAAACCATCTTTGATCAATCCATGGAAACATTCATACACGAAACGATGATTGTAATATTTCTTCTTTCCAACAGTAAAGAACAAATACCCCATACCATTATCCCACCCAACTGGGTTCTTCAGTCTACGGTTTCTTACAACACCATCACTGGATGCTTCATAATTTGTACTCACAGGGTGCTGTCTGAATTCTTGGGTCATTCGTATACTATACTATTTGTCTAATTCAATGACTGATTCATTTGCAGGGATTCATTATACATAAATCTTTCATTTAGAGACTTGTTTTTAGTATAGCATGAAAGAGTTCAAGAGATTGACTTCGAAAAATGCTGAATTCAATGCTGATAAGGAGTTTAAGAGATTATTGAAAATCAGTCCTAGATTTAATCTCGATAGACCCAAAAAAACGTAACAAACGTCCAAGAGACGGAAACATGAAAGAGTTTAAGAGATTATTGAAAATCAGTCCTAGATTTAATCTCGATAGACCCAAAAAACGTAACAAACGTCCAAGAGACGGAAACATGAAAGAGTTTAAGAGATTATTGAAAATCAGTCCTAGATTTAATCTCGATAGACCCAAAAAACGTAACAAACGTCCAAGAGACGGAAACATGAAAGAGTTTAAGAGATTATTGAAAATCAGTCCTAGATTTAATCTCGATAGACCCAAAAAACGTAACAAAATCAATCCTAGATTTAATCGCGATAATCCAAAAAAAACGTCCAAGAGAGATTACCCCTGGAAAGATGCTCAATTCAATCTCGATATAGTTTCTAATACACCAAAGAATACAATTCTTGATAAAGCCATGATTAGTAAAATCAGAGATTGTTTTAATGAATTCAAGCGTGGTGATGGAGCATCTTATTGTTGGTCAACATTTCGAATTGATGGTGTTGTTGACGCTACCATGAATGATGAAAAAGCAGCAGTGATAATTTCACGTGTTGGGGAAAAACGGCATTTTTTCCGAATCAAATTCATTATCGAAGTCGATGGCAAATGGATTATTAAGGATAAATTTGAACCAATCCTCAAGAATAAAAAAGCTGTCATTGTGAGTAGAGATTCCAAACCAGGGATTCTAACCGGCATTGATAAACCATACTACGAAAGATCTTATCCCGTAACAGCAATGGTTTATGGGATATATCCGTTAAATGATAAACCCGATATCGCAAAACTAGCTCCTATGAAATATTCGTCAGGGCTTAATTGTGTAGCAGAACGAATAATAGAACACTTCACAAATGCATCCCGAGGAAATAAACTAACTGATCTGCGACGTAGGAAAATAACCGAGTGGGAACTGACAGTGAAACAGCATGGTGCAAAGATTTCTGATATAGCTAAATTAGAAACATCATTACGATTCCCAATAACCGTTATGACGATAACCGGAGAGGTTTTATACGAACCGAAATATAACAAAAATGGAGCACCAATACAGATTATTGATCATAACAAACACGCGTGGACACCTGCGGTAACAATATTTCCACGAGAACGAACCGTGAAATATATCCCTAAGGAGTTCGTCGGGGATGTTTTCTATGAAGAGAAATTATTTGATGCTATTCATGCGTTGTGTAAGGATGATCCTGTGTCAGTGTGGTTACTTAGAAGTGATGAAGAATTCGATCAATTTGTAAAACCAAATGGTGAATTATATCGCATTGAAGAATTAGATAACAGAATGAGAAAAATCGCTAGTGATTTTTCACCGCAGAATTCCCATGAAAAACTACTCACAGATAGTTTTACTATTCCATCAGTGGTAGCTCACTTCGCAAGAGAAAAAAACTCATGGCGTCCAACACGAAGTGATTTTCTCGAGGATGTTAAATTGAGTTGCGTCGAATTTGGTCATGGAGGACTGTGGAATACAAAATACCATCGTGACGGTATGATTTCAATTGATATATCCGCGTGTTATCCCGGAAGTTTTCTCGGGTATGGGGAATGCGCTGAGTACTTCAAACGATTTGGACACCCCACGCATGAAATGACTCGTGTTGCGATTAATGGACCATTGCCTGATTTTGACTTAACCGGATTCGCTCGTGTGATATCATTTGAATTAGCTACAGGGTTACATCCGTGTAGTTATGTTTGGCTCGGTAGACACCTATCTGAAAAACACTGGATGCCAATAGTGCTATTGAGATATATGATTGATTGTGGTATGCTAATATCGTTGATTGTTTCCGAGGCTATTATATGCTATCGAGATCAGAAAGAAGTTTGGCTACCACAACCCAATCTAGATAGAATAATCAACGAACTACGAAAACAGTTTCCAGATTTCAGTGAAGAAGAAATCATAAATTGGTCTAAGAAGTTATTTGAAATTAAAAAAGAACAAACAAAAGATCTCGGAAGAAGAATAATCGGTAAATTTACCCAGGGTGGACGATACGATAACGCGAAATACTCTTCGCGGTTGATCATAGATGTCGCTGAATACGATTTTATTGTAGCGGATTTAATGAAACAGGGAAAACTTGTATCCCGTAAGGATGCTTTTCTATCCAATGGTGAGAAATTAGGTACGGTTGTTACCTACTGTGATGGATATAATTCCCAGTACACACATTTGAGAAGTTCAATGTTAGCCTATGCTTCTATTAATCTATTTTCGATGATAAATAGATTTCCTAATACCGCGGTTAGAGTGGCCACTGATTCGATGTATATACACAATAAGTACAAATCAGCTGTAGCGGCATTCACAGATCCCGAAGAAAATTGGGGGCGTTGGCGATTTAAAAAAGAGATGCTACATGAGTATTGTGAATCCGCAGACGTTGCCATGGATGATAAATATCTTTGTTGTAACCGTATTGAAATTCAATCAGAATTTTCTAATGCACCACCGGTATCTGATCCAGTATGTAGATACAAGACAGTTTATTTAAACGGTTGTGGTGGGTCAGGAAAGACAACTCGTGCAATTGAATTATTTCGTGGTGGTGGAAATACTTGTATTTCTACTAACATGATTGTGCTAACACCGACTCACAGACTCGCCAGAGAGATGATACAACGAGGGGTAAATGCTTGCACTTATCACAGCTTTTATCGATGGAAGGGTGACGAATGGACTCCTGATCGAATGGGTGATAAATTCATTCCTGAAATCATAATCTGGGATGAAATATGCACAGTGTCATTAGATGTATTAAAAACATTTCTTGAGTGGTTGTTAACCAAAAACACAAAAATCGTCATGTGCGGGGATCAAGGCCAACCACCACCATTTGTCGGTGCATCTCCACATGAATGGCTAAAGGGTTTTGTAGACTACTATGAAGAAATCACCACTGATTATAGATCACTTGATGAACGATTACGCGAGTTCAAGGCGCTAATTAGATTACAACCGGATAGAATCCAATGCGAAATAACGCGTGAAGTGATTTCAGAAACCCCAATGAATGATTTCTGGGAAGCGTGGAGACCAAACGATTTGATCATTGCAAGTAGAAAAATAGTCAGGGATACACTTCAGATGAAGTTATTTGAATTGCATAAAGAAAAATTTGCAACGCTTCCAGTACCCCTTTGTTATAGGCCATCGGATACACGAAAACAGAATATTGAAGTTGATATTCCAGGACAGAATGAAAAACAAATTCTGGTATTAAATGATATTGTGCTGGTTGATATCAATGTCGTTGAAGATGCATTGCGTGCTAATAAATCCCCGTGGACGCTAGGATACGCAGCAACAATACACTCTTCACAGGGATTGACTATATCGGATACAATTGTTTGGATGGTAGATAATCGCATCGAATGGTCAAATTTAGTCTATCTCGCAGTATCCAGAGTACGAAACATAAATCAACTTCGAAGAGTTGTTTTCGATGATAATGACACAACAATAAGTGATATTGATGTTAGCATCATTAATAAAAAAACTCTCCGGTTACAAACAACAGGACAAAAAAAAAACAACGAGAATTTGATATTGATGCTGAATTAATAATCACTTTGAAGAAACAACAGAATAATCACTGCGCGAGTTGCAATTGTATAATGCGTTGGCAGTATTCGGATAAGGATCCTCGCCAATTCACCGTAGACAGAAAAAATAACAATCTCGGTCATGTCAGAAATAATGTGATGTTGACTTGTCTTGAGTGCAATAGACGCAACGGCGCTAGTTAAGACCATGCGGTGGCAATTGAGTATCCTCGGGAATCACTTGTAGTTGTTGTCGAGTAAAACCCCGCTGAGGGGCAGTTGAATCCAGTTTATAGATTGCTGGTCTACCAGTTGATCGTGTTATACTAGATATCTTATGCGTAGTGACGCTCCAAATAGGATCAGTAGCCCTTTTTCTACCCCCTTCAAGCTCTCCTGGTTCGTATAAGTACCTCACAATGACATTACTACCAAGAATTGGTTGGGAAACGCTAGCGTTTCTAGGGAAATCTTTTTGTGGTTTTTCAGGTATTGACTTCTTTTTAATCGCGTTGATAGGTTTCATGTTGATTGTTCTAGTAATCTCGTTATTCAGTGCAGTAATCACAGATGGTAATCTTTTAACCCATTCACTGGATCGCTTTTCTTGAATGAATTCTTTTGCGTATTGATATCCAAATAACCGCTCAGCAATCGTCCGATTAAATCGTTCTACAATGGCCTGATCGCGATGTAGCGCAGTATGCCCTCGTCGTATGGTGACATTATGATGTTTCATTGTAGATAACACTGCACCCTGAAATTCCTTGCCAGGATCAACTTGTAACAGATTTGGCCAGTGCAGAGGACCTCGTCGATAAATCCTTTCAAATGCAGAAGCGACTTCAGTGGCCGATTTTGTTTTCAGCGGTTCTGCTTCTTTGTATCGACTCGCAACATCAACTACGGTTAGCGCATATTTGTAACCACGATCATGTGGCAGAAATAATATATCAGCCTGATGAACTTCATTAGGAGCGGTCACATCAAAATGCGAGAATTGAATTTGTTTAGGCGGTGGTAGATAAATTTGCCATAGTGCCTGTTTGGATAACCAATGAGCCGCAGTGGTTTTTTTCACTTTTGCAGCACTAGCGAGTTTACGGACTGCTGATTTACCCCTCCAGTATCCTCTTGGGGAATAATAAATTGATTCCATATTATTAATTACCGGCACCTAACATCAATTTACTTTTCATAGCCGATTTTATTGAAAATGAAGCCAATTTTTCTTTGAAGGATTTATCAGGAATAGCATTTAACGCATGAATTAATTTCACATCTGCTAGATGCCTGTGTTGCAGATTGCTGCTTTTATAAGCAACATCATGAAGGTGACAGGCCTTATCAATGGCGTTTATTGGTTCTTCACCGGGGTTGGGTTGATTTTGATTATTGAGTCTGATATCAAGTCTGGTTCCCGGTCCACAGTAGCTATATCCTGGGAGGTGCTTTTCTCCGGGGTACTTTGCCCATGGGGTTCCAGGGAGTTTTGCTAATTTGGCTGCGATATCACCTCCTCGTTTTTTTTTTAAATCAGATTTCATAGACACAAATCTAAATTTCTTTGTACCACATTGCACGCATTTACCAGAAAGCGCTGATCGGTTATTTTTAGTTGTAATCGTCGTCAAGTCATCTGTGCCAGTACGCGTTTTACACTTCACACAATATAGATCCATAATTTATGTATAGAAATATGGATATAATTGATTTTTCAGCGACGAAAACAAGAGAACCAATTAAGCATCATGCAGCGCTACCAAACTCTATCCGGATGATTATAATCGGGCCATCTGGATCCGGTAAAACGCAATTGTTGCTCAATTTAATAATGAGATGGATGAAGTGGGATAAGTTGTATTTAATTGCCCCTAGCGTAGATGATCAACGATGTTATGAAGTGCTAAAAGATTTTAACGACAGCGCGGTAGAAAAATCCGGAGAGGGTATTATTGAGTTTATAACCGATATCGATGAAGCACCGAGCATTGATGATATTGATGGAGATATTAACAATTTAGTCGTATACGACGATATAATGTTAGATAAACAAAAAAATCCTGCTAGAATATTTTCCCGTGGGCGTCACAAAAACACTGACGTGATATATGTCACTCAACGCTACACTCAGGTTCCAAAAGTCATCAGAGATAACTGCAATATTCTTTCTGTATTCAACGGAGTTGATACTCATACTCTTAGAAATATTTGGCAGACATGGTGTTCTGATATGGACTTCAATCAATTTCGAGATTTCTTGAGTCATGCTCAGTCGACACCGCACGGATTCGCAACAATAAATTTACATGATCCTCGGATACGATATCGTATCGGACTTGATCAAATATTCGGTTAAATCATTTATTATTTTTGTTAACCTGTAGCAGCAGAGAGGGTGAGTGACAACGACGTTGCGACCAAAATTAATTAAAAAATCGTAAAAGTCTCCGTTTTCATTTTTTAAGTTAAAATGAGATTTCGTAGGGAGATTTCAATAAATTTTTTGTCTAAAAACGTTGTAGGGTTTGCCCCTGAGACATTTTTTTTGGTTAAAATGAGATCGTAGGAAGGCTCGTTTTAATGATTCAATCAAAATTTTGTCTGAAAACGTTGTAGGATTCACCCTCTCTGCTGCTGCATCTAATGTAGTTGATATACTTGGTGTTCCCCTGACACCCGATCCTGAACACCAAGTCTGGTAAATATTTATAAGTGTATGTATATCAAGTACATTACGGTAATAATTGATTTTTTTATACGATTTTTTTTTACCTGCGCAAGCTACCCAACACGGATCATAAATTTCATAAATCATAAATTTACAATGATCCTTGGACGCGATATCATATAGGTGTTGATAAAAGTTTTGGTTAAGAAATTGATCTAATTACTGCGGTAGAAACGACGTGACCACAAGGAAATGTGCTATCGGTAAACGAGCGCACGTACAAATTTGAAGGAAGAAAAAACATGACAGGATAAAGTAACAGAACAAATCAACCCAATTAGATAATCTTTCGGTTAGTTAGAGACTTCAGTTTTGCGTTATTTACCCTTTTTTATATAATTTTATTTTCTTCATTTTTCGATGAAGTTTTATTTTTTCACATTGGCGTTCCTGCAAAGAGGTCTGTTCACGCTCTATGTTGCTAATTTTGAAATTATCGCTGAAATAGCAACTATAGTCTCTCTTTGAAAACACATATTTTCATGAGTTCGGTTGCTTTTTAACGAAATTTGCCATTGTAAAACATGTTAAACACCAATTTTTGTTGATGCAAATACTGAACAGCACCAGTAACCGAATATCGACATCTAATCACGCGAGAGTTGTGTTAAACGAGACCTTTAAGTTTCCAGCACTTTTGGGGAATATTATAAAATCAAACCAGTCTAATTTTTGAACGAGGCTCAATACCAAAACAACTGTCAGCCATATTTGAAAATATATAAATAGTTTAGCTTTGGCATCGACATCTACCTGCATCGTCCAGTGCTTTAAATTAATTGATACTATTTTGTATACCGCTTAATTTATGATATATTTGGAAGCTGAAACTTAATTTATTTTAGTTCATCAGGCCAAAACATTTGTGCATTTGAGTTACTAGCCATCAACACCCATCTGTGATGGCTTGTGGTGCAACGCTGAAAAGAAGTATAGAGTTTGACCCACTCCACAGCCCAGGACAAGGGACGCCTAAGCGTAGAAGATGTATGCCGATGACATTGTCCCCTTCCACCCCTCCGCCAAGATCACAGCAAAATTCGCCATTCGGTGAAATCAGTCAAAAGTTGACACCGGGTACGATTAGGACAATACTCCATATAGTTTTGCAACAAAATCTGACATCGACTTTGCATGAACACAGGACTCTGACGTCTGATAAAACGTCAGACTCCTGTGGCATGACTAGGGTATGGGAACTCACTGTCTTGTTGCTGAAACTAATTTTTACGTGTAGATTGTTTCTGGGTCGGTTGAGAACCAGGTTTTAAAATTGATTATATTACAGAAGTCACATTTGCAACAAACTCGCCAAGCTGTCTATTTTGACACTACAGTAGTCCTACACTTTTAGTCGTATGTTGTGATATATATGTTGTTTGAGGTGGACGTTTTACTTCCCAAATAAACGGCTTTGTATAGCAATAATCTAGTCTACTGACAGTTGTCGCCAAGCTCTACAGTGTAAGGTGCCTCACCAAGATTGCGTATTTTTAGGTTGCAGGCTTACTGTTAAAACAAGGCTGCTGTGTAGCGTGCACCAAGGTTGACTAACATTGGAATGAGAAGTCAGATTTTCAGGAATATCACACATTTTAGCAGCACATATAGTCCAGCATCAACCGAGGTTTTGGGGGGATGAGTTGTTACTGCTAAATAATGGTGCTGTGTAGTATGTTCTGATGTCAGCTAACATCAGAACTCTGGCCTCTGCAAGTCTTCACATTTGTCTCCAAATGTGAAAGAATTTGGAAAGTGGCACTATTTTTACTGCCATGTGAAAGTTGCTGGCCACAAATTTTTATACAGTAAATAGGCCTCTGCTTGACTTCACATTTGGAGACATCTTTGCCATAAATTAAAATATTATTGCTTTATTCATACTAAACTTTCAGATGGAATTAAAATTCTTAAACAAGCAATGGGCATGTTTTCAGGCTCCATCAGTATTTCAGTTAAAATGTAATGGTCACCAAGAAATGCTGAAGTTGGGGAATGTTTCATTAACGAAACTTGCGCAAACATTCTGTTGACAAGCATTTTTCACTTAACTAAAGTGTATGTCAACCGGAACTTGAAAGCATGGCCACTTGTTTCAGACTTTGATTTGTTGAAAAAAGATGAGTATAGCATAGCTGCCAATGCCCTGTTTTTTTCCAAATTTGTCCCGTATTTTAGACCTGAATACGGGTGTATGTTTTTTTGGCAAACAATACGTTTTTTTATTTATAAAAATAAAATTTCTTTGGAATTGTCAATTTAGAATGGGCATTGGGTTCTATTTTGATAGAATGGATCACATGTATATACGAATACAGTTCTACAATATGATTGGTTCATTCGAAATCTAGGCTACAATGTCGTTATCCGCCATATTGGATTTCGCAGTAGTTACCACTGTTGCTGTATCTCATCTTTGTAATATTCAGCTTCTAATCATGTTAAATAGAAAAGTGGAATATTCAGAATTTTCTCCAGGAAAAATAGAAGGAAACGACTAGAAGGACATTTGTGCCGTCTTGTACAGATTAGTGAAACTATAACGTAAAGAAGAAAACAATGTTTTGCAAATTGTGTAATGTGATTTCGCTATCAGGCATGGACTCTGGAGGCAACCATGAAATGCAAGAGTACGAAAAAGCTAATAAACGTCAGCTTCCTGCTTCATCACACTCAGCTCAATCTGAAATTACGACCTAGATAAATGCCAGAGAGAACCTTAATGTACATCGATCGAAATTTGATTTAATAAATTTATTTTATAAATGAACCTTTTTTAGTTACTAGTGTTGCTGGCGATTTATTATGTACATGTTTTCCAGACATTATAATCGCAAAGGATAACTCTTATGCTTGAACGAAAGCATTTCAAAAAGAAAATCTCAGAACTGAGATAATCAATGAAAGTTGGTACATTGGAATCGATGATTGAAACAGAAACAAGGTGTGAAAAGGGCTTCTAAAAGGGCTTTTGTTTGAGTGTGTTGCACTCTTGCACCTTCTGAATGGGCACCCAAATGAACATTGTGCAAGTCCAGAAGGTACAAGTGTGCAACACGTGCATCTTTTGATATTAAATAATTATGTAAGGCACTGTCCTACTTTACTGATGGTTGTATATGTTGTAAATAGATACATGTGCATTGAAATATTACAAATCAGTATTTGTTCCTCAAAATCAGTATTTTTGTCCCAAGTAATCAGTATTTTTGTACTCTGGTTTTGGCAGCTATGGTGTAGTCCAATTTTGTTAAAGTTTGGATATCTTCTAACAAATGTATGAAATATTGAGTAAAATGTGGACTTTATTGTATTGTCTGTCGACTGGAGAATATGCAACACAAAGCCATTTATTTTGGAAGTAAAACATTGCAGCAAACAACAAATATTGCCATAGATGTGATAACAGTTGCACAGCCTAAATTCTAAACTATTTTTGCTATGCATTTTATCATGCCCGATTTCTGCTTTCGAAGCAGCAGTATATTTACCATTTTCACTAGTCTGGGGTTGCAGATCCCATTCATGTTGCGTGAATCATTGTCATCAAAGTGACCTTTTGACTCTGTGCTTTGTGAGAAAAATAGTTCAACTAGGTATGCAAGATCATCTGGACAGATATTATGCAAGAACTTTAAAATTGGAAACTGGAAAGCAGTGTTTATGGACATTGTGACTAGTATTCAAAACTACCAGCGAGGTAAATAAAAACCAGCAATTTGACTTGATTTAGCTGCATCTAGTATGGAGACTAGTGTTGGATACCTTTTACGCTTCAGAACTGTAGATCAGAATTTAATTAGTTGGGTATTTTACTTCCAGTTTGGCAAATGTGCATTTGAAATTTGATGGCATATTTGTATTACCAGACTGAGTTTTAACCATGTAGAATAGTACTAACGAAATGGCTCATTTTGATGGAGGTGTTCTCAGTGACCAAGTACTAATCTTTCGTTCATAACTGGAACAAGAACAGACAAAATTGTCATGACTTGAAATTAAATTTGTCATCACTAGCAAAATTGTTATAAATATAATGTTCTTTCTTTTAAAAAAACTTGCAATTTACCTGCAATTCAGAAATGAGAATAAGAATATGCAGGCTTGCTGACATATTATTCAAGTCCTGATGTAAGTTAATTGAATGTGCCATCAGACAACAAGGACACTGCTAATCTAGAGCGCAACATATGCCAAGGGTTGATGGGAATTAGTGACTCTATAGACTAGCAAAAGTGTGTATACCAGGTATGATATATTGTGAGTTTTATTGGAAGGTAAAATGTACCTTCTTTCTTTTCTTCTTTTTGTTTGGGGGGGGGGGAGATATGGGCAAGAACTTTAAAGCCTCAATACCTTTATGTAACTAAAGTGCTTTGTTATTTCAGATATTTAAGAACTTGAATGTCATGCACACTGATTCCGATGTGGTGTGGTGGATACTTTCATAATGTATCAGAGCTGGACATAAATAAATTGTCTAAGCATAGGGACAACTGAAATTTGTATTTGGACAGGAAAACAGGGTGTGGGTAAGTGGGTTAAACAGACTAGGCTGACCATACAAATATTGAATTTCCAGATGTTTATATGTGCAAAATGTGAAATATATTTTTTAAATAGCAGTATTTGCAAAACTGCACCAGGATGATACTTGGATTGTGTATGGAATCATTTATTTTCTTGCACTTCACAATTTCGTTAAATGTGGCATCCTGGTGGCAAGTTAGTTTTGTCACAAACTTCATCAAGTAGATAGGTAATTTGAAAACATAAAACCAAGTTCTGTCAGTGTTCCTCTTCACCCTCATTTTTTCATTTGAGACCAAGTTTTTTAAAAACCCAAACCCCCATTGGACACCAAGGTGAATTTTGACTTAACCCTTAAAGTGCGTATCGCGACTCCAGCCGCGCTGTTGTATGTGGGCCCGTAGTGCGTGTCGTGACTCTAGCCATTTTCGAGGTGAGCAACAGTGATAGCATCCTATAACTTCATCTTGCCATAAATGCCTGTAAAACTATATTTGATTGGTTTAAAAAGGCCCGGAACAAGCATACTGCAGTACTTTACTATATTATTAACGATGTAATTTTACAAATGCTCGCTTCTAAACACGTGGTACTAGTCCAAAACTATAATGGCCGACGCTGAATACGAAGGTGATTTCTTGCAACAAATATTCGCGTGTGATAGTGATGCTAATAGTGATTTTGAATAATTTGAGAAAAATGACATTATTGGAGCAAGCGAGGTATTGATGGAAATACACATGAATGATTTTGAGCCAGTAATTTACGTCGGATGTACATGCTCGCTTGACGTGACAAGATTTCGCGCCTGTCAACCCCCATTCACTGGTAATTCAAAATTAAATGTCGAGATGGTGAATAATGAACAATCAGACTATTGAAGACTTTTTCTTAGATGACGAGCTATTGCATCTGATAGTAGATCAAACAAATCGTAATGCAGATCAGAGAGTTCATGGGCCAGACTTGAAGGAAAAAAAGTCGCATGAAGAAATGGCGGCCTGTCACACCTGAGCATCTAAAACGTTTTCGCATCGATTAAAACAATGGGTTTGGTACATATGTCTGTTCCCGATTCCTAATGGGCTATTGATGATTCTATATCAACCGCATACTTCAGGAAAAAAAAGTAAGGATGGGATATATTTCAAGCTATTCCAATCAATTTACACCTGTCAGACAATGAGAACAATTAAGGTGACTCTTCACACAAAATTAACCCAATGTTTGAACAAAAATAAAGTTTTTGCTGAGGTTTAATCACCAGATATGGACCTCGGTTTGATGATATAATAATAAATAACAGGTGATAGTTTTTCATGAACATTAATTGCTGACTGGAGGGTTCAAACTTACCTGTGACATTCATGGAGTGGATTTTTGCAAAACTGTCACCCTTCCTTTACCTGTGATTTTCACAATTTATATATAACATTGTGACAGACATAACATGTGCATGGTTGGACTACTAAAGAATATAACATTTCTTAGATATATTTGAACTTTTCCATAAAAAAACAAACAAAATTACTGATGAAATACAATTTTAGCTTCTCATTTTACCTGTATTTACACCTGTACCTGCAAATATGTTAAACCTACACATGTGTCTTGATGCCAATCTTAAAGTATAGACACGCGCCATCATTTTTCATATAGGGTTTGTCTTTCAATTGTGTATATTTAATGAAATACATGTAATTTAAAGACTGTGGAGTTTTCTTCTTTTCTCTCCTGAAACAATTCAGCACTGAGGGACCTTTTACTGCAAAACAATTCAGCACTTTAAGGGTTAATCATGCACCTCTGGGGAAACACTGTACTATAATTTAAAAAATCTTTTTGTATTGTATGAATTTAATATTTAAACATAAAGACTTGTTTTATTTATTAGAACCTTGTGGATTTTGTTAAATATTTTATACTTTCAGAGGTAATTGCAGCAAATTTGACAATGGAATTGAGGCGAATACAAAAAAGGAAACAACTAGTTTATCCCAGCAGCCCAAGTCCTCCACCAGTGCTCCAGTCGTGTTCACAGGAAAGTCTTTCACCAATGTTGGGAGAGAGCAGTACACAGGTCACTGGACAAAGTTCTGCCTCTCATTCCAGTACAGACTTGTTCTACAATGCTTTATCACCTACTAAAAGGGATATACCTCTGTTCACTTTCAAACAAGTTAGCCTGATCTGTGAAAGAATGCTTAAAGACAGAGAAACACAGATTCGTGAGGAATATGATTCAGTGTTGACCAGCAAATTGGCAGGTATGTCTGAGAACTGGTAGATTCAGGGTTCCCACACTTCTGGGAAAAGTTATGAGAAAGATTGTTTGTTCCCACTTATAAAAGCCCTTAAATTTTTGCAAATATTGCTGAAAGTCAGGGTAAACTTCACAATTTTCCACTGCAACTTAATGATAGAAATAAATATATATTTGTTATACATGCACTCATATCAAGTTAATTTGATAGTTTTGCAGAATTTGCCTTTTGGATGATTTAGGTGCAAACCATAAAATAATTTGTATTCAATAAAAGCACTTAATCAAGTATACCGATTACTACTTTGTGTGCTCCTTACCTTTATGTGAGAGAGAGGAAGACCAAACTAGTATCAGAATGTCTTTGGCATGTAATTTTGGTAAATATTTTAGAGAAATGTAATGAAGTTTTTATCTTCCCCTTTTGATACTCGTGATATTCTCAAAGTACACTCTGTTTCTAGCATATTCATGCTGATGCACATCATTTCTTTCCAAGAGGCTCCCAATTTGAACTGGTCAACCATGGTCAACCTGCAGAATAGCTAAATGCTTGACTTTGGATAACAGTGGTGAAGCCAATGTGACTAATCAACAGTTGATCTTTATCATTGCAATTAGTTTGTGAAAAGGACTGCTTTTCTGAAAGCTACTTTGATGTACTGCCATAAAACCATGTTCTGTTGAGTGGCCTGCAATTGATTGGCAAATGAACAATACCTTATTCTGTTATAATAGAATTTTAAGTTATCAAGAAAGTAATCAAAGCTTTCACTTAATTTGATAAGGACAGTACTGTCAAATCAGCTATGTGCCACAAAAAAACGACTGTTTATGTATGTTTGAAGAATGCAGAAAAGTACATTATATGGTTTTTAAAAAAAATTGGTTTGCAACATCTGTTTTCATTTGGGGCCCCGAGTGGCCAAGTGGTTTAAAGCGCTTTTCATTACGGATCACTGCCATCTCACCTCTGTATGCGTTAAGAGTCTAAGATTCGGCTAATGTAGTTATGTGAGAAAGTTTGCCAGTAGCTTCTCATGGGTTGTGGTTCTTTCTGGGGGTTTTCCTGGGTTCTTTCTCCACCAATAATACTGGCCGCCATGTATAGCCTATCATGTGCTGAAAAATGGTTAAACCCTACAACAACAACAACTGTTTTCATTTATTTTTGATGAAACACTTGAATTGCAAATGACACTAATGCCAACAATAAGATCAGTCCTTGGATTGTCAAAATTCAGTCACACTCTGAAGGGCAATCAAGAGTTACACCACTGTGGAGCTGTTCTGCGCATCTAAGGTCACCATTATTTGTGCACAACGCATGCCAAATTAAGCAATATATTTATTTATATGATTCTAAAGGATAAATATTAAATAGTTGTTTTTTAGTTACAAGTTCAAGATGCCATGAATTGGGTCTTCTTTTTTTTAGAAATCACATTTTTATACCATTTTTAGAATTAATTTTCTACACTTTATGAATATCACTTTCCTTAATTAAAGGACGGTTATTCTTTCTTGATACAAATTGGATTGTCAACCAAAACAACGTGATTCAATGTTTACAAAAATGAAGTATCGTGCAGAATTACACAACACATTGACATGGTTGTACATGTCAGTGTTACAAAGAATGTGGAAGTTTAACTTTATGGCAACCAACAGTTCTTCTAATCTGCATTTTCTGGGAGGTTCTGCAACTCTTGCTGATTGGACTATTCTTTTTACATATAAATATTGTATCTATAGTATGATAACCAATAGCTAAGAATTCATAACTAATATTAAAGAATTGAGCATGTGCTTTTTATTTTTCATTCTATCCATCTGAAACTGAGTGATACCCAAGTTTATGCTAGGAACTCACATAAATGTTCTGGGGACTGAGTTATACGAGTGAAAAGCCTAAGACTGAATTGTTGGAAACAAACTGTTAAGCATTATCATTGGTAGGAACAACCCCAGTTCACCATCTAGGTTTTTTATCAATAGATTTTTAACCTCTAATTTCAATGAAATGGAATTTAAATTTTGCCCATTTTTCACTGCCCCTTATTGGCCTGCAGTTATATAGCCTTGACCACCTCTTATTGGTGACCAGTTAATTTCCTATTGAGCGTGTTCTTTTCCTTAAATATTTAATGTATGACATTTGCTTAAATAACTGTTTACACCTCTTTGGCCAGTATTAGATTTAA
Source organism: Unio delphinus (assembly GCA_029339505.1). Classification (NCBI taxonomy): domain Eukaryota; kingdom Metazoa; phylum Mollusca; class Bivalvia; order Unionida; family Unionidae; genus Unio; species Unio delphinus. The sequence goes on from JAQISU010000042.1 coordinate 8,042,103, forward strand.
CTATGTAATGTCTATATGGTGTGCATTATTGGATCAAAGTTGGCTCGATATTTTAGATTATCTTGGACATTTATAATTGAAGATAAATCCTTTATGATTGATTAACCTTTGATCAAATATCAGCATTTGTTTGAGTGTTCATCATAATATAATCAGTTGAACAAAACTTGAAAATGTGTAGCTCACGAAGCCATTTATGTAAGTGGACAAACTTGAATAGGTTTTTTGGGTTGATTTTGTGAAATCTTAATAGTTTTCATTCTTCTATCATCATTTGATTCTACCTTGGCTTTAGGAAAATCTTTACAGTATGTTCTGATTGTTCCATGAAGGAAGTTATTAGAGGTATCCCAAAAATTTTAAAAACCATTGACACAAGTGCTTTGAATTTACTGATTTTGAACAACTTACATTATTAAGTTATGTGGGAAACTAAAAAGCATATGACAGGTTCTGAGATGGCGAGGGCTTTAATGCTACAGTAAAAGGTTTTGGATGGAACACTGGTCTCAATACTCCAGTTTAAAAGAAGGAATGATTTTGTTGTTGTTTTTATTTGTTTTTTCTTTCTTTTTTAAACATGAGAAGATGGTATTGTAGTAATTGGTAACTTTAACAGATAATGAGTAGTCAATTCACGTGGAATTATTTGGAGATAATTTAGGTACCTTGCTGTAAGCCCCAGAGTGAAAATTGATAATTCAATGTTGTCAATGGAAACAAATTTATAACTCCTGCATAATTTGTACATAATCCTTTCATAATATTTTACATAATCATTTCATTATAATACTTTTAATTGCCTGACTGGGTTTTCACTTTGGTAAGAATGGTTGTCAGGCAATAATTTCTTTTAGCTGCACTGGTCATAGAACTATTATTTTTTATTTGTATTATTACTCCTCGTGAATGGAAGAGGAAATTAATAAATATATTGACGTTTTCACTAGAAGACTTGTGATGTCTAGTTGGTACACATTATAACAGTAATCTTGAAAGTATGTTCTTATTACTACTTATGTGTGTCACTTGCCTCTACAGATCACTGGCATCTCACCACATGGGGTTGAATGTTTGTTCAACCAGGATGGTTTTGTAAGAAAGCTTGTGGTTTTTGCTTGAAGAATTATTATGTTTAGTTGTTCCAGTGTTAGCAATGAAAATCTTATTGCTAATGCTCCTGAATGAATCAAATTAATATAGCCATGTGGGTTTTCATTACTAAGTATATCTTACATATATAGTATGTCCAAAATGAAAATGGTGTCAAGCTGATGACTAATATGGACACCACATTCAGTATGGTTGTCATAGTGGACATCTTATAAATATATATTTATTTTGAATGAATGGTAATATCAGCATGGTCTTTTCTCTGAAAGACTTCTTGATGTGTGTAGCTGTTCATAAATGAAGATTGTTCTGATCTGACTTCATAATATGGTCGCCACAATGGCGATAATGAAAATCTTCCAAGATGGCTGATCATATCATCATTATTTACTTGGTACTAAATTGAAATGGTGCGAGTCTCATTAGATAGAGCCTGCTATGTATATCTATATTTAAATTGTGTATGTAATTTGGCTCTCCTAAGAATGCAAATTACATACGATAGATAAATAGATGTTTACATACATGGTGACAAGTAGTAGTTATAATTTTAATAATAAGACTTTTAAATGGTTCCTAGGGTGTAGTTTCTCAGTGATGGGATATCAGTGTTTCCAGAATAATTCTGTGGACTCCCATTGGTTGTATGAGGTCATGTGAATAAACTTAGTTTGTCGCAAGTCAGTAATATATGTTGTCACATGTAGTCTATTATGAGAAACTTGATCATTCATTTTATTACTATATCTGGAGTCATTTATACTTTTTGTGTTCCTTACATGGGCCTGTAGATGTGATTTTTGTTGTACTTGGATATTTTTAGAGAGGGAAAACATTTCTTTGGACAATTCATTGGTGGTAGGAAATTTTTATTTTTTGGACTATAGTATTATCTGGAACGGTTATAAATTATGCAAAAGAGTTCAGGTCAATGCCATCTTGACTATATCATGGTTCTTGGAGGACCATTACATTTACAGTATTGAAAATTATAAGGAACTTTTTATTCATTCCTCGCATTTTTCTGGTATCACATTAATAATTATATTTTTACAAGACTTGTGGGTTTGCCTTTTTCTGTTACTTAAGTTTGTGACCATAGAGTCATAACAGTGCCACAATAGCCTACATCTCTAAAATCTTCCAAAAAAATAAAGAAAGTCGTATGAGCAATGACATTCCAGCAGATTTCTTTCTTATGATGGTTTGGTCCTGAATGAAAATGGTGACAAGTTGACATTCAATAATATGTCCACCAAAATCTTTGTTATTGCTCAAGATTTCATAAGTGGTTTCAACAATTTTCATTGTAAAATTGTACATATAATTTGGACACGCCAACTCGAATACAAATTCTCAGAAAGAAAGCCTTTTACTTCCTACCCCACCTTCAAGATATTGCTGGCTGGTATATGGCGTTAGGTTTTCACCAAAGATCTTGTATTATAGCCAATGGTTCCCAAATGAAAATGTTTCCAATTCTTTCTTCCAGTCAGTAGTCTTTAAAATCATGGCACTGCTACATTAGTATTATGCCAAAAGATTTGTTGTGATGTCTATTTAAGTCACAAATAAAAATGGAGGGAATGTAAATAAAATTGAGGCTATCTGATCTCCACTCAGGCTGCCATGGTAATAATTTGGAACATTTTCACACTTAAAATAGTCTTGTCAATAGGGGCATATCACTGATTATCATCTTCAAAATATCTAGTTTGAAATGGTGCTGATCTGACATATAATATAGTTGCCACAGTGGCTGGCTTGAAAATTTGTACTATTGTGAAATACAGTAGTCCCCCTCTTATACGGCCACCCCTGCTGCACCGGGAAAGTGGCCTTATAAGACGGGTGGCCGTTCCAGAGAGGGGCTAAATTTATTATGAGAAGTATATGTCATGTACGTAGTAAGAAAGCTACATGCTTCAAAACATTAAATATCTTCGTCTAAATGAAACATTAATCATTAAAAGGTTCTTTTTGTTATAATAACAAATTTATTTGAACTGAATACATGTTACTATTTTTTCTTTCTTCACGTAAGTGTGATATGCGAGTGGGTATTGTTGTCATCCACATTGCAAATGGATTCAAAAATGTCATTTACATCTTTGTACATACATAACTATCTTTCCATTTGCTCCACTGTCCAACTGCTGCTGAATAACCTTCTTTTTGGTTACGACTTTGTTTATTCAAAGTATTTCAACATAACTTGTTTTTCCGAGTCTTTTCTACATAAAATTGTTCAGCAAGTCACACACACACACACACACACACACACCTTCCCCAATGTCGTCGTGTAGAATAACCGACTTCTAAAATAATCTATCCATTAGCTTGATGACATATCAATGTTTGGTAACGATTTATTCTGTTATTGTGGACTGTATATGATTTAATTATGCAGACTAAACTTGTGTTGTGTGTATGAAATACAGTCTTTGTAAAGGAAGCCATAATATGTTGTCACATGCTTTTTCCGGTCTTTGTCTGGTACCCACTTATTTTTAAAGGTTCTCTATGTGCCAATGTACAAAATCTGTTTTTAGCATATGCTGACCCTGTTATGATTATAACAATTACGTCTGGTTATAATCATCAAAGAGAAGAACTTACTGAGCCCATTTCCTGTAAACATCAACTTTTATAGATAATGATGTACTGTTAATCTTTAGTCGACACTTTTAACTGCAACTTAACACTCAGAGATCTGTATCTACGATAGAGATAATCAAAATTGCTTACCTTACGTCAAGATTTGAATTAATTATTTGTTCTGGATACATTTGAAGAAACAAAAGTGCCCGTTCATGAGGGGGACATTTTACATTTTTTGTACTAAAATGGTGGTCGCGTTAGAGGGGTAGTTGCTCAAACTCGTCGGTGCCAAGGAATTACGGCCGTAAGAAGCTGGTGGCCGCTGGTGGGGGGGGGGCATTCAAGAGGGGGGCTAATGTACTTTAAAGTCATTGGGTTTCAATTTTCATAGCTTTTGTGTGCGAGCTAGACCAAAATTTTCAAGTCAGGCATCACCTGCTTCTTGAATTTGTTTTGAATACCATGTCTTTCTGTAGTCCTAAGAATTTAAATATACATTAGGATAAGTACATAACTGACAAAGAATACAAATTCTAATTGATTTCAATTTAACAATTTAATTCAGATGCAAATTTTCTTGAGCATGAAAACCAGTCTGAGCATGTAATGACTATCTGATGTATAGTAAGTAATAAATGCAGATTTACTCTATGTCAGTGTTATTCATTTCATCAAGTGCATTATTCCCATTAATATATAAAAATATTTGCATATCACAACTAGTACTACACAATACACAGGTTAGTCTCACTTTCTCAAAGTCCGCTTCAGTCAGGGCTCTGTTTTTTGTGTGTGTAGATGAGCCACTTGATGGCAGTTGGTTTATGGGTTGTTGTTATGGAGTGTAATGCCATTTTTCAGCACAAGATAGGCTATTTATGGCATCTGGTATAAATAATGAAGGACGAACCCTGGATAACCCCAGAAAGAACCACGGACCCATGAGAAGCTACTGGCAAGCTTTGTCACTTAATCCACATTGAAACCAAGACTCTAACCCATGCAAACAGAGGTGAGATGGCACTGATTGGTAGCAGTGAGCGCTTTAGACCACTCTGCCACTCTGGGTTCCTGGTTTAAGGTTAGACTGTTTTCAGGTCAGCCAAGACCTGATCTCAATATACATCTCCACTCTCCATATCTTTAAAGTTTATGTTTTGTGTATTTTGTAATAATTTGTTTAGCTTCATCGATGACAATGTACATGCAATAATAACAATAGCATTCATCGGAACATTACGGTTCCAATTTTGGGCCATGTGGTCTCAGCAACAATGGGTCATACAAAGTGACTTTGGCAGGTTTGTTTGAAACAAAGATATTTGCAAGAATTAATAGTGTTTAGCACCTAATCTCTAACTTTTGAGAACTTTAAGAACCAAGATTACAAACAGTAGTCAATTGAATTGTGTGTGTGTTTTGGATTTGTTTGGGTAGCTTTCAGTATTTCGGTCATATCACTAGGATGTCTGCAGTGTGACTGTACCCATATATCAAAATATGATCACTTGTATTAAAGTTCAAAAGAAGCTGAAAGTTCAAAAATGGCAGATAATTCATAAAAAGCATGAAGATGACACGAGTAAATGTCTTGAGCATATTTAACAAATATGTGTTTAAGCACACATTTGTAAAATGTCCTTGATGCAAGGTTCAAACTATGACATAATTCTTGTTATGGTGCCAAACGTGCCAATCAAATTAAGTTCAACAACCACTCATGTCAAGCTGAAGAAACCAGATGTGTAACAGATATGGAAAAAATGCATCATGACAAGTGCAACAGCATAGCTGCCAACTGTCCCGTTTTTTCCGTATTTGTCCCATATTTTGGACCTGAATACGGGTGTACGTTTTTTTGTGCAAAAATACGTTTTTTAATTAAAAAAATAATAATAAAATTTCTTTGGAATTGTCAGTTTAGAATGCGCTCCCGGTTCTATTTTGACAGAATATATCACATGTATATACAAATAAAGTTCTACAATACGATTGGTTCATTCGAAATCCAGGCTACTAGGCCTGTTGTTATCCGCCATATTGGATTTCGCAGTAGTTACCGCTGTTGCTGTATCTAGTCTAAGTAATGTTCAGCTTCTAATCATGATAAATTGGAAGGCAGAATATTCAAAATTTTCTCCAGAAGAAATAGGAGACAACGGAAAGGATATTTGTGCCGTCTTGTATAGATTTGTGAAACCATATAGTACAGGAGAAAAACTGACGTTTTGTGAATTGTGTAACGTGATTTCGCTATTGGGCACGGAGGCGCCCATGCAATGCAAGAGCACTAAAAAGTTAATAAATATCAGCTTCCTGCTTCATCACACACAACTCAGCCTGAACATACGACGTAGATAAATGACAGAGAGAACCTTAATGTATATTGCTCGAAATTTTATTTTTAAATTTCTTTTAGAAATAAACCTTCCTTTTTCAGTTACTAGTGTTGTTGGCGATTTATTTTGCACAAGTTTTTCAGACATTAAAATGGCAAAAGATAATTTTTATGCTTGAACGAAAACATTTCAATACGAAAATTACAGAATTGAGATAATAAAATGAAAATTGGTATATTCGAATCAATGATTTAAAAAAAATAAGGTGTGGAAAGGGCTCCTATAAATAGCTTGTGTTTAAGTAATGGGCACCTATATGGAACGCGTGCAACTCGAGAAGGTACAAATGTGCAACATGTACATCTTTGACATTAAATAATTATGTTAGGCACTGTCCAACTTTACTGATGGTTGTATATGTTGTAAATAGATACATATGCATTGAAATTTAAAAATCAGTATTTTGTTCCTGAAAATCAGTATTTTTGTCACAAGTAATCAGTATTTTTGCACTCGGGGGTTGGCAGCTATGGCAACAATATTTACCGGCTTGATTTGTGATGGGCGAATGGCTAATAAAATTGTATACTGCATAGAGTACATTTGATATGCGTGACTTTAAACTAATTTGCATGAGTTCTTGTCCATCACCATTTTCCAAGTGCAAATTTGTACAAATGTAGAAAAGGCAGACAAACTAGCCAAATTAGAAAAGAACAGTGTACTGTTGTTTTTTTCCCTTCTCATTACAATTAAGCCCTGTGAGATTAATTATATGCTAAAAAAAACGAACAATATATCCTTTGCATAGAGGTTAAGATAAATCTAATAAATAAGAATAAAGAATCTAAAAAGGAAATTAAGAAGTAACAATATTTATGCAATCCAATATCTCCATCTAAACAAGTAGACCTATGTAACAGTAAATCTGGCATAGTAGTCAGTAAAGTACCAATTAAAGATAATTGAACTGTGGCTATGCTTATGTTAGTGCAAAAAATCTTATTTTGGAGCAGAAATATTTACAAAACGATACTTTTAGTGTTAGCTGTACATAGCATAAGCAAATGTAAAGAATAGTTTATATATATATATATATATATATATATATATATATATATATATATATATATATATATATATATATATATATATATATATATATATATATACATACATACATACATATATTAGTGTTGTTCCGATTATCGATTATAATCGATCATCAGTTGGTTAAAATAATCGATTGTGAAATTCCATAATCGATTGTGTGTAAAGGGAGACAACTTTTTAGGTGCATGCAAAGCACAAAGGTTAGTAAAACTCCCAGCCACTAAAGTTGACCTGAAATTTATTAATCCCTTCACAACTACAAATAAAAAGTCCTACGATTCATTATTAGCAACATATAGTCATTATTACATGTTCATATTGTTAAATTGTTGAGTTAATAAAATTTAAACACATTTTGTTGATTTGTTTCAGTTAAATTGCAACATCTTTTGTAGTATTTATAAACAATTACAAACAAGAAAATCATGTCCTTCTATACTTTAAATTATAGACACATCACATATGAATGAAAGAATTTCCGGGGATTGTAGCAGTATTTTAGTTACATATGACTGATCAGCCATAAAAAGTTGCATTCATTTAACAAAGTTGTAGAACAAAAGTAACACTAGTGTTGTTCCGATTATCGATTATAATCGATCATCAGTTGGTTGAGCAAACCAATAAGATAATCGATTGTGAAACTCCATAATCGATTGTGTGTGAAGGGAGACTACTTTTTAGGTGTATGCAAAGCACAATGGTTAGTAAAACTCCAGCCACTAAAATTGACCTGAAATTTATTAATTCCCTTCACAACTACAAATATGAAACATTATGATTCATAATTAGGAACATGTAGTCATTATTACATGGTCAAGTTGTTAAATTGCTGAGTTAATAAATTTAAGCACATTTTGTTGATTTGTATCAGTTAAATTGCAACATCTTTTGTAGTATTTATAAACAACGACAAACTAAAAAAACATGACCTTCTATACTTTATATTATAGAAACATCACACATGAATGAAGGAATTTTGGGGGATTGTAGCAGTATTTCAGTTACATTTGACTGATTAGCCATACAAAGTTGCATTCATTTAACAAAGTTGTAGAAAATAAAAATAACACACAATGTAATATTATTGTCAGTTTAAAGTATACATATCATTAATTTAAAAGACATTACTCCTGTACATTTATAAACATATTGAACTCTTGATCAAAGATATAACTGTTTAACAAAAATTAAAATTCGCTCTTAGTAATCGATTATAATCGATCAGTTGTTTAAAGGGAACCGATTATCGATTATGAATTTCTAACCAATTCCCATCACTAAGTAACACGATGTATTTTTGTAATATTATTGTCAGGTTAAAGTATGCATGTCATTAAAATAGATTACTCCTGTATATTTATAAACATATTGAATTTTTGATCGCAGATATAACTGTGTAACAAAAATTAAAATTTGCTCTTAGTAACCGATTATAATCGATGATCAGTTGGTTAAGGGGAACCGATTATCGATTATGAATTTCTGACCGATTCCCATCGCTAATATATATATATATATATATATATATATATATATATATATATATATATATATATATATATATATATATATCCCTTCAGAAAGCATATTATGAAAAAGGATTCTTAGTACAGATCAGTATTCATACACAAAAAATAGATCAAGCTCAGAAACTAGAAATGTATTAATGCTTGTACAGCTAGAGGCACCATCTAGTTTTTAAGACTTTGATATCAATAATGGTTTTACATAGTGAAGGGGATTAAAATTAATGGATATTGAACATTTAGGTAAATGTTGAACTAGTATGAGTGTTTTCTCCTACCCCTCCTTTATGGTATACTTCCTCCTTATGATCACTCCATTATGATAAAATTCTGAGAGCATGTCTGACACTAAAAAAACGAAATTGTCTCATCTTGGATTCATTACAATTTGAGCCAGTTAAGGGTTAGGCCATTATACAAGATTCATTCTTTTAGGGTTGCAATCAACATCGTATAAAGTTTGAGAAATAGTTATGTAGCTCATATTTTTACTACATTATCTCTATCCAGATGTTGAGAAAGATCATTTGAAGTAGTAGAGAATCAGTTGGGCTATACAAGACTCTTATTATTGGCCTATAATCAACATGATCTGAGATAGTTTACAAAGCCATCTTTTTACAAATACATCATTGATATCAGGCCCATTTGAGCCTTCCTTCAGTCATAATCTCTAGCCTGTGATGAACTATTCTTGGTAAATTTTTCACAGTTTCTTTGTGTAGAATGATGGTATTGGCATTTTGTTGTACTTTTGATGGAAGTGTGTCATAATAAATATTGATTTTTTTCCTAAATTGCTTGTATATATTTTTATTTTTACCAAAATTGCACATTCAGGTGATGATTGATTTAATGGGCCTTCATTTTAAAGCCATTTATAATAAAGTAAAAATGATAAATTTGTGTCACTGGTAATTTTTAAACCATCGCTGGTGCCATGTGCTGCGATTTGAACTCTGCATACATATGTGTAGTTACATTCGTATATTTACGCAACTTTCAAATCGCAACTTAACCTTGTTTAACCTATGGTGTAAATCAAGCATCATGTGTATGCTAATAAGGAGCTGGATCCATCTTTTCTGGCATTCAATCGGTTTGCTGGTAATGCATTTCATCTTGCCACAGTGATAATGAAATTTGTTATTATTTTTCCTTGCAGAGCAGTATGAAGCTTTCTTAAAATTCAATCATGACCAACTTCACAGGAGATTTGGAGACAAACCTGCCAGTTGTAAGTTCCATTTTTATATTTTTAACAAAGTAGTATGTAGAAACATATGATCTGTAACATGTAAGGGTACAGGAAAGATACTGAAATCGTGTAACAAAGACCATGTTTTTCCTTCATAATGAACTGAATATTTACTTGCACAACAGACTTTTTAACTTGAGCTGTCAAAAAACCTAGATTTTAGTATCAGTAACAAGTTACCCATCTCTGTTGGTTTGATTGCTCTTTACATAATGGAACAAACACATCCAAGTACTGGTTAAACCTCTTCCATGCTAGATGCACTGGAAAAATCTCATCGATGTGGGATGCACCATCCTCCAGTTCTAGAAATTCTTTTTTGAATGTGTGCTTTAACCCAGTTTGACTTGCTATCATTGGCCTGTATGCAGTAGTGCATTCTCATTTATGTCTAAATGACATCTCAGTATGTGGGGAAAAAATACTTTCTTAACCCTTTGAACTTGACAGGCCTATTGTAACAGTGTATATACCAGAAAGGCCGGTATCCCGTCCTAATTTTACTTTTATTTTCAAAAATTTTACTTTTTATAAAATTGTCAAAAATTGCTGGGGAGGCTAGGGTTAATGTGCCGAAATATGGGGGAGATTAGGGTTCAAAGGGTTAAAGAAAAATACCACTGATAAGTAGGCTGTATCAGAACTCTATTTCCTGATTAGCGGAACATTTTTACCCTCTGTCCATAATTATTAAAACATTTGTTTTGATAGCGACAATTTTTCAGTGCTTTGCACAGAAGCCACATATGCCACCCCTTATTTCTCTTGGGTATGGAAATGCTGTGACTAAAAAGCTTCTAATAGGTCGTCAAAATTATCTATTATGTTTTCACTTTTAGCATTTACTTGGTGTTCATGGGAGGGGTAATGTATTTAATTAGTGTTGTTTAATACAATGTGCGGGTTAAGGTGTTGGTCTCATCATTAAATGCAGTGTGCATTATTAACAGGCAGGTGCATGATTACGATTATTACAGTTCGGCACTTAATAAGTATGATTACTGGGTGGGATGATGATTGCTTTGTGCTTGTTTGTTATCTTTCTTTGTTCTGAGCAGATATCATACTTTGTATAATGGAAAAAATAAAGAATTTTAACTCTGTATAAATGTTTAATGACAATTATTTACATAAAATTAACTTGCCAAATGAACACTACTTAGTGCTGTTTACTTCACTTTCACATCAATAGTTTTTGTTTAATGTTCAACTCGCAGAATTAAAGGAGTTTAAATGCTAGGGGAAAAAAAGTGCTGTTCACCTTTTTGTTTCTTTTCTTTTCAGATGTATCTTAAATACAGTCTTTCAAGGAGCCAAACGTTTGTGAAAAAAAGATACTTTGAATGTAGAATGTGAAAGAAAGCTACATGATAAATGTGTTTGAATTTGATGCAAGAAGACATCTGATGCATGCAAAGTAAAATTGATTATGCATTTATTACCTCTTGTTGGTTTTTCTCTTGAAATTTGTGATGTTTCCAATTAGTGGAGAATCCACACCAGTGTACAAGATGGTTGTTGAAAATGTTGAAGTGAAGACCAAATCTAGAATGTATCTACTAGTACTAGGTATGACTGATGTTTAACAAGCATCACAGATGATATGTACACTATGTGTATTGTTGTACATAGGTATTTATATCATAGTCTCCATTAATTTACTTGTATTTAACCATGCACAATCAGTGGTAGATACAAAATATATTCAATTGATTATTCAGTATTTTTGGTGCATGCTTCATTGCAGTGCATGTCAGTACTGCTCTTGTTGATTTTTTCTACTCAAAGATTTTTGTTGTATTTGGTTAATAAAATATTTTGTGTATATCCATGTACATGTGTGTTTCATGATGTTTTTCTTCAGATTTTGTAGTTATGATTTAAAAACCTAATTCATTCACATTGAAACAAGCATGTTATTAATACATTTTAGTAATCTATTTTATATAAAGTATTTATATTGATTCTGGGCTAATGGCAAATTTAGTTCTTCTGTGCTTATAGTCTGTTCTGTTTTATCACACACAGCTTGAACAAACTGGTCTTGCAAAAATTGGTACAGTAGAACCTGTATTGAAAGACAGCCCATCTGGTTTCTCATGACTGATCACATAATGTAATCAGTATTTTCATAAATTAAGAATTTGGTAACTGAAGATAGTGGGATTCTAATATCAGAGGTCTTGCAAAAATGAGTACAGTAGAGCCTGAATTGAAACAAAACCTATCTGCTAAAAGTACATCATGGTCTTTCACAACTGATCAGAACATCATGTAATCAGTAAATCCATAAATTGAGAATCTGATCACTCAAGTGGGTGGGGGGCTGAATTTTAAATGTGGTTTTCAAGATTTTCTGTAACTGCATAGATCCACGGACCTTTCAGTTGAATTTTACGCTTCAAGCTGGGGATGCAAATTTAGGCAAATGATTTGAAATTATGGTGTTTACATACTTTTCACATTGTTCTATAGAGGGTAATTTTGGAAACAGGAATAGAAGATGAATTTAAAAGGAAAGTGCCACAATAATTGCTCAGATGTTTCCACTGTAAATTTTATAGTGGCACAAAGAAAAAGAAATTGTCATTACTATTATAAACAGTAATCCAAAGGGCCATAAAAAGCAGTTGATATCTCTTCCATCTGATCCTTGTAAAGTAGTATCAATTCACCAAGCAGACTGTTTTCAGTACATGATTTATACACATGTAAGGAAACATTACAAGATTCTGTTTAAAATTATGGAAGGAAAAAATGTTGAAATACATTTTCTCTTGTTATAAATTGCATTTGCAGAATTACCTTCCTCATGACTTGGCTTGGTAACATGCCATTAAAGAATGCCCCCAGATTGAGTCGTAGTAAATTTGTATTTTGTTAAAATTATTTTTACACATATTTTAACAAGTGCTTCATTGGCTATTAACTTAAAATTTTGAATAGAACATTATAACATGTATTACATGCTACTACTCAAGCATACATGCCAACCATTACGCTTTTGGCGTAATCATTATGCTTTTTGTCACTAAATTACGCGTTACGCTTAAACGTATATGGATTACGCTTTTTCGGTATATCAACCTCCCCCCCAAAAATTAATTATTTGTTTTCTCGTTGTTATTATTAAAGTTCCATTATTTCCACAGACCGTATTTTAGAAAAGACGGCTTTTACGTAACTACAATATAAGAGTACGCTAGACCGTGGACTTCTGTAATAGTATCATGTTCTATTTACAGCTAACCTGGTTCTACTGTTGACCTCGATTCTTTTTATATTTATTTATATGCGTAGTGAGGAGATAGCAGACTGGTTTTCCAAATTTAATATTTACTCGCAGATTCCATATTCTAATTCATATTTCTTGCAGCACCAGTCTAAATATATTTTAGCGCTTAAAAGTATATTTTATTTTACTCTATGCATTTATGTGAGCAAAAATATCACCTTTCAAAAATTTCCCTGATAAATTAGAAAAAGGCAACCGAAAACCCCCGAAACAAAATATAACAGAATCCTCTAAATATTAAGAACAAAAAAAAAAGTACAGCATCACGTGACATCTATTTCCGGCCGTGTCGAAATTTTTTTAAAATTTAGCGCTAAACGACTTAAGAAGGTTTCAAGTCGATGTGTGTAAAGCTAAAAGTGCTACATATGAAAACTTGAAACAGTAAAGGATGAGCAGGGCAAATAATCGTTGTTTATTGAAATTTTAGAATGTTATATGTGGATTACGCTTTTTCCGCCTGGATTCCGCCTTTTGACCACTTGGATTACGCCAATTCCTCGTCAGGGGTTGGCATGTATGCTCAAGATAGCTTTACTTTTTGGGTTCTGCACATCTTTATAGAAGACCATGTACTTGTCACTTTGCTATTTCAATACATGTCCATGCATCCATCTGAACTTTACATGAGTATTTATATATATATCCACACCCCAGGAATAGTGTCAGAAGTGTGTATTCACCCAGTAGGTATAAAGTCTGCATCATCAAGTGAAATGTGATTTCAAATTGTCACTGTAAGCACTAGAACTACTCATTAACCTGGATTTTATTTCAGTATCAATGAACATACTAACTGTAGTCCAAAATGCAAATTTGTAGCAGGTATTATTTTTTTTATACCTCCCTAACTTAAACAAAATATAATTCCTCATGGGAAGAAACATGATAATTCATTAAACTGAGAAAGATTTAAGTGATGGGGAAAACTATCTGGATTAACTAAAATATTTTGTACAACATAGAAACTTGTATAAAGTTTTCATAATGATGTCCATAGAAGCAACAAGTAAACTGAAATTTAAAAAAGTAGTGAGCAAATGGGGTGATCATGAGCTCATCATAGCTTTTGACAAGACATTGTTCTTTTACTGCAAGCAATGTTAACAGATTATTAAAATTTCTCGGCAAAACTGCCAGTTGTATTTCATTGTTCGGAGAGAGACAAAAATGACAATGGAAAGCCAGTAGTCCTGAGTAATTTGTACTGGTGAAACAACTTGTTTAGGCAAAGATCAGATATTTGTGTTTGGAGAAAACCCAGTGAAGAATGGCAACTACCTGTACAGAAATTAGATCTCTACGGTGCCTAATTGAGTATTTCAGTGAAGTTTTAGGGGGTGCCTTTACCTACAAAAGTAATAGAGGTTAAGATTGACACTGATGAGGGCGTCATTTATGACAATTTGAAGGTCATTGTACAAAGGAGTAATTACATCCACAAATATAACCTTCTGGTCCATGTTTCTAGGAAGATAACAACCAGAAAAATTTTGAAACTGAAACCTTATCCTGGTCGTCACTACAATATTCTTGAAAATATATGCCAGGCAATAAATCTAATATTTGATAAAGGCCAGGTCAAGTCTAGATCTGATCACGTTCATGTTCTCGACTATTGGAGCTCCTTTGTTCAAATTAAACCAGAGAACTGAAGTAATTGCAAGATATTACAATAGGATCTTCATTGCTTAGAAAATCGTAGACCTTGTGTTTGATCATTATGCTACTCTCCAATATAAAGTGATGCAAAATAACAAGAACCAGAACTATGC
Organism: Unio delphinus; assembly: GCA_029339505.1. Taxonomy (NCBI): domain Eukaryota; kingdom Metazoa; phylum Mollusca; class Bivalvia; order Unionida; family Unionidae; genus Unio; species Unio delphinus. The sequence continues at coordinate 8,057,126 of JAQISU010000042.1, forward strand.
TATTTGAAAACATAGGAGGCACCAAAAACCTTTCATGTGATCAATATATGTTGCTCTTGGGCCAGATTAAATGCTTAATTTCATTTTGGTCATATTTGTCCATTCATAAATTAATTCACTCTAGTTGTATTGGTTGTAATTTTCACAACACTTTATGCCGCTTGTTCTTGGGAGATTGCGGTAATAAGAACCCAGGGATCAGCCAACAAGTGTTAAATGTGTAAGTACATTGAGATACCTTGTTATACTTGGGGAAAATTATAATCTCATTTCTGCGGTAAGCTGCCAACCAATAATATGCAAAAAGTGCTGTTAAACCAACAAGCAAAATAAAATTGCCAAAAAAGTATTTCATGTCTATGTTGGAAGATTGATTAGAAATGGAAATGACATTAGTTTTCCTGCTATAGTGCCAGTGTAGTTGGCTATTGGTTTCTGAACATGGTTGTATGGCATTCTAGCTAACTCAAAATTGGGTTCTTTTGTTTTAATTTTTTTGTATGACACATAAAAATTGTGTCTTTTCTTCTATTTCCAGTATATTTACTTTTGAATACATGTTGTTAAATACACCCATTGCATGTTAGATCAGTCATGAGTGAAGCATTGAAATTAGCATATATGTAAGATTAAATTTATTGCATGATGAATAAGCTGATTTTATTATAACAAACGCCTAAGGATATATTGAAGTGGCTTTGAATTTTATTTAAATGCCTTGGTTATTATGCCTTTCCTTTAATAATGACATTATTATGAGGTTATTCTACATTTCTTATCTTAATCATATAGGTATATCAGTATGAGTAACATTTTAGTTGTATGATTTTTTTTATAGTGTTTATGTATTAACATTGCATGTCTAGCCTTTAACTTTGTAATTGTTTATAGAGATTTTCATGGAACTTTGCCTATGTAATATACTAGATAATGTACCATAGTCATGCCCCCTACATCAAGGTCAGAGCAAAGGAAAATAATTCTGTGACTTTGTAAACTTATCTTGAGAAAAAGATTTTAACCACTGAAGCAACCTAAAAGAATCATTGCTCAAACGTTGCATAAACCAGCCATTCTCTCAGCTTTTGGTCATGGTCATTGCAAGGGAAAATATTGACTTGTTTGCTTACTTAAGTAAACAACTTGAGAAATTTTTAATAAAAATGTAACCATTTTATATTATGTACAGTATCACATACCATAGACATGCCACCTCCTGCAGGATCAAGGTATTGGCAAGGAAATAATAACTCGCTTGTTCTCATCCAGAGTATAGCATTGGAACTACTCCATAATTGTATTGAAACTAGACTGTGTCACATACTATAGCTATAAACCTCAATTCATGTACAGATACATCTTTTTGAATTAGCAAGTTATTTTAATAAAATTTTGGCCTTTTTACCATTACAGCATCTTGTGAATTCAGTCATTGCCCTCTTCATAAAGAGTATCATGTTTTAATAGACAATTGGATGAAACTTTACACCAGTCCTTATCTTGCCATGCAGTAATCAAGTGTCTAGTTCAAAGGTCAAAGTCATTACCAGTAGTAGGGAGCCAGCCACAAGATTAGCATAATCATGTAATGTTTATAGAACACTATATGGATTATAACATCATCAGTTTTGTTTGCACACTTATTAGTTTCTCTTCAGTTGTATTCATTTGGATTGTTTACTCGTATGCTGCACATTCATTTAAATGTCAATAATTTATTTAGACCAGTTCGTAATAAATAATTTCAATAACATGAAACTAATTTTAAAGCAATCACAGTGTGATCAACAAGTCTGTTTTGTTCTTTAGTCTCAGCAAATTAAACTGCATTTTAACCTGGCCCCTTTTTTAATTAGCACCAAAGATTAGTTGTAAAGAATATTAACATCTATATTGTTTCTTGTGCATCCAGTTACATAGAGATTGGTGGCCTAGTGGTTTGAGCATCTGCTTCGAATGCAGGAGGTTGTGGGTTCGATCCCTAGCCAAGTCATACCAAAGAGTTATAAAAATAGTACTAATAGCTGCCTCGCTTGGCCTTCAGCATTAAGAGGTTAGTGTTTGGACTAGTCAGGATAATGTGACTGGGTGGGACATCATGCTACATGTCTGCGGCATGATGCCCCAGTGCTAGAAACCACTATAAACTGCAACACTGCAGATATTGTAGCAATGACTGAATTTTTATAAATATGTTAAAAATCCAAATCGCACACAAAAACACAGAGATTTTATCCAGAACTGATATTATATAATGCTTATCAGGTTAAGCTGAAATCTTAGAAGAACTACAGATCACCTGGCCTATTAGTTGCAACAAATCCATGATTTGCTTCAAAAGTTTAGGGCGCTTCTGGGGTTTGATGGGTTGGTATCTTTGGATTCCATTCTGGAAAAATGCTAACTGGGAGGAGTTATGGTTGACCAAGAGGTCCAAGATGCTTGCCATTATAGATTACTTGCACAAGTCTCTATCTCTCTGCCAGTTTCACACCAGTTATACTTTAATATGTTTTGATTCCAAGTAATTGTACTTAAATTACAGACACAAGTATCCTGGAATCAATTTTTTTAATCACATAGCGGTCATATTTTTTTTATTAACATAGGCTTACAACTCAACCAATTTGAAATTCCTTCAAAACAGATTGATGAATGGGCATGCAGTATGGCTACTGCATTATAGAGAGTTTTATGACTTCAGTTTTGTAATTGACCTCATTTTCAACATGTATCATGGTTCTTCCAGGGACATTAAAACTAGGATAACCAGAAATTCCAGTCTACATTTTACATAAACTGAAGTTGTATTTACAGTTAACTAATAGTACAGTTAACTAATAGAGCATCATTTGTACTTTGGATGACCGATAACAGAGTTTGATATAATTAGACTTGACGATGCTAAATGGAATATCTAGAATAGTGTCTATTGACTACTATTTACAGTCAAGGCTGACATGACTAACAAAGTTTGCAGTACCAGCAGTTTTGTAGGTATTGCAAGAAAGATGTTAATTGCAATTATCCATAGTGTTTAATACAAAATTTTGTTGTATTTCCCACCAATATCATTTTCTTTGATGCAGTTGTTTTGTCATCATAGAAACCCTATGATTGACAAGCAAACTGCATCAAAGAAAATAATATCTGGACAGGTGTTTAAATCCTCTTTTCCTGATGCAATATATTGTGTAATGACAATTTTAAAAAGTAAAGTTGTATAAATAACCATTAGCCATATATAATATGTAAATCAGTATGCCAATATTCCGTGTTTAGGAAAAGAATGTATAACTGATAATACAAATAATATAAAGAAAATACTAACGAAACAGGAATCTGATTGGCTTAGAAAACCAGTGGGCACTACTTGGCCATAAAGTAGTGAGAAATTTGGGAGCTGACAGGCATATACATTTTTTCAGATTGATACCAAAATAACCCAGGAATATCCTTATTGGCTTTAAACAAGTCTAAAAGTTCATTTATCTAGTCAACTCTTTTGTAGTTCAACCAATCTTAACTTTTTATAAATCGGAATGATGGTTGTGTTCATTTTTTTTTATTCGTGCAACAATGTAGATACACGTCAAGTTCAAGGGTCATTGAAACCTCCTTGTAAGCCAATGCAAGCAAAATTTTGCTTGAAATGGTTAGAATCCTTTTTTTTTTCTTTTTTTTATTGACTCCTTAAAAAGTTAAGCAGTCAGTTTACCCACAGTGAATGAATCATTAGAAATTATTGGGGATATACTCTAGTCAACCAGTAAAGCCATTCATCAAACTTGTTTACTTGAATATTGTATTTTCTAACCATTGATATTCCTTAATAATGATTGGTAAACTTGTGTATCATGATTAGACAATGTTATGTAGAAAATGGATTTGGTATTAAAAGAATTTATGAGTTGTCCCCTTTTTCTTATAAATTTAGTCCAGTCTTTTCTAGATCCAGTATACACTTCAACAGCTAACACCTTCAGAACTGTTTGTAATATCTTCATGAAATATTGCATGCATTTGTTTCATGACCTGATTGTGTATCCCATTATAATTAAATTTTTCTCAGTTTTATTAAAGATTGTGTCCAGTTGAGATTCATTCATATTCAGCTTCATCAAATTTATGTAACTAAAACAAAGTAGAAACTTTTCCATAATCTCTTTCTTAACAAAAGATTGAGTTTATTCCTGATTGAGTTCAATTATAACTGCTGCTTTTTATCCAATTTCCATAAAAATTAATTTTTGAAGTTTTTTGAAATCCACTTACATATATATACATATATATATATTCTTGCTTTAGCATAGGTGGTGCCATTTTAATGTACAGGCCATTTTTTATTTATGGACAAATGTCCATTATACAGCTTGTTTTAATGTTTGATTTTATGTTCAAAATAAAAGTTATAATTGGATTTAACTTACATTTTATTTGTAATTTATCATTGAAATCTTACTTTCCAGTAATTAAAAGGTCCATTGTCTTTTCAGTGGAGAAGTTAACTGTAATCCCAGCTTTTCTTTTGTCCCTATGTAATTTAGGGTTCACCGTCTCGCATGTTAAAGCATCAGTTGAACAAGAATTGCACACTACTGTATGATTTGTTTGTACAAGTCCGTTTAGCTCCAAACCTTGTTCTGTCATTCGACTGTACTCCTTAGCCACTTGGAAGATTGCCATGAAACTTGGCACACATTCATCCCAATCGTTGTAAATGAAATGGTACATTTATCATGGCCATCATAGTGATCACTCCTAGATCAGAAGTAATATCAACATAGTCCGACATGAATATGGTAATCTGACATCCAGTATGGTCACCATGGCCTGTATATAGTTAGTCCAACATGAATGTGGTATATCAAACCTATAATATAGTTACCATGGCCCATGTCTCATTAGTCTTACTTGAATATGGTACATCTGGTTTCCAATATAGTCACCATGGCCTATATCTAGTTAGTCCATCATGAATATGGTAATCTGACATCCATTATGGTCACAATGACCTACAGTATGTCTTGTTAGTCCAACATGAATATGGCACATCTGACATCCAGTATGGTCACCATGGCTTGGCTCTTGTGGAAAGTTGTATCAGGTCTAGGGCTTTCACTCGAGACTAAGTATTTTAATATCTCTACTGTCCACAGACCAGAAGAAGTTACGGGATGATCTGACGTTCGTTAGCTCATTTGTTATTGCCATTTCTTCTAAACTAATTCGAGGATTGCCATGAACTTGACACACACACAAAGTCATCCCATATCCAGGTTGGTCCCATATAAAAATGGTGCTACTTGCACATCAGATATGGCCGCCACAGCATCCTCTTGAAAATCTCACTACACATCCTGAAGAGATGGTAAATATCAACATCGGATTTTCACAAAACCATTTCTTATAATTTCTAGTTTGTCGTAAACGAAAATAGGGCTGAGCTGGTGTGAAATATAGCTGCCACAGCCATATCTTGAAGATCTTTGCATCACTACTCCTGAACAGAAAGTCATATTGATAAGGGAATTTTACCAGAAGACTTGTGATGTATGTCATGAAAATCATTAACTCCTACATACATGTTCACATCATGGATTTTTTCGCTAAAAGACGTATGCTGCTAAACATTGTGTTGATCTACCGGTAAGTCTAATATTGCAGCCATCTTGAACTTACTGATCCAAGTCCAGTACGACTAACAAAGCACCCATCTTGAAAATCTTTGTGCTTCTCCTGAATGGAAAATTATGTTTACACTGGGTATAGATCAAAAGACTTTTTATAATTTCTTGTTGGTTTTAAATGAAAACTGTTGATCTGATGTTTAATATGTCTGCCAGAGTGGGCAGCTTCATAATCTTGAGTCACTACTTATGAATTAATGGTCATATCACGGGTCTTCTTAAAAAGTATTAATTGTTATTTTGTCTGATCCTTTACTGAAATAGTTTTTGTCCGCACGCCCTATACGTGGCCATCTTGAAAATCTTGTATTCGCTACTCCTTCTAATGGGAATGTTTCTATGACAATGGGGGTTTTATCAGAAGAGTTTATGTGGAAGTGAAGTGATTTGTTGTAAACTTGACGATGTAGCTGCGTGGTCTTGGACAGGTAAATAGTTACCAGTTTTGTCATTCATTTGTTTGATAGCAGTACCGTTGAACAAGATGGTCTGAGTCACCAGTTGGAGCCAGGCAGAGGATTACTATGTTGCCCCTTATATCATATAGCATAAAAGTTTTGTAGTTTTTCCTTTGCACCCATTTCGGTCTCAGAGGGTTGCAAGCTCGGCTTCGTTACATAGACTTATTATGGTATCTAACTGGTCCTAAGCTAGATTGGTGCCAGTCGCATGTCCGAAATGGTAACAGAAAATTATGTCGCCCAAGATTATCAAGATGGTTTCAGCAGTTAAAAAGAAGAAATGGCCTTAACTTGAATTCCTGTAAAGTCTCTTGACTCAATCGGGTAAATTCTCTCTCTTTTTTTTAAAAACTAACCGCCAGGTAGGGGCATACTGCTATACGAAAATGTTACGTGTTTTCCCGTTTAGGACACTGACTCGGTATATCCTCATCTTTCATAACGTGATGAATTTTGCATCGCATACCTTAATCAAAATAACGTTTTGATTGCTGCATCGCCACTTGGATTTCATCACAAACGCAATGTCTTGATCGTCTCCTATTTTCCTGTAAGTTTAATTCCACTATTTATCTAACCATGGGGATGCGGTTTATTTCAAACAAATTGAGGCTATATTTTTAACATTTTATCTTTCATTTTATATACATTTTACAGAATTTAAGTTCATAGCCACTGAATTTTTATCGTTTATCAGTTCATTTTTTATGGGGGGGGGGCTTGATTGTCTTCTATGTATGGGTTTGTTTGGAGAGGTGGTTGTTTTATTTGTTGCTGTTTAGCAATTATTACATGTGCATTTTTTTTAACAAGGTGACATTTATTTTGCACGAAACAATTGGTATTGTGTTGGCGTGCTGTTGAACCATTCAACAACTGCTACTGTACCATTTGCATGCTTGGTTTATTCTTTATCTGTACTAACTGGGCGTTATTGTGTTTATAACTTACGCTTTGTAAGTCAGGAATATGCAATAACATGTTTTATTTGTGGATCTGCGTTGGATACAACAAGTCCACCCGTTGGGTCAGATATTGTAATAGTCTGTCAGCCAATTCTGCTGTTTAGCACAAAATTCTGACGATCACATATACTTTGTCTTATTCTGCACCGATCATCATCATAATCGTCATCATCATCATCGCTAGTCTCTTCACCTAGTGTGGTAGTCAGGGCACTGTGTTGCTGAACATCTTATCAGTGTCCTCCACATGGCTCGATCATGTGCCAATGCCTCTGTCTCGGCAAAACTTTTTCTGGTCCATTCTGTGATGTCAGTCCACTGTCTTCTCTGTCTGCGTCTCCTGGTGACAACATGGACGCTTCCCTGCAGTACTGTTTTGGATAAACTGATGGCTCTAGTGACATGGCCATACCATTTCAGCTTTCTCTTTTTGATGGTGGTGAAGAGGACTTCATATTAGCCTACTTTGTGCCTGATGGTGTTACGCACTTCTTCATTTGTGGTCCATTTAAGAGATGCCAAGGATGGTTATGTAGCATATCATTTCAAGTGCCTCGATTCCTCTTCGTTGTAATTCTGCTGTCAGTGTCCAGGCCTCACATTAATACCAAATGATTGAGATGACTAGTGCTACCAATAGTCTGATTTTAGTTTTCAGACAAATATTCTTGTCTCCCGAGATGGGTCTTAACTCTGACATAGCTGCCGTTGTTTGTGCTGCTCGTGACAAAAATTCTGCGCTTGGCCCCTCTTCGGTGATTATGGAACCAATATATTTGAACTGGCTCACTGTTTTCAGTTCCTGTCCTCTGGCTTTAATCTTGGCTGAGATTTGTTTGCCACTATATGTCATCAGCTTTGTCTTTACAGCGCTTATCTCCATGCCCAAATCTGGAAGATGTTTCATCCAGGTTCTTCACTAAAGTGGCAAGCCCGTCTTCACTGCCTGCCAGCCCATCAATGTTGTCTACAAAGCATAGTTTGGTGATGTTACGCCCTCCATTGCTGACTGTCGACTGGTTTTCAATGGGTAGGCTGATGATACGCTCTAAGTAGATGTTGAAAAGCGTGGGTGACAGGAGACAGCCTTGACGTACTCCATCTGATGTCTGGAACCAGTCCCCCACAGAACATTGATCAATTACTGCATAGTAGCCTTGGCGTACAGCTGCTTGATGGTATTGGTCAACTTTTGACCCATGTTGTACTCCTTCATTGAAGTCCACAATGCCTCGAGTCATACTCTGTCAAAAGCCTTTTTGAAATCTATGTACACATGATAGATGTCTTGTTGATGTACCTTTCATACAGAACCCTGAGATTGAATATTTGTTCTCTTTTGCCTCTTCCACACCGGAATCCTACATGTTCTTCAGCCTTATTTGCTTGTGGTTTTTCTGTTCAAAATGTTCGTCAGCATCACCAGATCAAAATGACCTGTAGTTTTGGCACAGCTGGAGATTATCTTCTTTTTTTCGGGGGGGGGGGGGGGGGAATGTTATAATCAGTGGTTGGGTCCACTGTGTTGGACATTCACCTGTCTGCCAGATCTTGTTGCAGATAGTTTTTAGTAGCTCTATCATTGACCGCCCTTGATAAGTTCAGCTGAGATGTAGTCTACTTCAGCTGGAATCCCATTTTTCAGTGCTCTTATTGCTGAAATCATCACCATTTTTGGAGTTTGGAACTTCAAGCACCTCTTGGTCTCCTGTGGACTGGTGGTTGTAGAGTTCTTTACAATACTCAGTCCATCTTTCTGCAATGTCACTCGCTTTTGTGAGGCATTTTCCATTTTCGTTTTGAATGGTTCTGACTCTTGGCTGCTTCTGTCTGCAAATACATTCGCACCGAAAAGTTCTTGCAATTTATCTTGAAGAATAATGAAAATATGGTGTGGTTTCTTTTACAGTTTTAATCATAGAAATTAATGGAGGTTGAACGAAAAAAGAAGAAAAAAAAATCTTACTTCGTGAGTTTCTTTTATTATTGATTTAGAATGTTGCATTTCTATTAATGTTCATTATATTTTACAGGTAATAACTTTATAGTCTTTTTCGAAATGCACAAATGTCAACCACGCTTGAACGTACGTACTTTTGGGTATGTTAGAGTATACAATTTGATGAATTATCGATGTAAGACACAGTAAGCATATATATAGGATATTTGTGGCTCTCGCCTATCTGCCTCTTTGTCTGTCTGTATGTAAGTACGTCTCATTTCGTCAAGAAAAATGGGTATGCATATCCTCAAATGAATGTGTGTTCGCATACGTATATTACATAAACATACTTGTTGATATTTTGTCCATTAGTAGGGTACATACCAGTCAGCTGCTTAACATGCAGATAAAACAGATGTTCTTTTCAAAGCAATACAACTTTTATTAGGTCATCTGTAGATACTACACATTCCATCATAGGCTAGTAACAGACATCAGTCATGTGACTACACTGGAAACTGAATGAATCTTCTATGCTCTGTTTCAAAAATTATGCTACATTAATTTTATTCATCAATACTTCTGGATAAAAACGTGTTAAAAATAAAGCTAAAACAGAAACAGTGACTGATAAAGACAAAAAATGTGAATATTTGTGAGTATCCATGTATTATTGACTTGTAGAACATGTTCTTACAAGCAGTCTCTTTTTTGAATTATACTGTTTGCAATTTTACATCCGGTCACGTGGATCAATATTGCTTTTAAGGCGAACCAAAGTAATCGAACGGAATCTGTGAAAATTGAATTTTTCAAATTTACATATTTGATGCAAGAAAAGTTAAACAGAATTAAACTAGTTTAAAGAAGGATGTTCTAGATGAATTTGCTGGTGACAATCAGAAATGTTGTCTAAAGGCCCCAGAAAATTTGAGTTATTACATGTGAGCATAATCAAAGAAAAATAATGCTGAAAGTTATTGCATGTACCGTTTGATACTTGATGTTTCATACGTAAAAAAGAAAATGAAAAAAGTCATTGAGCATGTTATTTAATCTGAATATTGTACGATATTTACGCCCAACTATGAAAAAATATTCCATCTGCATTAATTACTCTCTTTTAGTCTTATGTTAGCCAGTGTAATTAATTCTTTGTCAAGTTCATCTGAATACATTAATATACTGTGTTCCATTTTGTTTATAAAACGTTTCTGGTTTAAAATATTCAGCATTACAGATCAGCTGACGTATCGAATTAGTGTTATAATTTTCTCATCGAATTCGTGTTATAATTTTCTCATCGAATTTGTGTTATAATTTTCTCATCGAATTCGTGTTATAATTTTCTCATGGAATTTGTGTTATATTAAACTTCGTGTATAACACGAGATAATCGTGTTATAAACGAACTAATAGCCTTGCGAAAGTAACTAAGAAAGATATATCAACATATGAAAAATGCAAATTGTTGAGATTGTTTTCGTTCAAGTTATGTAACAATATGCAATAAATATTTAAAATCGGAAAGAAAAGTGAAATATTCCTACAAATGTATCAGAAATTATATATGATGAACCTATATTATCAGGTATAATATAAAAATATGGACAGTATTAAATTTAATTAATTGATATCATTTAAATATGGAAATTAAATATTGAATTTTCTGATATAATGTAAGTATAGACACTGAACCTAAATATCTCATTTAATGTATATGCCTCCTAGTATGAACAAAAGATGTTTGACATATATAATTGATTCAATGTTTAACCATAATGATCTGTATGTAGTACAGATAAGATTCCTTCTTTTGTTCACTTGTTGTTTCGCTAATCAAACGTAGAACTGTGAACTATCCAGAACTGATTTTTTGTGTGGACATGCGCATTCGAGCTTAGGGAAAAAAGTTTCAGCGCTACGATCAGTAACTCCGTTGCAACCGTGAAACTATCTATAGTATAGTACAATTTTCATGAGTTAAACGTGTATAGAATGAATGAAGCAAGAAGACTAAAAAAAAGCCATAGGTGGGCTCGGACAGCTTTGATCAGTTTAAAATTAATACCCACCCCTTCCATTCCTAATTTCGCGTCTTAAATAATTCGTAGTAATCGGATCCATATGAACATTTCCTACTTCCACTTCCGTTTAACACAAAATGCACATGTCGTCCTGTTTCTTTATGGCAGAAAGTTCTTCTCCACGGTTGATTGTTTAGAAAACATTAACGTAGATTGTATAGTCTTACTATTTAAAATATTGTTATTTTCCCATTAGTACCCTCTCTAAAAAATTAATGAAAATATCCAACTTTCATGAGTGTTTGACTTTTTCATCGTCTGCTATAGTGCTTGTATCGATTGTAATCAGTTCACATAAATAGCATACAGTTTAATAATTGTGCAAACCGCTCCGGTAGCCGAGTGGTTGGAGCGTCCGTCTCGAAAGCGGGAGGTCGTGGGTTCGAGCCCCGGCCGAGTCATACCAAAGACTTACAAAAATGGTACTAACAGATGCTTTTCTCGGGGATCAGCAGCAAGAGGTTTGTGTTAGACTGGTCAGCCTGGTGTCCGGATAATGTGACTGGGTGGGGCTATATGTCCGCGGCATGACGCCCCCGTGCTAGACATCACTATAAACTGCATCACTGCAGACATCGTAGCGTTACGACTCAGAATGTGCTAAAGTTACGTTAAAAATCCCAATCACTGTGCTCATCTTAACGTACTGGAAATATTACGAATCAAGCATTTATTACCGTCATTTTAATGTGTCAAATTAATTTAGCTTATTTTCTGTACTTAAGGATTTTTAAATTAAAAAAATATACATATATCAATCTTGCCATCTGTATATATTATGTATAATGCATTCCTTAATGTATCAGTCTGTATATGCGTCTATCTTTTTGGTGTATGTAAGATCAGATCGATATATCTCTCTGGTGTACGTGTGTAGGATCAAACCGACCTGTCTGTCTCGTTGGTGCACGTGTTTGCGATCAAACCGATCTGCCTGTCTCGTTGGTATACTGTGTAGGATCAAACCGATCTGCCTGTCTCGTTGGTATACTGTGTAGGATCAAACCGATCTGTCTGTCTCGTTGGTGTACTGTGTAGGATCAAACCGATCTGTCTGACTCGTTGGTGTACGTGTTTACAATCAAACTGATCTGTCTGTCTCGCTGGTGTACGTGTGAAGGATCAAAACAATATATCTGTCTCGTTGGTGTACGTGTGTAGGATCAACTCGATGTCTTTTTTTTTAACGATGAACAACCACACAAGTTTCTACTAAATGACGCGCATAAAGTAAATAATAAATAAATTTACGACATTTTCTAAATTTGACGACAACATCTACCAATATATATCAGCAATTCATAAACATGGCAGGCGATTGCATTGGATGAGTGAAAGTCAGGCGATAACAAGAAATCATGCGTACGCATTTACTGGGTAGAAGTTAACAAAATGAAAGAAACTGAGTAATTCACTTTCAAGTTAAAGATAATGCAAGGAAAATGACTTTTAGAAAATTAGAGAAAAATGTTTCAATAATGTACATTTTTTAATTTGATAGTGATTCAATCCATTTATTTAATTTTAGTCCATTCATAAACCTAAATTAGTGTTTTACCTCACGAAATGCGTGGGTAATTTACTTTTTTTCCATTAATTAGTAATGTTCTTAAATATAACTAGAAACTACTTCGATAACTGCTTTCATTTGTTAAATATACACAGTACGCGAAAACTGGTGTAGTTCCCCTATTTTAACAAAGATATACTGACATCAGATAAATTATCTAGCGTATGCCTATAGTCGGAACTTCGTAACTTAACTACGAAATCCTTTATTTTCCTGGGAGGTTTGTATATGCATAGTCCAAAACCTACATAAAGGTACCTACATATCTTGCATAACAAAAGCGTACACATTAAGTAATTAAGTACCGCAAGAAAGGAGGGACGAGGCTAACAATTTAGTCATAATATTTGACACATGTGCACATTTTGCTACGTACAAAAAAAGATTTAAACTACCTAAATGACACTCAAAGTAATTGCAGTTTCTAAGATTTGTGGTTAGGTTATCTCGAAGAAAACGAAAAAGAATGGTTGCTGTTATAATAATTAACCGAGTAAGCTAAAGCGATTGATACGAAATTTGGAGTTAAGCCAGATTAACTAAAACCGCTAAGTAATTCATTAATAACATTAATAACAAATCAACTGAATTTGTATTAGTTCCTATGGTCTTTAAATGCAAAACGTTCTCTCTCTCTCTCTCTCTCTCTCTCTCTCTCTCTCTCTCTCTCTCTCTCTCTCTCTCTCTCTCTCATTGTAGGTTTGTTAATAAACAAGCATGCAGTAAGTACGAACATATATACGTACTAGTTAGATCCGATTTATTGCCGCTACGATGGAATTCCCTGATTTACTTTTTAATTTATTAATTTGTCTTAATTTCAATAAGTAATTAAGTAAAATGAAGCACGAGTAAATAAAGAAGTACCACTTGTCTTATTTGTCCGGACGGCGGCAACGGCTGTCGGCCTCAAGTGGCAAGCAGATGGTCCTAAAGAGATCTGCACATGTACTTAGTGGGGGGTGTTCACTTCAAGACATCCGCTAGAAGGCACTAAATTGGGGAGGAGGCGAACTGATAAAGTCAGCTATCCGCCATGTTTTCGTTAGTAGTTTCCTTGTAATGTTCAGACGCTAGTCTGCTAGTTTGGTATGGCTGTTTCTATCCTATATTATTGGATCCAATGGATCAGACGTAAGGTAAGCACACTTGAGTCTTGCAGGAGTGTATTGTGGATGCAACCTATGGTCAGTCACTATTCAATTACACATTTGCATCATACGTATTGTGTGCATCTCATGTTTAGGATACAGGGAAAATATACTAACATCAAATTCAACAGGTAAACTATGCTAATATCAATTTAAACATATAATGGGGGAGGGGGTTGAAAGGTTGACTACTTTGCGAATTACACTTATCGTGTAGTGTTTCATGTTAATGGATATCCATCCTATGTGCACTTTGTTCGGTGATGTACTTTTAATATAACCGAATTTTTTCTTCTCTCTCTCTCTCTCTCTCTCTCTCTCTCTCTCTCTCTCTCTCTCTCTCTCTCTCTCTCTCTCTCTTAAGAGGAGACTAGAACACCAATGACAATATTGCGCACAGGGATAACAAGACATCCAAACAGCACCATATCTTTATGGAATATGGCTGTACATGTTTTTCTAATGGCACTTGTAATGGCTAGCTATATCGTGCCGAGGAACGGGACAGAAATTGTCCTCTGGAATATATAGCACTGCAACGTATTAAATAAATACTTGGTATCTTTTAGTGAACGTATATATACATTTTGAAATATGTTCCAAAACTTGTCTTGGTGTATTAAACCCATTTCTGCCACTATCCCATACTTCTTTAAATAACAGAAGAGGATTTTAGAAAAGTAAAGGAATGACGGAAATGATTTGACACGCCAATCTCGTATGTTTCTTTGCATTTAGACCAGTATCATGCACAATTCATGATAGTTACATTTAAACTATACAGCTGTTTCGCATGCTGGGTTGCACAAATCTCACACATCACGGAACCTAAGATAATAATAAAATTAAATAATTAATAAACACAAAATAATAATCAACTTAAGAAATCAATATTAAATTAATGTATTGTTGTTAATACAAATGAAATGGTTCATGCTATTGTCTGCTTGTGTTTTGCATTTCAAGGAATATTATTATAGGCGGGTGTTTTTGTAGTGTTTTTTTTTTTTTTTTAAAAAAATGACAGTTTAATTTTAAATTTGAAAATAACGAAAAATAATCACTAATGTTAAAGTTTGGCAGGCAAGTTCTTGACTAAGGAAATGTAGCATAATTACCATTAATTTGATTTTCTTTTGTCTACGCAGTCTATTCAGCTGTTTATTGTTTTACAAAAACAAAGTGAAATAAAGCTACTTTGATAGATCCATCGCAAATTCCTATGTCGTGTCTTTTTTATTTTCTACTTTCTGTGGAAATGAAACGGAATGTAATAAACAAACTTTTAACCCATCCTTCCTTTTTCCATTCTCCATGTGACCATCCATCATTCTGTCAGTGCGTCTCTGCCTCGCTGTCCATTCCGTAAAAATACTTCTTAATTATAACTTTTCAAAAATGGTGCGCATCCTTAAAGTTATAAGAATTTGAAAGAGGTGGATTTATTTTGCATTTTATGGTGCGATTATATCTGTGATAGTCCCATCAAATCAATTTCATTTCTGTATGATAACGATATTTATTATTATCATCATCAGTTTTCTCCCACACATTTACTGGATGAGGTCGCACATAAGTTAAAACAATTCGCATCATTATTTTGACGCATTAGATCAATATTTGTCTGATTCATCTTCTAATTTTTCCACACAATACATATTTATTCGTACTAGATTTTACCTTAAGTTTGGCATGCAGGTGAACATTGGTGAGCTAGAAGTTGGACTTGAAGCGTTTTGTCCTTGTTATGTGAAATTATGTATTCTGATCAATGTTCCCAATGTTTCTGTATAAAATACACTGTTGGATTTATGACCCTTTTCACATTTTAAAACTTACAAAAACTATGATGGGTTAGTACATTACAGCCTCTTTTTTAAACTCAAAATATATGCAGTTTTACTGCAGACGTTACCTTTTTTAAATAAAAAAATTAACTTGCGATTGATTTGAGAAAAGTGTTATAACTTAAATGTTCTGACTCACTGGATTCGCTTGTTTGAAAGAGATTAACAATAGTCTTCCTCCCAATTATCACATACACACAGACACACACACACGCGCGCGCGCGAGCGTGGGTGGGGCAAATAAATTAAAGAAAACAGTATTTTGTTGGTCAATAAGTTAAATTATATTCTACAATTGAAGACTTTCACATATTACCGCTTCAGTGGCCTTACCAACAAAATGGTACGAGCAGCTGCCTCATTTAGCCCCCAGCATGACGAGGTTAGTGTTAGGCTGATCAGCATGGTGTCAGAATAATGACTGAGTGGATGGGACATGATGATACATGTCTGCGGCTTGATACCCAACTGCAGACATTGTAACGATATGACTAAAAGTGATAAAGCTGCTTGAAAAATTCAAACACACACACACACACACACACACACACACAGATATACAAACTTTCGCAATATTCTAGAAAAGATAGTCCAGTGTCCTGCAAAATTATTGTAGTTAGCTACAAGATCAACCTGAGCCTGAAGTATGAGAAGTTGCTGTTCAGTAAGAAAACATCTGTTTTCTGGAACAATTATTAGGCCTTCTTCATCAGAATCATCTGATAAGGTCTCTTGTATTTTCTCAAACGTCTAGGCCGTAGTTGCCAAAGTCGTAAATATCGTCGGGGTCTTGCAAATAACTTAATATATGTCGATGTGTGAATTCCCGGTACAAAGACAGTGTAATCAGTAACGTACAAATATTTTTCTTGTTACCCGAGTCTAACACGTTGTTTTCCTCCATCAATTTGAACAAATCACTGTATAACATAGAGATGACTTTGTTACGTTTTCCCCTTCTACCCGCTGAATGTGAACACTGCGACCAACAATAAAGTGTCATCTGTTGCCTCACTGTCTCATATCTAGCAATTTCCGTTTTCTCTACCCCCATCTCACGCGATGCGGTAGTCCACACATATCCACTGCCTCATCAGAATTTAAATGCAGTCAGTGCCTTGTCATTTGTAGCTTCACGAATATCTAATCATTGAGCTGTAGCCATCCACCATGTCGTGAAAAACGATGCGCCAGTGTATCAACTTGTGGTTGGTATCGACATGCCATAGATGATTTGGCCTTTTGACCTTATATACTTTCATTTTTAAATAGTTCCTCCTCTTCCCACTGGATCAATTCTTTGAATATTTTCTTGCAAACGCCATCTTTGTAAATGTATGCCATGCACCCGAAGGTTCCATTTGACTCGCCAACATTAGGCGTACTAGGCAATATATCACGAACTTGACTGTCAATGCTACGATCATTTATGTCCGAAAATGTGTTCGGTATATTCAGTTCGGTCCTTCTATATAATGTTGAGATGCTAATTGACAGACATGAGGCAATTCGGTCCCATGTCATACCGGCTTCACGTAATGAGTCTAGTTTGATAGAAGGAAATACTGACTTGGTCGACCAGGTCGAGTTCTCCCTTCAAATGGGCATTCATATGAAAACGATTACCTCTAAACTATCTAGCAGGTTTTGCAGATCTGAAAGTATTCCGCGGATGGGATAGTGAAGTTCCTGTGACATGTGTTACACTTATCTTCTTCCAGCAAGATATATGACAGCTAATAAACGATGCAGTCCTCCAGTTTTTTAATTTGGTATTCTAAATCCTAATAAATCTTGTGTCAGATAAAACCTATTCATATTTTGCAGACAAGAATCTAGATTTGTTACGAAGTCGACAATTTCATTTCTTTACATAATTAACATTGAAGGAAACATGTTCATTCAAATCAATCTCAAACCACAACGAATGCTGGACCGGACGTCACAAAGAGAGATTAAACTCAAAGCGAAAACGTTTCAACTTTTTCTAACGCTCACCCAACGATTACTCCAGTTCACCCAGTGTTTGCATGTATTGTTACACGCAGAAGGGTAATACTTGACCGAGCGGTGTCAAACCCTGGCGCGAATCCAGCTGTAAGTCATATGTTTTCCCCAAATTTCCAAAGACTTCCATACAATTTGAGTTGTAAATTGGAAAGACAGACGTGCCTGCTTTTATATACTAAATTTTACTCTATTGAATTCAAGACCATATATAAATCAACTTGCCAAAGGTCCATCAACCATTTGCATTGTTTTTCTTCATCATCATCAGATTTCTGTACCGCCAGCAGTTATGCCAAATAAAATACACTAGTATCCTCTTTTTCACTGGGAACTATTTTTACTCCACACCCAATGCTAGTCGATGTACACTTTTATAGGTGCATTACGCCAATATAACCACCTATTTTCCACTATTGGCACATAAACGGCATCTATCAAATCCATACTTGTTGATTCCATTGTATAATTTACCGGTTTCCCACTGTAAATAATGTCACCTCATCCACACCACAATTTTACATCACTAGATTTTAATATGGACTATCTTACTACCAGGGTTAGTCATTCGCTTTGGACCTGAATTCACTACTAGCGAACCATGGCATCGTTCAAACTCACTAACACTCGACTCCGTGACGTTTGCTCCTAGTAATTGGCTAATTATTTCGGGCTAGGAATATTTCCATGGCGCCGAATCCCAATAATCACACAAACCAAAGAATTGCTTAAAATGGGGCGCTATCAAATGCGCATACTCCAAATTTATTACAGTATCTTTTATGAGAACTTTTGTGGGATTGTTCTCATAAACTCATAGACGTATTAATTTTGGAATCCGGAATGAAATAGAGAAAAGAAGAAAGGGTTCCTTAGAGAAGGTGTCACAAAGATGAAGGGACGTCTGGGGAAAAGGTACTGGATCTAATCTGTAATGAGAGAGACAAATCTTTTCTAGGTCAGAATAAAGGAACTGGCCTGGGCGGTTTATGCCGCTTTTTTATATGTAATCTAGGCGCAACGATATGACCAAATATGGCCATCCCTCTAAACACCGGTGTATAATTTTTCCTAGCTAGAAAGATGCTCCCATTTCCACTAAGAACGTCCATATTGTTTTTATGTAATTCGACAGAACGGTAGCTTTAGTTTCTTAGTCACTAGATTGGAAATCTGCTAATGTATAATCTTGTAATCTAAGGCTTGCTTACAAATATATTTCTTGCTGAGTTAGCGATACAGCGCGTAATGTGCAATGCCTTTTGCTTGTAACGGCATTCACTTTTATTCCATTAATATATAGTTGTGATTTAGAAATAAATGAAATTAATTTCAATATGTTTTAGAAAATTACTTTAATATAAATTAGTGAAAAATTGCTTTAATACAATTTACAGAAAATGTCAATCCTATTACTTTTACTAAAATTCTGTCCTAATATATCTTTATTTTATGCCTTTATTTGAACATCTCTCAGGGAACCCCAATGGCTCAGATGTAGATAGTCGGACTCGTGATGTACGGTTCGCGGGTTCGGTACCCGTCTAGACCAAATTTGGTCGGTTGCTTCAGTGTGTCCCGTGAGTAACGTACTTAGCTACCATATGATACGTACGATACAACTAGTAATATATTTAACATGCCGTTAAATCCAAGACGAAACAAAAGACCCCAGCCCCACCCTACACTAAAACAAAACAAAATCATAATTGAATAAACCTAACTGTTTGGCGTTCCTACTATTTTCGATTTAATAATTGCTTGTAACAGAATAATGTCATGCTGATTTATTTTGCACGTGTTTTAAAACCTACACTTAAACAAAGAAAGTGGCAGTTTTTGTTATAGCTTTTTCTTTTGGAAACAGAAAACTTTCTTATAATAACAACATAACTTTTTTTTAATGTCATGGGTTGGAAATGTGTCCAGTTTATTGTGGAGATTGTAGGACGTCCATGTTGCGAAGGGTGTTGCCTACCTGTTATAATTCAAATTAACTCTTTAAAGGAAAGTGTACTCCGCAACATTTGTCATCTGGAGATTGTAATACGGATTGACTTTACATTAAGGGAAGGCAAAATATGTAAATTGTTGTAAATCTAATATGCATTATTATACCATGTATAGCATTATTATACAGTCCGTGTATAGCATTATTATACCGTCCGTGTATAGCATTGTTATACCGTGTATAGTCTAAATCCTGTCCATTATTAATCGTACCCAATTTCTGGTTTTCGAAAGTACAATTACAATCTAGTCAATCACTCTCGTAGCCTAAGTGGTTTGAGCGTCCGCCTCTGATGCGGGAAATCGCACACGTCTGTTTTAATTTGGTAAAATAAATTTGTAAACGTCTAGTGCAAAAGATATGCAATTTTTTGTAGAAGGAGCAGCCACGCATACATCACAAGTTGCACTGTTTCGGATGCTGACGCGGGTAAAAAAAATCGGTACATCTATACTGTATACAACATGCAAAGTATCAAATGCTCCGCCCTTTAAAATTAAAATAAAGGATGCCACCTACTGTGACAGAATTTTCAGAGTCATATAAATTTAATGTAAGTAAATATAGACTTTGTCATTCTTTGATTTACTTGATATATATCCCAAAATAATAGGGTACTTTTCTAAAGGTTCACTGACAGACTATAATGTGGTGTTGTAAAAGACATCTTTTAATTATCTTTCTAATGTCGCAATAATATAAGAATCTTATGTAATTTAGACAAAACCTTTATGTGCGAGCAGAATACGTAATTAGACTTAACAGATTGAATTATTGCAGTCTAATAAAAAATATGCAAATATTTTTTTTCTTCTTTGCCTTTAGGCTGTGCGATGTAGATGCACCACTCTATGAGCAATTCATTACAATGGTTAATTTAAATTAAATAAAAATCTTATGTACACTTTATTACCAGCATGCAGTATTCTATATGTCAATTATTGTTTGACATTTTTTTGTTGGAGGAAAAAAACTAGCTGACTAGTGTAATGCCTTCGTTATTTTATACTTGTGTATGGCGAAAAATGGTCTAGCTGCGCGCCAGATTACTTTACGTAGTAATAGCATTTCCCATTTTGGCAAGGCAAGTTTAGCCTTAAGAATGACTACGTATGTCATTTTGTTTCCACTACAAAGTCATCTGACATATTTTCACCCGTACATGATCATCGAAAGAAAGCAAATTGATAAAGTAGCATTATCTCCCCTACCACATATTAACTGATGTTAATTAACAGTGTATGTTATAGGCGTCTTCTCTTCCAACTAGACTTTGTCACTGCATGTATTATGGTCACATGAAATTTCACTAGACCAATGCTGTCCAACCTTTTTCACATAATGTGCGACTGAAATTATTTTCTTGAAGCCGAGCGCCTCAGCAGAAATGCAACGACTAACATTTTTTTAATTCACAACTGTTTACCTGGTTAAGAAGAAATACTACGAAAGTAGGTCATCATTGCTCGACCTCTGACAAGCCATTTAAAATCAGCCCGCGGGCCGCAGGTTAGAAAGCACTGAAGTATACGATGAAACAGAATTACGAAAAATGAAATTTAGCTAAACCATGTAACCTCTAGTAGTAAAGGGAAATTAAATTTGACTGAACCATGTAACCTAGAGTAGTATTGGAAAATGAAAGTAGACCATGTAACTGAGAGGATTACGAGGAAATGAAATTTGACTTGACCATGTAATTAGAGTAGTTTAGGGAAATGAAATTTGACTAGACCATGTGACCTAGTCTAGGGAAATGAAATTTGACTAGACCATGTGACCTAGAATAGTATAGGGAAATGAAATTTGACTAGACCATATAACAGGATTACGAAGAAATTAATTTGACTTGACCATTTAATTAGAGTAGTATAGGGAAATTAAATTCGACTAGACCATGTACCAGTAGTATGGGGAAATGAAATTTGACTATACCATTTAACAGTAGTATGGGGAAATGAAAGTTGACTAGATTATTTAACAGTAGTATGGGGACATGAACTTTGACTAGACCATGCAATATAGTATTATGTGGAGATTAAATCTGAGTAGACCATGCACTGTATAATGTGGAGATTAAATTTGAGTAGACCATATAACATGATAAAGGGGAAATAAAAATTGACTAACTAGAACATGTTACTGAGTATTATGGGAAAATACATTTTTGACTAGACCATATAATAGAGGATTATGGGGAAATAACATTACATTAAACTATGCTGGTGAGATGATTGTGTGGGAAATGAAATCACAATAGACCGCGTAAGTAATAGGATTATGAAGAAATGAAGTTACACTATCCCAGGTAATAGGTAAATGAGGAAAATGAAATCACAGTAGACTAGCAGTACTCATGGGGAATTAAATTGCATAGTGAGAATATGTTGATACAATTTATCTTTATTAATCATTCTTTTTACTTAGCTGATTGTCAATTATTCATTTTATTTATTTGAATAATTTATTGATTTAAATGATTAATTAGTCGGTTTGTAGATAAGATATTAATTTTCTGTAAATGACGGTACGCCATTCAATCAACACATTTCGACAATTCGTGTATTTTACAATATACACATGTAGTGACACGTATGTGTGCGATTTTCAGCGGTCTCTCATACTGTCAGTCTCTAAGTACATACCTATCAGCCTACCCACCAGACAAGCCTATTAATCCCACATATTATGTCAGCTACAAAGGAAGATGGAATAAAGTTCAGACATAAGCTGATCCTTGTAGTAGTTTACAGCTTTATGTTGTATTTCAAAAGATGAGGTTTTATTAATGGTTAGTTGTTTTATTGATATGGATCTAGAACCTGAGATGGTGTGTATCACATGAATATGCTTAGAAATGTAGTTTTACCAGTCACTCCATTTGAGTCTATTTATTTGGGGCTAAAATGTGCCGATTAAGATCCCCCCCCCCCCTCCGTTTGCATAATCCAAGGCAGTTTATTGGAGTGACCGGTCAATAACTTGACCAAGATGGACGAGGATGTCAGCAAAGAAATGAGACTATGGAATTTGTAATTTATAGATACAGTGCAATATGTCATGAATATGAATATATATATATATATATATATATATATATATATATATATATATATATATATATATATATATATATATATATATATATATATATGTGTGTGTGTGTGTGTGGACGCCGTAGTATCCGCGAATTCATTATTGGACTTGCCTGTTTCTTCCTGTATTTATTCGCCTAATTAATGTTGCCAGAACAATGAATACTACCGAGAATGATAATTTAATTTTTAAATCAATGAAATAATACACTTTGTTAATATATAAAATCTTTCGAAGCTATATTTATTATCAGTGGATTCAGCCGACATTAAGACGACTTGTAATCATTTCTTCATGGTCGTAGACATTAGGACCACTTTAGTGCATTGCATCATGTCCGCGGACATTAAAGTTCACTTTAGGACCTTTCTTAGAGTCCTGCGGAAATTAAGGAAACTTTAGACTTTCTTTTTGTCCGCGGACATTAAGGAAAATTCTGACAATAAGACTTGTAAATGAGTAACAATGCTGCAGTTGCGTCAAAATATGTACAGCTCTGCTTGTAACAAGATAACCGGGTGTGATTTCTGGATTCACAACAGAACACTTTTGAAGAGGATATAAATATAATGTTTAATAATGAACGACTTTAATGGGTAATTAATTATGAATACATGTATATATAATCCAAAAATGTTATTAATTAGCATGAGAACTCACAAATGTAATAAGGAAAAATACAAATAAATTACTTCACAAAATACAAAGACAAGGGGTGAATGTTTCGCAGTGATTTCACAATAAAAAGATAGGATGGATCAAACTCATTATTTCAAAATACAAGACAATATACATTAATAACCTTCGGCTATCGTTGTTCACAAAAACGAAACTCTAGTGCATGTATTTAATAAATAAAAGAATTTATACAATTACGTGACACTGATATTTCCATAATGTTTACTATTCTAAATTTGTTCTTATTTTAAAAGTATCTTTATGCGGGATGTATATTAATGCTGCATGGCATCTCTAATTATAATACCATCAAGATCGAGATTCACTATCTAGAGAAGGCCTTACCGGACTGACATAATCTTGACAAGTTGTCATCACGGTCTTTTACACGTAGATTGATTTATTAGAAGTATTCTTGTCAGTCGCCCATCAATTACTTAAAGCAGTTCTTAATTTGTCACAACAGCTTGTATCAGATTCGCTCACAGTGTGATGGTGGTGGGTGACATTTTGTGTTGCTTGATAAAACAGTTCATAGTCACATTTGACCTATGGCATTGACCTTTTGTAGGATAAGTAGACATAAATGAAAAGGAAAAACGTAATGAGTTTAGGGTTGTCTGCCTTCTTTCGGGTCATAATAAAAAAAAAGATTTGTCGGTCGCGACAGTTTACGCGGAATAATTTCGCAGAGCTGTCAGACGACGTTGTTCAAGTGTTGAAAGCCCAATGTTACATCCAAGGAGTGAAATATGGATTGAAGTTCACTATAGCTGAGTATACCTTTGAGGTTTCTATTGTTACATACATCAGAATCAAATCTTCATTTGTAGCTCTCATATGAATGTATTTAAACAATTTTTTAACTACTTGTCTTTGTTTCGTGTTTAACAGGTTGTATCCACATACAGCGGGCTTTCCCACTCTGTTGATCTTATAGTGCCATTTACTGTGCATGGTTCTTCGAGTCCTGAGTCAAGATGATGCAAACTGGAATTTGTAACCAAGGATTATTCAGAAGAAGTTTGCTGCTAGTGGTGATATCGTTGCTATTTATTCAGTTATTCGTGAATATGGTAATGTATGAACGGAAGAACACTGCAGTGTACTCTCTTGTCTTCTCTTACGTTTATACACAGAATAAAAGCAATGTTTTAATGCGAAACACAACTTTAGAAACACCGACATCAGTGCTTCCCGTGTGTCCACTTATTCCACCCACATTACGTAAGTACAGATCAATTTATTATCAATTTATTATTTCATAACTTACTCAATGAACTAATAATTATGTTACTCTTTACTTAATTTTTCTTAATTATTTCTTTATTTTGTTGTATTTTTATCTACATTACAATGCCGACATATACGTTGCATTTAGACACACTCATGATCT
Source organism: Unio delphinus (assembly GCA_029339505.1). Lineage (NCBI taxonomy): Eukaryota > Metazoa > Mollusca > Bivalvia > Unionida > Unionidae > Unio > Unio delphinus. The sequence continues at coordinate 8,082,027 of JAQISU010000042.1, forward strand.
TAGTACAACTACAGGGGAATATTGAAATTTATAGTGACAAAAAAGACTAATGTTGTACATTAAGACATCGGGTAGTTTATTTTTATGATGCTTCTGTTCCTATGAAAACATGCCTGTATGCTTGTGTTTGAAAACAATTAATATTTCGAGTTTATGTCATGTAATGTCTTATTTTGACAACGTTGCTGAACATAGAGAATATAAATATCGCATCAGCACGTGATTATTTATATTTTCTGCAGGTGAATTTCATGCGCAAAGTTTTTACGCGTCTGTACCATAAGCTATTTTTTTTACCGAGTTTCTTGCATTTGTTCAAATTTTTTTTACTCGTCTGTACAATTACAAATTTACCGAGTTGCGTGCCATTTTTACAGTTCTGTACGATTAGCTCTTTTCCGATATCTTCTTTTTGTACAAACAAGATTGTTTTCTTGAAAATAATCAGCAAAATAGATGACACAATCAAAGGCGAATTTTTGTGAGATCAGATAAATCGTCACCTTCTGGTCAATGAAAACTTTCAAAAGGAGTTTCTGATCTGATAGTACATGTACAACAAGCAAACTAAAAATTACATATTAGCCCGCCTTATTACATTACAGATATCATTTGCATACTTCATTTCTGACAGGCAAGCAGAAACTAAGGACAGTTTATTCAAAGACGTGATAAGACTGGTCTATTGTGGATAACCAAGGCGAGAAACGCTCAGGGCGCTAATATTTCACTTTTTTTCTCATCCATCGAGACGAAATATGTGTCCCAGCCATTTGAGTGCTGTCGTTACAAACGTTACTTTGCAGAAGATGGCTTCATATAAATACATTGTATTCAGAAATAAAACCACGAAGTTTGAGTTTAGAAGGAACGGAGTATGTTCAATTTGTGTTTCTATCATATACTGGCAACGTCAGTGATTGCCGAGACATTGGCAGTAATTGAGCGATATTGTGTCATACAGTGGAGAACAAGCACCCAATGGACGCCTTGTTCTTGACATTTTTATGCACGCCTGCATATACGTACTGACATTTTCTAGTCGCCATTTACTTTGTCGTCTAATGTATAGACCAAGGTAATTAGCAAGGACGTGATCATTGGGTTATTAATAATTTCCATGTGTTTTTAACATTTTTTTTTGGAAGTTATTTAAATGTTGGACCTTGCTTATGACAGTTTTTACTTGTCACGAAATGATTATTTTCCGCCGAGACATACAAATAAAAGAAGAGGTTATCCTCCATGTTCAAGAAATATCTGAAGACTGAAATTACATTGTGAGTGAATGCTTCATTTTGTAAACTATTACACCTATAAGGAGGGCCCAATATTATCAGACTGTCTTTTTTCTGATAATTGTGCGGACTGAAGTACAGCTCTGAAGACATCTTGACTAAAAAGACATTTCAAGCATTAAAAAAAACGAATCGGCAAATGTAGGAAGGAAAGAAACAAAGTATTTCTTTGTATGTGCTTGGTATAACAAGAAGTTTATATATATATATATATATATATATATATATATATATATATATATATATATATATATATATATATATATATATATATATATATTGCTGGCTGTCTAATAATATATGAATTTCTTTATGATGAATTTTACTTGTAAATCCCATTCGCCCCGACAACAAAACAAAACCTCACCTTACCAGAATATACTTGATGATTATTTGACTTAATATCATAGTTAAATAAAGGAAGTAAAGTTATAATCTGGTACATGTGTAATACTACCATAATAATAATAATAATAATAATAATAATAATAATAATAATTATTATTATTATTATTATTATTATTATTATTATTATTATTATTAAATTACCTAAATTCTACGTATAATAATGCAAGTAGGCCCTTGAAATTGACAGTTCTTCCTTGGTGAATAAGAAGCATACAAATACTGTCCAAATTACATTATTATTAGAAAGCATACGCTAGAAATATTAAAACAATACATTTACACATTGTTATTGGATAATCATTGCTAAAACTTCATGTAAATGCGGAGATATTCTTTACGGTGCTTAAAATTCAGAGTTACCATACAACTATTTGCTCAGATAATCATTTTTAATTTTCCACCTATAATTCGGCCAAAACCCAAGAGAATAAAAAAAAACGCATATAATTTCAATATCCTACATCCACAATGTAGTTAAATATCTACACGTTTTCTAAGACTTCGGGGAATATGTTGGCACACCACCCCACTCCACCCATATACACACTGTAGCAATTCACTTATTGTCCACGATAATTAACAAAACGTTTTCTTCATCTAAGCTATGAAATGATGGACATTCTAAATATGGTAACATTTTAGATGTTTAAACTTGCTTCATGTCTATAACGCTATGTTCTTTTCATTGTTGATGTATCATGTACAAGGTAATTATTTCGAACTTTATATTCTCTTTAGCTTCATTAATTAGATTCACAGTTAAATTATCTTTTACTTATGTTAATTAGATTCGCTGTTTAATTAACTTTTGCATTTGTTAATTAGATTCATAGTTTAAATTCACTTTTGATTCTGTTAACTACTTTCATAGTTTAAATTCTCGTTTTGATGCTTATGCCATGCTTTTGCCTTGTTCAATAAAATGAAGACTTTGCGAATGTGATAGGTGAGCGATGTTCACATTGGCCATTCATCTGAGAAAGGTGAGCGAAGTGTGTGTGTGTGATTTCGATTTTTAATCAACGGAAATCGTGATATGCATTAGAGATTTCAGAAGTTAGTACACTTCATTTAGTGGTCTTTATCTCGAAATATCAATATATATTTTATTGGTTATGTACATATCATTAACTTAATTGAAAATGCGTTTCGTATGACAGCTATCGGCATGATTCGCAGTGGAAATCTGCAAACGCAATGGAACTTTTACGTCTTACGATCTCGCTCCGAAGTATATTAAGAAATATGTTTTTAAGTTTGTTCTTAAGAAGAGTAGCTTGAATATATTATGTTGCGGTTTCTTGTGGAGAAAATTCTGCAAATGGAAAATGATCACTCACGAAATTATATTTATTACTTAATTTCACGTTACATGTATTATATAAACCTTTAGCGCAATGGAAAACTAGTATACGCAATGGAAATAATTTATTTTGATTTTAAGTGAGTAAATATACCAATACCATAAGATAATAATTATTTATTTCAGACTATATAGTACATACATATAAATTAAAATATAGATATAAAGCAAAAACACTGTAAACATAAAAGATCATAGATATCTTGTGTACAAGTATACAGGCACATCAACAACATGGAATGTACCCTACGACGTATGTAGCACATTTAAAGAGTACTGTGTCCAATCTACTAACAAAATAATATGAGAATTTGAATGAATGTCAGATATTTTAATATACAGTTCTTACTATTAGATATTCTTGTCATCATTGAGAATACGCACTTTCTTATTACTTAGTCAATACTGGATACATTATAATTTACAAACTTGTAAGAGACACTGTTCCATCTTAGAAAACCTAATAGAAAGCGAAGACTAGTATTATGGTTTCTGTTCATAGATTCAAAACATTTGTCCACATAGGAGTACAATAAATGGTGCAACAATCACATTTGTATAATCTAATTTTGATACTCTGTGAACAATTCTTTATTTACATAGAAGCACGTTTGTTCGAGCATCAAATATCGGTAATGTCTCATCATATATTCATTTTCTTGATTGGATTTCAAAATATGTACCAAATGCGTATAACTGGACTTATGTAAGTGCCTTGCCGTTAAGATCTACAGGGGGAGGAGATGGTATTTGAAAGAAGTTGACTGAAAGACCATACGTAGTGATTTTTTGTTTATTATAGTTGATGTCATTCTCTTATGCTTATTGCTAACATATTTTTAAACCAATTTCTTTAAACCTGAGATAGAAGGATTTATCAGTGACATATCATCAGCAGAACTAAACTTGTTAAGAACAAAGATTTGATTTAATTCAATTTCTCAATAAAAATGAAAAAAGTATAAAGGGAAATACTATTTTTAAGTTTTGTTTAGTTGTTGTCATGCTCGTTAAGATCAATACATAACTCATTATTTGTGTACGTCGGTGTCTATTTAAGACAGATGTGCCGCAGGAACCCTAATCCCCTTAGCCGTAAGTCCCATGTTCAGCAAAGCATAACGTTGTTAACTCTTTAAGAAATTCATTTTATTAATCTGTTTCATTTTCAGTAAGTACCTATTACTGCACACATACCCTATACAGATCTTAAGACAACTATTATCCTTTCATATCAAATAGGAACCTATTTTTGAAGAGCTTGAATGTCTATCAGGGGATTTTCAACCTTGTCTTCTAAGTATCGGCATTATAGACGCCAAAGACATATATACATGTACATTGAATACGTACATTCAGAGAAGTAGGGAATTTATTAAAGCTAAAGACGCTTACGCCAGATGCTGTGTATATTTAATTTGCAATGTATATTAGTTCTTTATTTATTTATTTTTTATTTTATTAATTTAACATTTTTATGTTGGACTTGACCATTTCCAAAGTCAAGTTTGTTTTCCACTTGACATGAAGCACTGATTTAAAAAAAAAAACAATCTTTAAACAACTAATATATGGCTAAAATATTCCTCGAGTGTACGGATTTGTTATTATGATCATTATTAATAAAAGTAAACATACATATTTGGGTCTGGGTCTAGATTACTGGAATTGCCCTATAAATGTACCTGGTCTACCTGATATATTTGACATCCTATAATTTTAGTAACAGATCCTCTAATTATTACTAACATTTTATTTTGTAAATATTAAGAAGCTTCTATAATGTTGTTCCACATTAGGCAATAGTTATTAATTTTTTTTATAAATAGGAAATGCTAATTGTGACCTGAGTTCAAGTAGAGGACAAAATGATATTGTTACTGGGAAAATTAATCATTCGTACTGTAAAATCTTTGCGGAATCAGATGTCTCATTGTTATGCCCATACGTTTATTTGGGCTGTAGTTTTATTATTCAAATTATTTAATTCAAGTGATTCTTCTCTGGAAATACAAAGTGCTCATAAAAATAACATTCTGGAAATAGAAACTTGAATTTATGATGAAATTTCAAATAAGGATTTATTTGTTGGATTATATTTATGTATTCAAACAAAAGAATGTTGGTGCACCAACACAACATGGGTCACTATATGTACATCCCCATATTCAGCATTGGATTTAATTTGGATTTACACTAAAATTTAGTCAGAACTTTAATTATTAGAACTTCTGTCTGGATTTCTTGATTTATTTTTGGAATTTAATTCACAATACCGTAAGTTACTGTTTTTAAAAATACATTTTCATTCTGTATTCGTGGGAAATAAATTAATTGCCGAAATGTACAAAGCTTGATGCTTCTGACACTTTCTATAACTTATTTTGAGACCATAGAGTCGTAATACGGAAATGAAATTAAAAAGGTATTTTGACGAGAAACTAACTCAAGTTATAGAGCCGTCGCTCTATAATTCCATATAACTGACAAATAATAACTCAGACACTGCCAATCAAATACTTAAATCGGCAAAGCAGTAGAAAGCAAGACATACCTTGGATTATAGCAATAATGTATGAAATAAGGGGGAGGGGCTGGATTTAACTCTGAGCTACAGGAAACTACCAACTTTCAAAATCATTCGCGCGTCGCTTGATAGTTGTGGACTCATGAACAGACATGCTACAGGCCGAACGCGACAACAGGGAAAAGAAGTTCTTTAATGACACGTGTAACTTCAAGTTGGAATATAGTAACATTCGTTAACGAAATAAAGACTCTTAAAAATGAAAAATTATAAAACAACCCACTGCTGGAATAAACAAAACCAGTCTAATCATAAATGGGTTGAAAGCTCTCCAGTAAAAAATAAAACTAAACATTGGGCAGTAAATAGTCACATACATAAACATGGAAACAATATTAAGTCGATAGTTCCAAAAAATATTCAATCAAAACTTGGCACTGACTTAATATGAAAAGATAAAAGTAGCCATGAGATAAGTGTAATGTATGAAATGGTGTGTGTGTGTGTGTGTGAAATTTGGATTTTTAACGTAGCTTTAAGAACTTTTAAGTCATGGAACGAAACAAGTGGCTCTCATACGTATATGCTTCATGCCTTTCGTAGCGCGTGACAGTGATGTCAAACACTGGGGCGCCATGACACCACTTAGTCACATTATCTTGACACCAGGCCAACCAGTACTAACGCTAAACTCTTAATGCTGAGCGCCAAGCGAGGCAGCTGTTAGTACAATTTTTATACGTCTTTAGCATGACTTGGCCGGGGTTCGAACCTGTGACCTTCCCCATTCCAGGCGGACGCTATAACCACTAGGTCATGGCGTAGTCTATGTATACGGTAATATGCAATTACTGAAAATGAAACTGAAAGAAGTGAAATGAATTGCTTCAAGATCTAAGAACGTTGAAATCGGCTACATATGGACTGTCAACTTGGGTGGGGGAGGGCTTCTCCTGCACGTCACCTGTGTTAAATAGACATCGACGCACAGGAAAAAAAATGACTGTTATTGAGTTAAAAAAAGCAAGGCAATAAATAAATGAAAATGAATTATATGCCTTCGCTGTACAAATCGTTCATTTTTTTTTAAATAAAAAGAAAATAAATCAGATCTTCTGTTTGAATTTGTTGTAAGTTGCTCACATAAAATCAAAAGAAATCATTTCCATTGCATATAGTTCTCCCATGCGCTAAACCTTTATACGATCGAAACGTTAGGTAATTAACATCATTTCATGAGTGATAATTTCCATTGCAGAATTTTCTCCACAAGAAACTGCAACATAAATATATTCAAAGTGGTACTTCTTAACAGAACAGCTTTTTCTTAATATACTTCCGAGCGGTATCATAAGATATGTTTAATTGCGTTTTCCTATTTCCATTGCGCATCTGGCCACTCATATGAGGCACATTTTCAATTACGTTAATAATATAATGATAACCAATTACAATATTTATCCATATTTCAAGATAAAGACCACTAAATAAAATTCACCAACTTCTGAAATCACCATTGCATATGATGATTTCGATTGCGATGCAGGTCGGTTTTTGAGTAAATTTGAACTTTTATTTTTAAAATGTATTAATTTTTGGATATTTTGATATCAATTTATCACAATGAATCCTATTTAGTTCGAATAGTGACGAACAGTTTATATTTTTGTTGAGTTCATTGCATATTTTACTTCCACTGCGTTCCAGTTTTCCATTGCATATTCTAACCATACTCTATCAACATGCCGCTAGCAACAAGAGAACTACAATTTAATTTTTCAAGGCGGTTGGTTGGGGGAGCTGGGATTTATATTTCCAGTCCCATAGAAGCTGGGAAAACGTTTCTTGCTCTGATATGTAGAACGATAACCTTATTCTATCCATCATTTTAGTGGGAGAAACTGTCTTGTGATAAAAGAAAAAGATGAATCTGGACAAAAAATTAAAGCTCAGCCCCTTCCCTGCTAACAAATGATCAGTCAATATCAGTAATTGACAGAATTTTAATAGTAACTGCAGGAATAAAGAGGTTCAAGGATGCAGTCAATTACAGCATTTTAAGAATAAATGCAAAAACATTATTCTGCGTGGGTTCGAGTCTCAGATTGTAATATAACGCGTATTCATTAATATGCCGTCACATCACAGTTGCAATTCAGCTCTCTTACGTGTATGTTGTTGTAGTAGGGTTTAACGCCATTTTTCAGCACGCAATATGCTATACATGGCGGCCAGTATTAATGGTGGAGAAAGAACCTGGGAAAATCCCCGGAAAGAACCACCGACCCACGAGAAGCTACTGGCACATTCTTGCTTTTTTTTTTTCTTCCAACGATTTCACAATATCATCTGCACAAAGTTATACCCGTAAAAAAGGGGCCCCAAGTGGCCGAGTGTCTAAAGTGCTCTCCATTACGAATCACTGCCATCTCACCTGTCTGCGTGGGTTCGAGTCTCAGATTGTAATATAACGCGTATTCATAAATATGCCGTCACATCACAGTTGCAATTCAGCTCTCTTACGTGTATGTTGTTGTAGTAGGGTTTAACGCCATTTTTCAGCACGCAATATGCTATACATGGCGGCCAGTATTAATGGTGGAGAAAGAACCTGGGAAAATCCCCGGAAAGAACCACCGACCCACGAGAAGCTACTGGCAAGCTTTCTCACATGCCCACATTTGCCGAATCTGATCAGATTTGCACTGGTCAGATGGAATTTGACCTTCCTTTCATTCTTGCACACGTTTGTTGGGTAGTATGCACAATTTAAATAAATAGATACAGACTTATGCTTTTGTGCCCTTTCGAGGAAAGTCAAAGTCCATTTGAAATCCCCCCCTCCCCCCGCTTGATCTGATCCGGTCCTGTTCAATAGCTGTTATTTTATAGCATCCTCGTAACTGTCTATTCATGAATTTTGATATCAGAGCTCATAATAACTATTATTTAGCTATTATTTAGTGAATCCTTGAATTCATGCATCTATCTACGCTTTCCTTTTGTATGTCAACAGGTGGATTGTACGAGATAGACACGCATATTCCTAGCTGGTCTGAGATAGAGGCGAACAACTCTGCCCTGCAGCCCGGGGGTAAATACCGTCCCCATGATTGTACCGCCAGGAACCGGGTAGCCATCATTGTACCCTATAGGGACCGTGAGATGCACATGAAGCTCTTTCTTCAAAATATTCATCCCTTTCTTCAACGGCAGCAACTCGACTACGCCATTTTCCTTGTAGAATTGGTAAGGTTCATGCATTTACTAGTCTTGACTAAACCTTTTTTTATTGTGCCCGTATTGAATGCAGTTAAAGATGAGACACAGGTTACATTATGTGTTAGGTTTTGGTTATTTCCATTATTTGTCATATGCACTCCCTCACGCGTTGAAAGGCATGAAGCATATACGTACGAGAGCCACTAGTTTCGTTCAATGTGTTTTTACCTATGTGTGTAAGCACAGGTGCTCTTCGCAAATTTGATATTGAAATGAACATTAATACTAAAGAAGAAAAAAATCATACTGAATGACAGATTACCCCCTTGACATAGGACCCTGTCTATCATACTATCTGACCTTAATATTAATGTTTTTTTCTCCATCAAGCTCGCGTTAATAACCCGTTTGTCTGAGTCTGTTCATCCTCCATATCTGGCTTGTAACTCTTTAGAGTATACATACCAAAAGCAACACTGATGTGACCTACTTTACTGCCTAGAATGTCATAAAGTACGGATACCAAAGCAACACTGATGTGACCTACTTTACTGCCTAGAATGTCATAAAGTACGGATACCAAAGCAACATTGATGTGACTTACTTCACTGCCTAGATTGTCATAAAGTACGGAAACCAAAGCAACATTGATGTGACCTACTTCACTGTCTAGATTGTCATAAAGTATGGATACCAAAGCAACATTGATGTGACCTACTTCACTGCCTAGATTGTCATAAAGTACGGATACCAAAGCAACATTGATGTGACCTACTTCACAATCTGATTAAAATCAGTTGTTACGTACTACGACACTAACATCTGAACTAACTCGATACGGGGTCATGTCCAGGCGACCTTTGCATGATACATACTAATTAAAATTTCCACCAATCGGATTGGACCTTTCATACATCAGTTCGATAGCGAAGTAAACTGGACTTCTGAGCATCCTTTTTGTGATGGATTTTCGTTTCGGCGAAGGCAGATTTAAGAGTAAAGTTTTTGAAACAGTTTCTGCGGATTCTTTTAGCCTTTTCTTTACCTCTAAAACTTCCTTTTCTGACCTCAACACTTTTTCAACTGATCTGTAACATTTTTGGCACACTCCACTTTCGTCATCTGCAACGATTCTTACTTCAGTAACTCGCGCGATGTTTTCCACTCGTTCCGAATTTAACTTAAGTTTTCTGTCCAGAAATTTCTTTTCAATCTCGCTGCCGTCTTCAAGCCTTTCTATCTGGATGAACGAAAACCCGCACAAAACACAAATATTTCCAAGAAAATACTTTTTTATTGGTGTTATGATTTGCACCGAGGGGGTTTCCATTTTCTATTGTCTTTCGATATCTCTCGGTTTCTTTCTATCCGACACGATGTCTGCGAAATACTGTTATGGTTTGCCAGTCGCGTTTTGATTGGTCAATGCAAAGGTCGCCTGGACATGACCCCGTATCGAGTTAGTTCAGATGTTAATGTCGTAGTACGTAACAGCTGATTTTAATCAGATTGACCTACTTCACTGCCTAGATTGTCATAAAGTACGGATACCAAAGCAACATTGATGTGACCTACTTCACTGCCTAGATTGTCATAAAGTACGGATACCAAAGGAACATTGATGTGACCTACTTTTCTGCCTAGTTTGTCATAAAAGTACCTAGTTCTGATACAGAAGTGGCTCATCATATGATTTGTCAGCAAAATTTGTTTTAATTTGTCGGGATACATTAATGATTCTGATCTGTCTAGAACAATAACAAACAAAATGAAAAAGTCAAACATGAAAGCAAAGGCACTTGATTCATGTGAAACCAATACACTCTTAACTATTAGTGCATTACCATTGGCTTCTGTCTAATCGAATGCCTGTGGATCCATGTCTTAGGGGCCTTGAGGTAATTTTATGGCTTTAAAGCTACTTTGGTTATTAAGGAGGCTGTCAGAAGTGCGTATATTCATCACGCCACCCTAACCCCACTTTTCCTCTCTATTTTAATAACATCTTATAGGCAGTTCTGGATTTAGACATAGCGAGGCCCTAAGCTATGGGAAAATGTTGAGGCCCTATTTGGTATAAAATAAATTTGACTGGCCCCTTCAGACTGAGTTCAAACCGAGGCACTAAGCTGTAGTTTGTTTAGCTTATGCCTAAATCCGGACAGCTTGTGGTCAAAAAAGGGACCATGAACATCAATTTATGTTGACATCTTCCTATAAGGCTATATTCCCTGAAGGGACATAAATTTTGATGGACACTGATGCATTTGTCATCGTATTATAAAGTGAACTGCATTTTTTTTAAAAAAAAGTCCGTCGTAAATCTTTACACAATATATAATTTTTATTTTGGTTTTTTAGAATAAAAAAGAACTTGCTTGAAATACGTATAATTGGCGACATTTCATGGAACTAAAAAGCATGTATAGAAGGAACATTCAATCCATTATCATTACATTATTTTATCTTGATTGATGTCTAATGTACACCATGTGCTAATAGTACAAATATATATACATATAAAACAAAGATAGCTCCTCTGGAAAAGGAGAAAATGCACGTTTATTCCATCTCGTGTGAGCCACTTGTTAATACTGCTATTACTGCTACTACTACTACTGCCGCTGCTGCTACTACTACGATTACTACTACTACTACGACTAATAATAATAATAATATTGAAAGAGGGTAATTACATTTTTGTGTACAAGTTATGCCATACTAGGCTATTCGCTGTACTGACTACTCTGCCTTCTCATGCTAGATTTTATGAATCAATATTTTATAATAATAATAATAATAATAATAATAATAATAATAATAATAATAATGACAACAAAAACAATGATTTTGTTGAAAGAGGGTAAGTGAATTATTTGTGTAGAACTATTGTTCCTTGAAGTCTTCCACTATACATGATCTCTGATGTTGAAAGATTTGTTTTTTTTTTTGTTAAGAACTGTAGTCAAATCACAATCAAACGTGATCCGCATTTTGCCCTCCTTTGTTGCAAGGTTATGATGGTTAGAAGACAAAAATTAATATTAAATTATATTTTAGCATTTAATTTGCACGTTTTCAGCTCACAGTAAGTCTGGTAACCTTTAATTGCTTTGATTGGGTGTTGGTGTTCAAGTGGGATTGAGCGCTTCATGTGTTGTTACTATTCACGAACGTTGCCTCGTTTTATGTTTATTTAGTCGACAAACCGCATAGACTGATTTGCAGTCACAGACATACAAGTTGTTTTTGTTGCTGTTTGTTTTGGGTGTTTTGTTGGCGTTGACGGGACTTTTAGCACATAGGCTTTCCAAAACTCAAACTGAGGCTGGCCTGGATGGGTATCGAACCCGCGACCCTTGGTCTTTACTATTCACCTAAAATTCTATGTAGAATTGTGGCTGTGGGTGGCTGAGTGATATAAGTGCTCACCGACAGATAAATGTTATCTCACCTCTATGTAGATTTGAGTCTCGGGCACAGTCTGCGTGGGTATGTGAGAAAGCTTGCCATTAGCTTCCGATGGGTCGGTGGTTCTTCCCAAAATATTTTCGGGTTCTGTCTCGAGCAGATACTGGCCACCATATCATGTGCTGAAAAAAAATGGCGTTAGACCCAAAACATCAATACCTATATAGAATGCACACTGTAAAACTATGTCATGTAAGCGCATGATGCAGCGATATATCTGGATGTATATTGTATGTGTGTAAAAAAATATGTATGGAATAACAACGATATGATATACCACTATTCATCGGGGTAGTGTCATTATACTATTTTGTCCTCTTTTTGCTTCTTTAGGTCCTGATATACGTCAGTCTCTATCCCACATATTTTTTTTTTACCCATTTTGGCAAGCAAGTCACATACTAGATGCATACCATGGATTATTAATTCACAAAATTATCAAAATGCATCCTGCAGTGCCATAATATTTTTTAAACACTGCCCCAGGGCTGGTCATGTTAATAAATAATCCAAGCCCTGGCTCAAAATCCACAATCCCGGACCAAAATTTTCATATGCCCAGAATGTCCTTTTTTCAAACATTATTTGTCACACAAACTTCAGATATATAGGGATATATGGTTTAGCAGGGGTTGTTGTTAAAGGTAATGCAAGTGTCATTAAAGATCATCACTACACTCACCAGAGAGTCTATGGACCTGGTGTTTAAACTTATGTTGGAATATCTGAGCAAATCCTGGCGCTATACATCAAACATGATTTCCGCGTTTGTTCTTGATCTGAATAAGATTTTTTATTGATATAGTCAATTTTTGAATATCATCTTTGATCTTGTTCTTTAAAAACGGTCTGTCCAGTCCCATTCCGCAATGACCCTTGTAAATTATTCGTTCCATATATTAGTTATCACATGACTCTCATAAAGAGTATTATTAGTTAACAGTTTACATTAATCAAAAATGAGTCTTCGTGTAAAGGAAACTGATGACGTGGAAAGAAGCATGCTTGCAAAACATGGCATTCCGAGTTGTTGAGAGAGACCATGACACGAAAAGCTTAGATAATTTTTTTGAAAAATACCGCATGGAAATGGAATGGCTGGAGCGAAACGTTGACGGAAATTTAGTTGGTCAGAAAAATGAATGCTAGAGGCCAAGCATTTAGTGACCTCTGCTGCTCTGCAAGAAAGATCTGAATTACGGTAATCGCGGTTGGAAGAGTTTGGAATAGCGCCTACAAAAGAAATAGCTGCATGCAAAAACAAAATTGAAGCTCTGAAGGCATCTGGAAAAAGTGCATTAATTACTATAAGAAGAAAGATTTCTTGCATAAGAGAACAGTAGAACAACAAATTGTTCTCCACCTTTTTATATTTTGACTCCGCCGCCAGTCAAAATATAAAAAAAAGGTGGAGAAGAATTTTTGTTGGTCTAGAGAGAACAAATGTAGTCCTCTCTCAAAATATGCATAATGCATGTCGCCATTATAAGCACCAGCTTGAAAAGAAATAGGCTCTCATCGATAAGAAAAATAAATAATTGGTCATTGAGGCAAAAAAAAGAGTCAGTGGTGACAAAAAGGAAGGTTAAATAAATCTTTGTCAAAGCCGCAAATAGAGCTCAACTAGTACATCAACAGGTTGTGTCAAGTGGAGATAGACAAGTAAAAGTATTTGATTATTTATATATAGTTGAGAAATTCTCAGATAGTCAATGAGCTGCGCGACTTCACCGCTGAACTAATGTATCAAATGTTCAGCTCACTGGAAAATAAACTTTACTTTTTACGGCCAATACTCCAGGAATTGAACAGAGCGAACAAATTATTCGAGTTAGACAAAGCAAGTCCTGTAAAGTTGCTGACTGAACTGTTAACGTTGTATCAAAACGTGAGTCTGCGAATTGTAAGACCAACCACATTTCCGTCGTGGGGAGCAATAGCGTTTGATCTAGAGAACAGTTCTAACCAGTCACCTTTAGCAGCGATCAACTTTGGCACTGAATTCACTTGCTGATGCACGACTCCAAATTTGAGCGGTCTTTGCCAGACCAAATAAAGAGCGCTGTCATCATTATCAGTTGGAACTACTAAAGGAACTGCATCAGAGATTGCCGACAAATGTTGAGCAGCTTGAATCTGTGGCTGATCTTTCACCTTCTGTCGACCTTGGAGCACAGAAGCCGCAGTTTTATTGTCTTTTTTTTTTTTACCTCTGTACAAGGGGAATTTGGGACACCTCGATCAGCAGTGGATGCGAATAAGTTTAATCTCTTAGCCACACTATAGTGATAACAAAGTTGAGCAGTTTTGGATAACTGTAGCAAATCATATGGACGCTTTTGACTTTCTACAACTGGGACATTTCGTCTTATGTGTGTTGACGCTGCTTTACAGTATTTCAGCCGTCGAAAGAAGTTTCTCTCAAATGAATCTGATTAGAACGAAACTAATAAACAGGATTGGGCAAGACATATGGAAGCTTTGTTACGCATTCGAAGTTATATGAAGCCAAACGGGATCTGTTGCAACAGATTTGTCCCATCTACAGCAATGCTGAGTAATTTCTATTCGAAAATCTGCTGATCATGACGAGGACGTTCTACCTGAGGAATACTTTGAAGTTACAGTTGAATAAATGTTTGTAGTGATACTTAATTTATGGTATTTGGTTCTTATTTACTCTTAAAATTTTAATATATAAATTGGGCGGTTTTTGGGCTGCTTTTTAAAGGTACACGCGCGGGAATTGAAAGAAGTATCTGGCAACATTGGCCAGTTAAGTAATACATGAAATGGTGGTTTATAGCTGCCCCGTATACACTGTTAAACTGCCCAAGAACAGCTTTACCTAGCGCAATCGAAGTTTTCCCGGGCAAGTTGATGTTTTTTTGCCTCTCGACAAGCCCGACGGGCACCTCACTTAGAATACAGTGTACCTTTTAAAACTTCAGTCGTTGTATAGTTTGATACATATTTATCAAAGAGGCTGAAAATATGTTGTATACGTTTTCAGACACTTAATTGGAACACAATGATAAATTGATAACCTTAAGAGTGATCTTTGAACTCTAACAGAGTAAACTGGGTCAAACGTATGAGCAGAAATAGAATAAAAATTATATAATATTGTGCAAGAAAAAAAGGGAGCTCCAACGTTGAGTTAATCACCCAGTGCATCTGAAGCAAGTGAATCATCTCATGATTTCAGCAAATGTTTTAGCTGTAATGATGATGATATCTTAGAAATCAATTACCAAATGATGCTGGGTATTAATATAAGAATTGGACTGCACAAACAACAAAATAGATTTTTTTAAAAAAAATATACGAAATAAATTAAACAGATAAAAATATAAATGATACAGAAATAAACTAAGAGCTAAGCTAGGACTGAAGTGACGTTTCTGATGATGTTATAATACAAAAATTAAGTGATTCGTTTACCCTTTCATCAGAAAAGGCTTTCCATTTATATAAACATGTGGCTTGCCTCTCTGCTTCAGCTAAAATAAATTGTATGACAGCATGGAATATGAACACCAAATAATATGCAAAAAGCTGACATAATTACGCTAAGGAGACCTATATACCTGCTCTACCACCATACAAGAGCAACGTTACAATAAAACAAATTACATGTGAATGTAATATAGAAATACCAAGAGGTGCACGAATGGTTGACATACTTGCATTATTAGATGCATTTGAGCATAATTGTCATCAAGATGAACAAAACCATTTTCTGGAGGAACATACCTTCAATCACAATTACCTGAATTTAAATATCATATCCATAGATGTGAATTAGAAAGTCACATGGCAAATATCTCACATGCATACAAACCAGGCATTGATGCTTCACAACGGTTGACCAATACGATTCCTGAAATCACATTAGTGTTATAACACTTGGCCACTCTGGAGTTCAAGCAGATATTTTCCTTAATGTGGATTTGGTTATACTACTTGGCAAAGATGAATTTAAAACTACTAGATTAAGAAGTCAAAGCAGTGCTTGTACATTTCTGAACCATAGCAACACTAGCACCACCAGTGGTGGAATAGATAATGGCATTAGAAAGATTCTCAAGATCTTGGAGAATATACACATATAGGATTGTGATGGACTCTCAAAAGATGTGCTCATGTCAGGTATATCTCTCCTTATCAACCGTTGAATGGAACCAGTTGCATACCAACACAAGCGTGGGATCCACCAAGCTTACTTTTAAATACAAAGAATTTTAACATGATTTGAATGGACAATTTTGTCAGCATTATATTTGGATAATGATAACCATGTCCTGTCTAAAAAATACTGTCAGTGCCAGGACGATCATACATTTGGCAAAATTGGATTTTCTCTGTAGGTTATGATGGAGATGATGAACAAATTTGAAACACTTAATAATGCAATGTACAGTATTTGTAAGCAGATGCAATGTACATTATTTGTAAGCAATTATAATGTACAGTATTAGCAAGCAAATAAAATGTGTAATATTGCAAGGAAAATGCAATTTACTGTTGGTAAGCAAATGCAATGTACAGTATTTGTAAGCAAATGTATTGTAAACAAATGAAATATAAAATATTTTAAACCATGTGAAATGTTCAGTATTTGTAAGCAAATGAAATGTACAGTATTTGCAAGCAAATGAAATGTACAGTATTTGTAAGCAAATGCAATGTACAATATTTATAAGCAAATGTGATATACAATATTTGTAAGCAAACAAAATGTACAGTATTTGTAAGCACATGAAATGTACAGTATTTGTAAGCTTATGCAATGTACAGTACATGTAATCAAATGTGATGTATAGTATTTTTAAGTAAACTAATTATAAACAAATGAAATGTACAGTATTTGTAAGCAAATGCAATGTATAGTATTTGTAAGTAAATGCAATGTACAGTATTTGTAAGCAAATGCATTGTAAGCAAATGAAATGAAAAATATATGTAAGCACATGAAATGTTCAGTATTTGTAAGCAAATGAAATGTACAGTATTTCGATGCAAATATAATGTACAGTATTTGTAAGCAGATGTGATATACAGTATTTGTAATAAAATGAAATGTAAAGTATTTGTAAGCATATGCAATGCACAGTATTTGTAAGTAAATGTATTGTAAGCAAATGAAATGTACAGTATTTGTAAGCAAAGACATGTACAGTATTTGTAAGCAAATGCAAATCAAATTATTTGTAAGCAAATGCAATGTATAGTATTTGTAAGCAAATGCAATGTACAGTATTTGTAAGCAAATGTGATATACAGTTTTTGTAATAATATCTGCTGCATAGTTAATATTTTCCATGGCATATGGCTTTGCATTGATTCATCATAATGCCATTGAACATTTTATATATATATATATATATATATATATATATATATATATATATATATATATATATATATATATATATATATATATATATATATATTTCTTTAATTAAGTTTTCCATTGCCTTAATATTTTGTTCTTATTATCTAATACATATACTGTGGTATGTAAGTAAACACTTAATAATCTAGAGGATATTATTCAATTTGATGTAGAGATTGAATTTTAATGTCTGTTAAAGAGGAATAATCTTGATTCTGACCAAATAGTGAAGGTCATAACTTAGAGACCGCTCCAGCTGCCTAGTTGTTAGAGTGTCCGCCATGGAAGTGGGATGTCGTGGGTTCGATCCCTGGCTGAGTCATATCAATGACTTACAAAAATGGTACAAACAGCTGAAGTGTAAATAATGCTGTTGATGATGCATCCAGTGGTGCTTCATTTTATGTTTTGTTGGTGTTTATACCTTGTTATCCATGTATGTAGCCATTCATGTATTTCCATTTTTATATAGCTGAGCATGACAATAAATGCTTAGTTTGAAGTCTTTCTCAACTACATTGGTGTCTTTGGGGAAAGGCACTTAGCTTTCATTTTCTTGGCATGATATCACCAATAATTTATTCAAAGTGCTGTTATAACGAAACATTCCAACAACCATGACAATCCAAGTGATGATGAACATGAATGGCAACTTTGTGGAGGTTTAGATCATAGTTGTTGTGTTGTACATGTTTCTGCTTTATTATTAATTTTTATTGTTCATTACAAAATTGTTTCATTCGATATTTGACCATTGGTAACGTTGAATATGCAAATTTGTCAGTTCAACTTGCACAAGCTTACACGAGCTGCAGATTACACAAGCTACATATTATACAAGCTGCAGGTTAAATATAACTACAGGTTACATATAGCTGCAGGTTACATATAGCTACAGGTTACATATAGCTGCAGGTTACATATAGCTACAGGTTACATATATCTACAGACTACACAAGCTGCAGGTTACACAAGCTACAGGTTAAAGAAAGTTGAATGCCTGGTTAGGATCAGGGGCTGTTTGTGTGATAAGTGGCAAAAATAATGCTTTCAAAATGATCTTGTTTCTAAATATTCTATAAAACAGTAACCTATTACTTTCAGAAGGTAATTTGAGAAACTTTGAATATCAATACAGTTAAAGTAACCTATTACAAAAATAGTGTTTGAAAAGTAGTACACCACTATATTAAAAGAATGCTTTAAGTTTAGCTATTAGATGGTCTATGGGAATGCATTACTCTTTAATCTTATCTGTCATGCATTCAGTCCTTTCTCTCTCTCTCTTGAAGCAAAAAAAAGTACCTGTAGTAAAATGGCTTAAATTGTTTTGAATTTTTTTAGTTATAAACAAGTTAGTTTAAACCACCTGAATAATTATTATTTATCCAACTTGGAACTTGTAATAAATATTGCTTGCTGTCTGTACTCACTTATAAGTCGTGTTTAACGACAAACATCATAGACTTTGATCTGATGTTGCACATTGCACAGGACAATCATGGTCTGTATGGCTTATTCTACTGTTTAGTACTAACAAAATGCACAGGACAATCATGGTTTGTATGGCTTATTCTACTGTTTAGTACTAACAAAATGCACAGGACAATCATGGTCTGTATGGCTTATTCTACTGTTTAGTACTAACAAAATACACAGGGCAATCATGGTCTGTATGGCTTATTCTACTGTTTAGTACTAACAAAATGCACAGGATAATCATGGTCTGTATGGCTTATTCTACTGTTTAACAAAATGCACAGATCAAGATCTACCAACACATAATGCACAGTCAGATTTGTGTCTATACAGTTTGTAGGTGGACACAACTTATCAGCAAGAACATGGTAACTGTATTGCTAATTCTGGATATTATACTAGTGATATTACTGATGGAGTAACATATTTTGTGTGATGCAGAAAGACCTTGATGTGAGATTCATGCGTTTTTATGCAAACAATATGCTTTTATCTTTCAATACAACTGAAAGGAGTGTTTATTATGCATACCTGAACCTGAAAGATGTTATGTCTGCAAAGCTGTTTCTGTCTGTATTGCTAGTCTTCAGAGTTTGAGAAAAAGATGCACCTAATTTTTTAACTTACATGGCCATAAATCCATGTAGGCTTATAGTGTGTCCCTGCATTTATCTTGTGTCATCCTTAGTTCCATCAATGTTTGCTTGACACCTAACAGGTAAGCATATTTCTAGCTTGATTATAATAAATATATCTTTCTGTATGAACTTATTTCATCATGATCTCAGATAAGTTCCATTTGAATGAGGGCCATGCAAATAAGGAGGATGTCATGCATTTAATTGGCTGGTCTTCACACTACTCTCAAGGCAGTACATCTGATTGGCTGGTCTTCACACTATTCTTAAGGCAGTACATTCGATTGGCTGGTCTTCACACTACTCTCAAGGCAGCTGTACATTTGATTGGCTGGTCTTCACACTATTCTTAAGGCAGTACATTCGATTGGCTGGTCTTCACACTACCCTCAAGGCACTACATCCGATTGGCTGGTCTTCACACTACTCTTGAGATAGTGCATCCGATTGGCTGGTCTTCACACTACTCTTGAGATAGTACATCTGATTGGCTGGTCTTCACACTACTCTTAAGGCAGTACATTCGATTGGCTGGTCTTCACACTACTCTCAAGGCAGCTGTACATTTGATTGGCTGGTCTTCACACTATTCTTAAGGCAGTACATTTGATTGGCTGGTCTTCACACTACCCTCAAGGCACTACATCCGATTTACTGGTCTTCACACTACTCTCAAGATAGTGCATCCGATTGGCTGGTCTTCACACTACTCTCAAGGTTGTACATTTGATTGGCTGATCTTCACACCATTTAATTTTTTTTATTTAGACATTTGACAAGGATGTTATTCCATGTGTCAATGTCAAGGTTGATCTATTAGACATTTAACATGGATGTTATTCCATGTGTCAGTATCAAGATCAATCTATTAGACATTTAACAGGTATTTTGTTCCATGTGTCAGTGTCAAGGTTGATCTATGAATCTTTTTGATGGAGATGTTATTCCATGCATCAATCGTATGGTTTTTGTATGAAACTTTTTAATGCGAATGTTATTCTATGCATCTGTCTCAATGTTTATCAATTAGACTTATTAATGTGGATGTTATTTGATACATCAGTCACAAGGTTAATCTATTAGACATTTAACAAGAATGTTATTCAATGTGTCAGTGTCAAGATTTATCTATTAGACATTTAAAAAGTATGTTATTCCATGTGTCAGTGTCCAGGTTAATCTATAAGACAGTTATGTTATTCCATGTGTCAGTGTCAAGGGTTATCTAATAGACTTTTTAATGGGGAGGTTATTCCATATATCAGTCTCAAGCTTTATCTTTGAGACTTCTTAATAGGGATGTTATTCCATGCATCAGTCTCAATGTTTATCTATTAGACTTTTTAATGTGGATGTTATTCCATGCATCAGTCTGAAGGTTAATAATCTATTAGACATTTAACAATTATGTTATTCCATGTGTCAATGTCAAGATTTATCTATTAGACTTTTTAATGGGAATGATATTTCATACATCAGTCTCAAAGTTGATCTTTTAGACATTTTCATGGGGATGTTGTTACATACATCAGTCTCAATGCTGATCATTGAGTCTTTTTAATGGGGATGTTTATCCATGCATTAGTCTCAAGGTTGATCCATGGGACTTGTTAATGGGTTTTTTCCATGCATTAGTCTCAAGGTTGATCCATGGGACTTGTTAATGGATTTTTTCCATGCATTAGTCTCAAGGTTGATTCATGGGACTTGTTAATGGTTTTTTTCCATGCATTAGTTTCAAGGTTGATCCATGGGACTTGTTAATGGGTTTTTTCCATGCATTAGTCTCAAGGTTGATCCATGGGACTTTTTAATGGGTTTTTTCCATGCATTAGTCTCAAGGTTGATCCATGGGACTTGTTAATGTTTTTTTTCCATGCATTAGTCTCAAGGTTGATCCATGGGACTTGTTAATGGGTTTTTTCTATACATTAGTCTCAAGGTTGATCCATGGGACTTGTTAATGGGTTTTTTCTATGCATTAGTCTCAAGGTTGATCCATGGGACTTGTTAATGGGTTTTTTCTATGCATTAGTCTCAAGGTTGATCCATGGGACTTGTTAATGGGTTTTTTCTATGCTTTAGTCTCAAGGTTGATCCATGGGACTTGTTAATGGTTTTTTTTCCATGCATTACCAGTAGTCTCAAGGTTGATCCATGGGACTTGTTAATGGTTTTTTTTCTATGCATTAGTCTCAAGATTGATCCATGGGACTTGTTAATGGGTTTTTTCCATGCATGTCTCAAGGTTGATCTATTAGCCCATTTAATGGGGATGTTATTCAGTGTGTTAGCCTGAATTTTTAAACATTGTTTTAATCAAGTTGGGTTTTGGTAATATAATTTTTTTTCGCAGTGGCCAATGTGAAAATGAGTAATGATTTTGGTTTGCCATACTCTGTATTTATGCTAGCTAATGATAGCTAGTCTGGTTGTGGAAATAATTGATTTTTGTAATTGTATTATGTTATGATACATTCAATAGACTTTTATGGCTAATATGACATACTGAATAAACCTTTCTTCTGATATGACACATTGAAGAAACCTTTATAAGGATATGACATACTGAATGATATGACACACTGAATAAACCTTTATTCTGATATAACATTGAAAAACTCATTATGCTAATATGACACTGAATAAACCTGTATGCCAATATGACACTAAATAAACCTGTATGCCAATATGACACTAAATAAACCTTTATGCAAATATGACACTGAATAAACCTGTATGCCAATATGATACTGAATAAACCTTTATGCTAATATGACACTGAATAAACCTTTATGCCAATATGATACTGAATAAACCTTTATGCCAATATTATACTGAATAAACCTGTACACTAACCTCTTAATGACACTGAATAAACCTGTATGCCAATATGACACTGAATAAACCTTAATGCCAATATGATACTGAATAAACCTTTATGCTAATATGGCACTGAATAAACATTTATGCCAATATGACACTGAATAAACCTTTATGCCAATATGAGACAGAATAAACCTTTATGCTAATATGACACTGAATAAACCTTTATGCTAATATGACACTGAATAAACCTTTATGCCAATATGACACTGAATAAACCTGTATGCCAATATGACACTGAATAAACCTGTATGCCAATATGACACTGAATAAACCTGTATGCTAATATGGCACTGAATAAACCTTTATGCTAATATGACACTGAATAAACCTTTATGCCAATATGACACTGAATAAACCTGTATGCCAATATGACACTGAATAAACCTGTATGCCAATATGACACTGAATAAACCTTAATGCCAATATGACACTGAATAAACCTTTATGCCAATATGACACTGAATAAACCTGTACACTAACCTCTTAATGACACTGAATAAACCTGTATGCCAATATGACACTGAATAAACCTTAATGCCAATATGATACTGAATAAACCTTTATGCTAATATGGCACTGAATAAACATTTATGCCAATATGACACTGAATAAACCTTTATGCCAATATGAGACAGAATAAACCTTTATGCCAATATGGCACTGAAATATGCCACACCAAATAACATTTTTGTTGATTTGCCACATCGAATAACCTTTTTGTTGATATGCCACTGAATAAACCTTTTGTTGATATGCCACACCGAATAAACTTTTTGTTGATATGCCACACAGAATAAACTTTTTTGTTGATATGCCACACCGAATAAACCTTTTTGTTGATATGCCACACCGAATAAACCTTTTCGTTGATATGCCACACTGAATAAACCTTTTTTTGATATGACCCACTAAAAAACATTTATGCTAATATAACATTGGTAAAACATTTATGCTGATATGTGTGTATATGTTCTGCATTTTTAATGTAGCTTTAAAAAGTTTTCAGTCATATCGTTAAATTATCTGCATAGTGACAGTTTATACTGATGTCTAGGGCATCATGCTGCAGACATGTAGCATCATGTCCCACCCAGTTACATCATCTGGACCTCAGACTGACCAATTCTTACACTAACCTCTTAATGCTGATTGCCAAGCAAGGCAGCTGCTAGTACCATTTTTATAAGTCCTTGGTATGACTCAGCTGGGGATCAAACCCGAGATTTCCCACATTCAAGGTGGATGCTCTTACCACTAGACCACCAGAGCAGTCTATGTTTATATGACATGCTGAAAAAATGTTTATGCTGAATAGGCCCGCTGAAAAATCCTTTTTGCTGATATGACACACTGAAAAAACATTGTATTAATTGCATTTAGATATTAATATAGTTATAGGTAATATAGGTATATTGGGATAATGGTATCATTTTACCTGAATCAATAATAATAATAATAACTATATTATTTCATAGAGGGTAGCTAGCTTAATCACTACATAACTATTCACTGTGCAAATATTATAGTCTTGACTGTAAACTAAATAGACCATGATCTGATCTGCCGTAGCGAACATTTCAGACCAGTGTTTCATTTTCCTTTACGTCGATCTAAAATTATAATTTCCTTTGCAGGCACCTGACAAGATGTTCAATCGTGCTATGTTGATGAACATAGGATTTGTGGAGGCAATCAAGCTGTATGATTTCCAGTGTTTTATCTTTCATGATGTGGACCTTTTACCAGAAGATGATCGCAATCTGTACACATGCCCACCAATGCCCAGGCACATGTCAGCTGCCATCGACAAGCACAAGTATAGGTTAGACTTTAATTGCCAATACTTGGATTGCTTTGTATTATGAGGGCATGTATTTAAAGCCACAAGCAATACATGCTTTATTGTTAGCAACATTTATATTGTTGATGGCACCTTTCCCTACTCCCTGCTGTTCCTTCCCTTAGCTTGGAGCATGATAACTACAACGATAGTCTGAACTTGTCCCTTTTTCTCCTCTTATCCTGTTAATTAAATATGTGATTGATGTTCCTGTCACATTTTCTTTTATAACATTGATAATTAAATTATTTGTTAAGTTTTACAAAATTGTTGATTTTGCCTCTTTCTGTTGCTTAGTTTGTGACCATAGAGTCCCAACACAATGCAAGGCAAGACAGTTATTTCTTCTTGCTGTGATGAGACCCTGAGAATGGGGGTATACTGTTAGGCAAATTTAATTATCTTCTTAATAATTGATCAATTTTGATACATTTAGTTTGGTTTGGATTGGTTTGGTGTTTTATGGCACAGCAACACAAATAGGTTATTTTGTACTAAGGAAATTGGAGTGATGTGCCTTGACCAAGGACACATTCTGGTAGATGATCCAAGCTGGTCCAATGATAGAATTTCAAACACCCACCCTTTTAGTCTTGAGTTTGGCATGCTAATCACTTTGCCATTGTGGCTCCCTTGGCACATTTGGACCACACGTTTGGTTGTATAGTTAGACATGTGCACATATCCATATAGACAACTCCCCTGGCATATTTGGACCACATGTTTCGTTGTATAGCTTGACATATGCACAGACCCATAAAGACAATTCAAGAATGTTTTTAATTTTTTGATACAGCCCTGTTCTTTTTAACTCATCTTGACTGTGTGTACATAAAAAATTCCTACCTGTTATTAAAAGTCTTCTGTGTGTACATAACAAGATCACTATATATTAGTTAAAAGTCAAGTCCTGTGTCTTCTAGGGAAGAGATTCAATGAAACATTCTCCCAAAATATGTACATCTTTGATGGGTCAGAATTGCACTCTCCCGAAATATGTTTCATTGACATGTCCAAATTTCACTCTCCCAAAATAAGTTTTTTTGACATATCCAATTTTCACTCTTCCAAAATGTTTCTTTGACATGTCCAATTTTCACTCTTCCAAAATGTTTCTTTGACATGTCCAATTTTCACTCTCCTAAAATATGCACGTCTTTGATGCATCATAATCTTTTAAGATAAATAATGCATACCGGTACATATTATTTCTTATGTAATTTTGAGGAAAGAGTCTTCATTTCAAGGAAACATGTTTCAATTTATGGAAATTAATATAATTTTAATTGATACAGGGTATATTTTAATTTTGTTAATTGTTAAAATGGGCTTCAATTATAAAATTATTAAATTGGACCTTATATATAAACTTATTATTATATTTCATTTAAAATAAATTCTTTGAATTTAATCAATTTGAAACATTTTATAAACATTCTGAAAATCAAGATTATATGTGGCATATATTTTTTTATTTCAAAAAAATAATATTCATCCAGAACTGAGCTTGAAAATATTATAACAGATTTCATGAATAAAGCAAATTTGAAGATTTAGTGTAAAGTATCTGCTCAATGAGGCCTTGGTGATATTTTTTGAGACCATTTTAGTTTGAAGTTTGGTGAAAATGGAAATTTCAAAATGTTATGTCTAATAAAAAAAAAATTAGCTGTTGCCTTAATGATTAAGAAAATATATATATAACAAATTTGGCAAATCTTTGTGTTGAACATAGACAGCAAATAAATAAGACCTTAATCTGTCTCAGTTGAACATCTCCAAACAGCAAACAAAAAAGGACTTTGCAGTAATCTGTCATCAATTGAACTCAAACAGTAAATAACAAAGACATTATTCTGTCCTCAATTAAACATGCTCGAACAGCAAAACAACAAGGACCTTAATATGTCATCAGTTGAACATGTCCAAACAGCAAACAAAAAATACTTTACAGTAATCTTTCATCAATTGAACTCAAACAGTAAATAACAAAGACCTTAATCTGTCCTCAGTTGAACATGCTCAAACAGCAAACATCGAAGACCTTAATCTGATATCAGTTGAACATGCTCAAACAGCAAACAACAAAGACCTTAATCTGATATCAGTTGAACATGCTCAAACAGCAAAACCAGAAAGACCTTAATCTGTCATCAGTTGAACATGCTTAAACAGCAAAATAATAAAGACCTTAATCTGCCATCAGTTGAACATGCTCATACAGTAAAACCAGAAAGACCTTAATCTGTCATCAGTTGAATAGTCATAAGCAGATGCTCACTTTAAATGAAGTATATTAAAGGAGTTGAATAATTATATTTTTTGCAAATCTTACATGTAGCAAGTGAAAGATGTAAACTGATTGACAAGTTTCATAACTTAATTTGAAATGAACACAAATGTATCATTTATCACATGATGAATTTCATAAATTTAATTTAAAATGAACACATATATCATTTATCACATGAGAAGTTTCATAAATTTAATTTGAAATGAACACATACAACATTTATCACATGAGAAGTTTCATAAATTTAATTTGAAATGAACACATATATCATTTATCACATGATGAGTTTCATGAATGTAATTTGAAATGAACACAAATGTATCATTTATCACATGAGAAGTTTCATAAATTTAATTTGAAATGAACACATATATCATTTATCACATGATGAGTTTCATAAATTTAATTTGAAATGAACACATACATCATTTATCACATGAGGAGTTTAATAAATTTAATTTGAAATGAACACAAATGTATCATTTATCACATGATAAGTTTCATGAATTTAATTTTTAGTGCACACAGATGTATCATATATCATGGGGCAAAAATACTCTTTATTTAAACCACAGAATAATGTAATGGCATGCCCTGGCCTTACCACAGAGCATGATGGTATTGTGACATCATGAAGTCTGAATATGGGTTACATTAAAGAAAAATATATTACTGTATTTATGGTAATCAAATAAAACATGTTGAGGTACATTAGAAAATAATGGTTTGATTTGTTATATTTAAATTTCCAGGGAAATCTATTAAAACATTGTTTTTCTGATACAAATTGCTTCCTTTGATTAAGAGAACATCCAAAAATTTGGTCAGTTTGGTTTATTGTCCATGGCAATCAGACCGACTCATTTAGAATTATAGAATATCAACTTTTATATCTTCTAATTTCTTTCCAGGCTTTTGTACACTCAGATATTTGGTGGTGTGACTGCCATGACCAAGGAACAGTTTTTGAAAACAAATGGATATTCCAATCATTATTTTGGTTGGGGTGGAGAGGACGATGACATGTTTAGAAGGTACTGTACAAATTGTTGTGACATGTTTAGAAGGTACTGTACAAATTGTTGTGACATGTTTAGAAGGTACTGTACAAATTATTGTTCACAATCCCATATTGTCTGTAATTTAAGCTTCGTCCTTTTTTGTCTGTCTTGTATCATCTGTCCCTCTGTCTTATGTCATCTGCCCATCTGTCATGCATCATCTGTTCATCTGTCTTGTCATCCATCGATCTGTCTTGTGTCATCTGTCCCGATGTCTTGTGACATCTGTCCATCTGTCTGCACTTGCTGGTCAGATTTCAATTAAAAATATTTTAAAACATTATAAAACACATAAAAATGACCTAAAATGTTAAAATTCAATTTTACTTATAACCTTTCAGATGATTTGTAATAATTTGTAATCATTCATTATGTTCAGATGTTTGATAGATCACTTAGGAAAGGTTGTAGAACCTGCAAATCAGAATGTTCTTTCTTCCTCTGTACAACATTTGAACATAACAAACTGGTTATAATCCAATAATTTATACTCACTCATAAGTCCATAGACTCTGATCTGCCATCACATACTGTACCAGCCAATCAGGGCCTGTGCTATTTCTTTCAACTGATTACTCCTAACAAACTCCATATAGCCAGATTTGTTCATGAATTATGCAAAGGCAGATCCAACCCTGTGCAGCTTGCAGTTGAACTTTATTTATAAACCAGTGTATATGGTATTGACAAAAAAGTGTAAAAGGTATCTCAAAGAACTAACAGTCTGAAAGAAATTCTTTTCATGATAAATATATGGTGTACTTTCAGGATTCTTTACAGTAAAATGACTGTCACCAGATATCCCATGACCATTGCCAGGTACAAAATGCTGGATCATGTTAAGGACAAAGAAAATCCAGAAAGGTGAGACATAACAATCTGAAGAACTTGCCTCCGTCTCATTGACTATGAATACTTTATCTTTCCTTTGATATTTCTAGGGTACCAGCCATGTCAAGTTTTAAAAGGCAGTAAATGATCTTTTAATGGGAACAAGTTTTATTAATAGAAATATGCCCAAGTTTTCCAAAAGTGTGGCATGGTCCTGTAAGAGTATGCAAGTCAATCCACAGGAATTTCAAGTCATTATTCTTAGCAAGCCAGTCCCCAGGAATTCCAAGCCATTGTTATTAGCAAGACAGTCCCCAGGAATTCCAAGTCATTGTTCTTAGCAAGCCAGTCTCCAGGAATTCAAAGTCATTCTTCTTGGCAAGCCAATCCCCTGGAATTCAAGCCATTGTTCTTGGCAAGCCAGTCCCCTGGAATTCAAAGCCATTGTTCTTGGCAAGCAAGTCCCCAGGAATTCCAAGCCATTGTTCTTAGCATGCCAGTCTCCAAGAATTCCAAGTCATTCTTCTTGGCAATCCAATCCCCTGGAATTCTAGCCATTGTTCTTGGCAAGCAAGTCCCCAGGAATTCTAAGTCATTCTTCTTGGCAATCCAATCCCCAGGAATTCTAGCCATTGTTCTTGGCAAGCAAGTCCCCAGGAATTCCAAGTCATTGTTCTTGGCAAGCCAATCTCCAGGATCTCCAAGTCATTGTTCTTGGCAAAAATATTCCGAATTTATTCAATTTCATCATAGAAGACCATGAAACGCCATGTAAAAATGTGAAACTCCTTGGTGTAGATCTTGATTCTCAACAAAATGTTTAGCAACCACATATCTAAGACAAGTCATAAGCTGAATTGTAGTAACCATATATCCAAGACAAGTCATAAGCTAAACTGTAGTAACCAAATGTCTAAGAAAGTCATAAACTAAATTGTAGTAACTGCATATATAAGACCAGTCAGAAAGCATAAACACAATAAAGAATCTTGCAGTGACTCAGATTTTGTTGACTAATATTGAGATATTAATGTACTAATTGATTAATATTCTGTTGTGGATCTACTGATTATCTAATATTAAACTATTGATCTACTAATTGACTAATTGAAAGTGAATGATCTAGTAATTGACCAATATTGGGCTGTGGATCTACTATTTGACTGACTAATGTTAAGCTATTGATCTACTAATTGACTAATATTAAGTTATTGATCTGCTAATTGACTAATATTAAGCTATTGATTCACTAATTAATTAATATTAAGCTATTGATCTATTAATTTACTAATATTAAACTATTGATCTCTTAATTGACTAATATTAAGATATTAATCTACTAATTAACTAATATTAAGCTATTGATCTATTAATTGACTTAATATTAAGCTATTAATCTACTAATTGATTAATATTAAGCTATTGATCTATTAATTGACTAATATTAAGCTATTAATTGAATAATTGACTAATATTGTTGATCTACCAATTGACTAATATTAAGCTATATGTGATCTACAAATTGACTAATATTAAGCTATAGATGATCTACTAATTGACTAATATTAAGCTATTGATCTATTAATTGACTAATATTAAGCTATAGATGATCTACTAATTGACTAATATTAAGCTATTGATCTACTAATGGACCAATATTAAGCTATTGATCTACAAACTAATATTAAGCTATTGATCTACTAATGGACCAATATTAAGCTATTGATCTACAAACTGACTAATATTAAGCTATTGATCTTCAAACAGACTAATATTAAGCTATTGATCTACAAACTGACTAATATTAATCTATTGATCTTCAGACTGACTAATATTAAGCTAGTGATCTACTAATCGACTAGTGTTTAGCTATATATCCACATATGCTTTATTAGGTCAAACTTTTTTTCTGCCCAATATTTTTAATTTATGTAACTTTCAAATAAGGAAAAAAGACCTTTCAGGATATTACTATTGACTTTTGATGATTTTAACAACTCATATGATTCTGTTTCTTCCTTCTTTACATTTTATCAGATTGAGAAAAGGCATCTTCCTTCTTTTCATGTTATTAGATTAGAAAAGGCATCTTCCTTCTTTAATTGTTATTAGATTTAGAAAAGGCATCTTCCTTCTTTACATGTTATTAAATTTAGAAAAGGCATTTTCCTTCTTTACATGTTATTAGATTAGAAAAGGCATCTCCCTTCTTTACATGTTATTAGATTAGAAAAGGCATCTTCCTTCTTTACATGTTATTAGGTTAACACATTAAGGCCTAGTGACACACCTGTAAAATGTAGGTTCTAAATATGGGTGATAATATAATGTAGCATGTAGAAAATACCGAGTTTGTACTTGACTATCCTTTCCATGTTGTTGAAGGATGATGATTTAGTCTTTTAAGCAGGTTGTCTGTAGATGAAGTTTCTCATTCAGATTTAGTCTCTGTATGGCATCATCATTTTCAGCAATGTACCTGTGTTAGGACCAAGGATTTTGGATGATGTATACCTGTGTTAGGACCAAGGATTTTGGATGATGTATACCTGTGTTAGGACCAAGGGTTTTGGATGATGTTTACCTGTGTTAGGATCAAGTTTTTTTTGGGATGTGATTGACTACACAGCTTATATGAAGGATGCATAGTTCTTTTCTGCATTTTCAGAGTTTGTATTGATTGCACCCAGTTGATTGTACCAAGTTGTAAGCACAGTTCTTCAACAACTGATTCCCATTATATTTTCCTGTTTCAATTTGGCAACATATATTATACATGCAGAATGTCAGTTTCATCAAAACGAAAACAGATTTCAGAGAATTATGTCAAACTGAGAGACAGCAACAAACCATTAAACTATATAATGGGCTGGTGGTAGACTAGTGGGTTTTATAATGATGGTACAATAGACCAAGAGGTTTATTAGAAAGCAGTAGTATACAAAGAGGCTTTATAATGAGGGATATCTTTATTTTTGTTCTTTCTTTCAGATTCCGACTGTTAAAGCAAAGCAAAGAAAGATGGCAGCATGATGGCTTGAATTCTCTGAAATATCAACATTTGAAGTTGGAGTTCAGGAAACTTTACACATGGGTTTTTGTGGACTTCAGTGAAAAAGATGTTTTAATTCCTGAAAATGTCACTACTCCTGCACAATTTGTGCCAAACAGGGATAGTAACTTGATGAATGATGATCAGGCTGTGATGAAGGAAGCAATGTATGTAGCAAACAACATTAATAATGCAGAGATAACTCCAGTCTGGAACAGACAACCATATATAGAAAATTCAACCACTAGTATTTTGTCAACTTCAATGACCAAGTCACAAAATGAAGTGACAACTGTTAACAATAAACTTCCAGTTCAACCAAGCTACATCCACCTGAGGTGATACAAGTATGTCAAATAGAGGCATCAAATATTAGATGTAACCAACATCATAAGTAGAGTTGGGTTGACCTGGTTTCGCTTTGAACATTCACACCTGTCATTTCTTGTACAAGGTGCATATCTCATTTTCAGTTCATACAGAAATCATGCCAAAAACATTTGATGTAATTTATTATATGGTAAACATGAAGATAAAATACATAGTCATCACATTTAAAATGTGTGTCATACTATTTTGAATCATGAAAATCTGAGATTGATGTCACTTTTACAACATTTATTTTCTTATACATGTTATGTTTCTTTAAGTGGGGAGGTTAAAACATATGTTGGGAGTCCAATAGCACTCTCTGAGATTTGCCTTTCAGTTTGTTGCAATTGTGACCTTTTGGATCCAGAAATAGCACTGTGAGATTTGCCATTCAAATTTGTGGCAATTGTGACCTTCTGAATCCAGAAATAGCATGATCTGTGAGATTTGCCATTCAGTGTTTGGCAATTGTGATGTTTTGGACCCCAAAATAGCACTCCCTGTGAGATTTGCAAATTCAGTTTGTGGCAATTGTGACCTTTTGTATCCAGAAGTAGCATTCTCTGTGAGATTTACCATTCAATACGTGGTCTTTGTTTACTTTCTGGACCCAAATTGAGCTCATTAATAAGCATATAAATGTAATAAAGGATTTTTATTTTCATTTATATGCAAAGTCTTTTGTTTTAATACTGAAGTTTTGCAGGGTAATTTTTTAAAACCAAACTCCTGGTTGCAAATATTTAACAGGTGTTGGGATAGGATGAGGTGGTGAGAATACTTAAAATGGAATTGAATAATGATACAACTCAATGTTAATAACAAGTGATGAGGTCCATTATCGTTTGATGACAGTATTATCAACTGTGTCAGATAGAAAGATGAATTTTTGGTAACAGTTGGGTGCAATGGTTGAGAAACAGCTTTCATATTAATTAGTACATAGTAACACTAAAAATCTCAGATATCTTATGTAATAAAAATATTATTAAATGGATTTTAATAATTATAGATGTTAAATTTTAAAAAATCAAATTTTGTAGAAATTTTAGCTGGAGTCGCCATGAGATTAGAATATATGTATCCATTATAAGAATACACAGACAATTCACAATACACATACCCATCATATGCAAGCTCAACTGCAGCACACACATGCCCATCATAAGCAAACACAACACGTATATCCATCATAAGCAAGCATAAATTACAACACACAAAATGTGTACCCATCATAAGCAAGCACAAAGACAACTCACAATTTACATTCTCATCAAGAGCAAACACACAACACACATACCCATCATGAGCAAACAAATATACAACACACTTATCCATCATAAGCAAACACAAACGCAGCATGCATATCCATCATGAGCATACAAATACACAACACACTTATCCATCATAAGCAAACACAAACACAACACACATACCCATCATGTGCATACACAAACACAACTTGCAACACATGTACCCATTGTAAGCAAGCACAACACAACACACAACACATACCCATCATAAACAAGCAAAAACAAAACACAAAAACACGTATACTCATCATGAGGAAACACAAACACATCAATATCATTATACCTGTACTAGTTATGCATCAACACAGCAATTTCAAATTTCACTATCTTTATCACTTCATTTACTAATAAACACAGCATTTCAGTAACTAAATACAACTGCATGTTTCATATACTAATAAACACAGCATTTTGGTGACTAAGTACAACTCCATGTTTCATGTGCTAATAAACACAGCATTTCAGTGACTAAGTACAACTCCATGTTTTATGTACTAATAAACACTGCATTTTGGTGACTAAGTACAACTCCATGTTTTATGTACTAATAAACACAGCATTTTGGTGACTAAGTACAACTCCATGTTTTATGTACTAATAAACATTGCATTTTGGTGACTAAGTACAACTCCATGTTTTATGTACTAATAAACACAGCATTTCAGTGACTAAGTACAACTCCATGTTTCATGTGCTAATAAACACTGCATTTTGGCGACTAAGTACAGCTCCATGTTTTATGTACTAATAAACACAGCATTTTGGTGACTAAGTACAACTCCATGTTTCATGTGCTAATAAACACTGCATTTTGGCGACTAAGTACAGCTCCATGTTTTATGTACTAATAAACACAGCATTTTGGTGACTAAGTACAACTCCATGTTTCATGTGCTAATAAACACTGCATTTTGGTGACTAAGTACAACTCCATGTTTCATGTGCTAATAAACACAGCATTTCAGTGAATAAATATAACTCCATGTTTCAACATGCGACTCAGTCATCTTGTGTAATTAATGGATAGTCATTATCATGAGACTCAGTCATCTTGTGTAATTAATGGATTGTCATTATCATGACTCAGTCATGTGTAAGTAATAGATTGTCATTATCATGAGACTCAGTTATCTCATGTAATTAATGGATTGTCATTAACATGAGACTCTGTCATCTCATGTAATTAATGAATTGTCATTAACATGAGACTCAGTCATCTTCATTAATTCATGGATTGATAGAAACATGAGACTTATTTATCTTGTATAATTAATGGATTGACATTACATGAGACTCAGTCATCTTGTGTAATTAATTGATTGACATTAACATGAAACTCAGTCATCTTGTGTAATTAAGGTAATTGATTGACATTAACATGAAACTCAGTCATCTTGTGTAATTAAGGTTTTGACCTTAACATCAGATTCATTTGTCTTGTGTAATTAAGGTATTGACAGTAACAGTCGATTCATTTATCTTGTGTAATTAATGGATTGACATTGACATGAGACTGTGTTAGTGTAAACATTTATAGGCTTGTAATTTTTGTGCTTCTATTTTCCTTATTAATAAGACATAAAATCAAATATATTAACAATGAAAAGTATGTTTAGCTTTTGCCAAATAGAATCATGCTTTGTAATTGTTTTTGTACCAGCTTTATAAACAGATCTAATTCAGGATCATGTTAGAAGCAGGTTTGAAAGTCACCTGTGTAAACATTATCAAGGAGTGATCTGATATTTGAAAATCATCTGGATAATGATTACCAAGGAGTGATCTGATATTTAAAAGTCATCTGGATAAAGATTACCAAGGAGTGATATTATATTTGAAAGTCATCTTGATAATGATTACCAAGGAGTGATTTGATATTTGAAAGTCATCTGGATAATGATTACCAAGGAGTGGTCTGATATTTGAGAGTGATCTGATGATTGAGATTAAATATTTTTCAGTTCTGTCGGAGACAATGGGTGAAGTAATCTTATTATTTCCGATGGACCTTATACTCTGGATACCATTTATTTCTAATTGTAAAGAATTGCATGTGATTATATTTTCATTATGTGAAAGTATTTATATCTCAAATAAGGTTTGTGTTCATTGGATTATCTCATTACAGATGTCTCACTATGGTTGTCTCACATCAAAGAATTTGTCTAATATTTGCAAAACTAAGGCAATGTAGTTGATTTTATTTGGTTTTGAAGAATGCCCAAAAACAGAATTTCCAAAAGCTTTTACTGGTATTAATTACTCCTCTCCACCACCTGCTCAGCTTAACTCTATCCTAACATGCTTAACAACCATTCCACCACCACCCCCTCCCTCAGATGAAGCATAATTGCAAAAATTATAGCAAGCATCTTAAGACCCCCCATTCAAAACTCTTGACCCATGACATGAAAAAACCAGCTGATGCCTGGGAAATGGTGTCAGAACAGTTCCATGTCACCATTACATATTGCAAACATGTCTTTGTAAGGCAACATCATTTTCATCAATCTGAGCATAGCCTTTACCCTTGACATGGATAAACCTGCTAATCATAACCTTGACCCTTGACATTGAGAAACCTGCTGATTAAAGTGCCTTTTTATTTATGCTGCCATGGTGAGACATCTTGGAATCAAAGTTTATTGTGCATCAAAATTATTTATTCTGGGATCTGTTCTGTAGTTGCTTAAGTATCTTGAGGTAGTTTTCACTTTATGCTAAGGTGCTGTGAAACATTGTTACATTTCTATGTTACTACATTTCTAACATTGCTAAAATGTATACATTTCCACATACATACTGCTTATACATCATGTAATACTCTCTTTCATTTAGTACAAGCATCAATATATATTTTATAAAATCTTTGTGTGGAAATTAAAAAAACATTGACTTTACTATTTGCATGGGGTAATGAGTCAATGTTGATTCTGAGATTGTTTGTTATACAAGATACACTGATTAAGATACATAATACACTGCTTGAGATACCAGATTCACTGCTTGAGATAACTGGTATACTGCTTGTGATATATGATACACTACTTATGATGAATAGTACACTGCTTATGATAAATGGTATACTGCTTTAGATACATGATACACTGCTTAAGATACACGATACTGCTTGTGATACATGATACACTGCTTGTAATATATTTAATACATTGTTTTAATGAAGACCCCTGTCTTTCTAAGAATGTTGTTATGGTGTTTTTGTCTTTTGACAGAAATTTTGTTGTCTTCTAATCTTGTTTGTGTGATGCATAAACTTAAAATGTCTCAGAAATTGTTTTAAATATTTATTCAAAATGCTTCTTCTGTGTTTCTCAATCATGTGTACTTGGATGTCTAGTTATTTACTTTGTACTGCCATATTCATCTACACAGCAAAGACCCTGATCTGCTGTGTGCAAAATGTGTAAGAATGTGGAGTACACAACACTGGAGTACACAGCATTGGAATGTAGCCTGAATATACATAAATAGAGTCATAACTTTTGTTTACTTATTTTAAGGCAGATAACTTTCATGTTAGGTGCATTGTCGAATAAGCATAGCATTAGACCATAGGAAAATGCATCCTGTGTAAGGAAGATGACCATTGATTTAGGGGTCAAAAGTCAAGATCACTGATTTGAAAATGAAAAATGGTATAGCTTCACTAAAGTTTACAGATGGTTAGCACTTTGGATAGAAACAAGCCTACTGATTTGAGGATCCAACGTGATGGTCACTGACTGAAATTGTATCTCATTAGGCCAAGTGTCTTGGTCCTTGTGTCTCAGTGAAAATGGAGTTTGCACAATAACTTTTGTTCAAGATCACATACTTTCACCATACCTTATGGATGGCTTATGCATAAGAAAGAAAAGAAACTCATTGATCTTGACTGGATATGTCAATATCATGGTAATTCTGTTAAGCACCCTCCACCAAAAGGTTTCGGCATAGTAAAATTTAGTTCAAGACTATACCAGGACCAAAGATCAAGGTCATTAAGACCCATCACCAGAGGTTACTATGTCCTGGAATGACTTTGTGCATGACTGTTAAACACATGGTTGGTATATGAAATACCATACACAGTACATTTTGTTTTTCAAGGAAATTTAAATTTGCAATCTGTTTAAGGTAATTGTATTATTTTAATAAATAGTTGTTATACTCACTGTGAATCTTAAGCTGCTAACTTGGCATTGAGAGCTTATGGCATTGCCCAGCTTTTGTCCACACTTGCTAATTTTTTACTTCTCTAAAATAACCTGGGGCAGTTTTGATTCAAACTGGCATAAATATTCATTAGAATATGTTATACCAAATTCAGTATTGTCTCTTGTATGCAAATATTCATTAGAACATGTTATACCAAATTCACATGTTATACCAAATTCAGTATGTCTCTTATATCAAAATGTTCATTAGGACATGTTATACCAAATTCAGTATGTCTCTTATATCAAAATGTTCATTAGAACATGTTATACCAAATTCAGTATGTCTCTTGTATATAAATGTTCATTAGGATATCTTCTGATAAAATGTTATATGGGCTGGCTTCCCTAGCATCCTGGTGGAAAACTCATTTTGGACTTCTTCTCTAGAACAGTTCTGTCAGTGTGATTCAAACTTTACAGAAATATTCTTTTAGACAATCTTTTAGGGGAAAACGTATTTGCTCGTTACGCAAAACAGCTTGTCCAATTTTTTCTTGAAGGGCAGACTATTCCAATAAGGTGTTGAGTGGCTTCCCTAAAAATTGGGTAGCTTTTAAAGGAACAAAATTTTTTTTATTTGCTCTGTTTAAGTTTTATTTCCTAGAAGTGGCTGACCACTTTCATTTAGACATTGTTCGGATGTTCTTTAGCGTATGCTGTACCATAATTGGTCTATGATGGTAGCAACATATCTTTCTTCCCAAAGTATCCCATTGGAAAAGATATTTTTGGATTTTCTCACTAGTATCCGTTCCAGATACAATTAAAAACTGCTCAAATAATATAAAAATGAAAAAAAGACCTTTTCTCTCAAGCACCTCAGCCAATTTTAATAAAACGTGCTGGAAATGTTTCTTTTCAGTTGGAATTGTGTTTGGAATGACTACACTACCAATGGTGTGGCTTTTAATCCTGGTTACATTGTTTTTAACTTAATGGCTGCTTCAATTCTGATTGAATTTGGTAGAAATGTTTATCTGTTTGTGTTCCCTCTGATTTGTGTTGGATTAGGTATCATTTAGCAATGGCATGGCTTTCATAGCAACTATTTATAAAGCTTGCATTCAGCATTCTTATATGTCAGGTGTGGCTTCCCATGCAGGGCATAGCTTCCTTAGCAATCTAGTAAAACACTTTATATATATATATATATATATATATATATATATATATATATATATATATATATATATCACCTTTCCCATTGATACAAGAGTAATAGCATTAACACCTTTCTCATTTGTACAAGTCCAAGCATGAACACCTTTCTCATTCAAACAAGAGTCCTAGACTGAACACCTTTCTCAATCATACAAAAGTCTAATCATGAACACCTTTCTCATTCATACAAAAGTCCAATCATGAACACCTTTCTCATTCATACAAGAGTTCAATCATGAACACCTTCTCATTCATACAAGAGTCCAATCATGAACACCTTTCTCATTCATACAAGAGTACTAGCATAAACACCTTTCTTTTTTATACAAGAGTCCTGGCATGAACACCTTTCTCAGTCATGCAAGTCTTGGCATGAACACCTTTCTCATTCATACAAGTCTTGGCATGAACACCTTTCTCATTCATACAAGTCTTGGCATGAACACCTTTCTCATTCATACAAGTCTTGGCATGAACACCTTTCTCATTCATACAAGTCTTGGTATGAACACCTTTCTAAGTCATACAAGTCTTGGCATGAACACATTTCTCATTCATACAAGTCTTGGCATGAACACATTTCTCATTCATACAAGTCTTGGCATGAACACCTTTCTCATTCATACAAGTCTTGGCATGAACACCTTTCTAAGTCATACAGGTCTTGGCATGAACACATTTCTCATTCATACAAGTCTTGGCATGAACACATTTCTCATTCATACAAGTTGTAGCATGAACACCTTTCTCAGTCATACAAGAGTCCTGGCATGAACACCTTTCTCAGGTATACAAGAGTCCTGGCATGAACACCTTTCGCAGTCATACAAATATTGGCATGAACATGTTTCTCATTCATACAAGTCATAGTATGAACACCTTTCTCAGTCATGCAAGAGTCCTGGCATAAACACCTTTATCATTCATGTAAGAGTCCTAGCTAACCAAACAACTGGAAATAATCATAACTGGGACTATTTCGACCCATATTATCTGCCTTTTAACTCCTACATTCGATTTTTAGACCTATTTATGTCAGGTAAGTGATATAAGACCCTCTTGGGCCTCTTGGCATTTTGTATTTACCCTTGTCTAAGATATGATATCATTATTGCTGTGGTACTTTCATATGTTTTAATATTCTGGACAGCTTTGACTTAATTTGCCATATTTGACTTGTGTGATCGTTGCAGTTGCATATTCCTCCTCATTAATTAATTAATCCATTATCAAGTAAACTTTGACATAATTTACATTCCTGAATGAGAATTTCAATACAGCATAAAATATTCCCAAAAAAATAAATTTATTCTTGTTTGATTTGTTCTTGTTTCAATGTTTTGTCGCCACTGTCATAGAATGTAATATTAGTTGATAATCACATGGTCAGTCATTTGAATGATGTTTTGCTACAGTTTCATGGTCAGTCATTTTGATATTTTCATATAGTCACATGGTCAGTCATTTTGATGTTTTCATATAGTCTCATGGTCAGTCATTTTGATGTTTTCATATAGTCACATGGTCAGTGATTTTGGTGTTTTGATATAGTCACATGGTCAGTTATTTAATGATAATAATAATAAGGACTTTGTATAACGCCTAATCTTTAGAAGCTCTAAGCACTTTACAAGATCTATAAAGATATGACTACAAAAAACAAAAACAAAACAAACACCATGAAATTAGAAAACATAAAAAATGCTGAAAGTATTTAAGGTAGGAAACATTATTGAGTCTTTCAGTTTGTTCTTGCAGTCTAAATAGGTGAGTTTTAAGAGCACTCTTGAAAGGGATCCTTGTCTTTGTGTCTAATTTAAATGGGCGATTCGTTCCACATTGCCGGGCTCTGATATGCAAAGTAATGTTGTCCATATGACTTCATTTTCAAAGTGGGAGTAATGAGTATACAATTGTCAGAAGAGGAGCATAAGTATCTTGCTGGTGTATACACCACAACATAGATCAACTGGGATGGAGTGTATTCCATTTGCAGATACAATTTGTGTCCTGTTGACTAAGTAGGACTTGAACCACAGTAAGGCTTTATTGTGAATGCCAAATACATGCTGGAGACGGTGAAGTAATATATCATGGTCTATTGTGTCAAATGCTGGAGACAAATCAAGGAGTGTGAGGACTGTCATCTTTCTGCTATCCAAAGCAGAGAGAATGTCATTAAATACTTTCAAAAGAGTAATTTCAGTACTGTGGCAAGGGCCATATGCAGACTATACATTGCTAAAAAGACTGTTTGAATTCTGATGAGATAAAATTTGGATTAAAACAAAGTTTTTCTAAGATCTTTTTTATATGATCGGGAGATTAGAAACTGAGTTGTAGTTCTTTAAATCATTCTGGTTGAGTGTTGGTTTCTTCAGCATTGGCTTTACAATGGCAGTTTTGAAAAATGATGTTAATTCCTCAGATTATAGAGAGGTATTAATAACATCAGTTAGTGAAGGAAATATTGGATCTAAGCACTTAAGCAGCAGTGATGTTGGAATTGGATCAAGTTCACATGACTTTGGTGCACTCTTTATCACGATTATCCATACTAAATCTATATAGACAGATTCAAATGCTGCTAACGGTTGCCACTGAAATACTGTATCACAGCTGTATGGTGATGACGAGTCAACTGAAATTGTGTTGTCAAGCTTATCTCTAATGGTTTGTACCTTGTCATGGAAGAAATTTGCAAACAGGTACCGAAGGCCTACTGGAAAGAAGGTAGTTGGAAGTGGTGTACCGGTACATTTGTTCCTTGACATTAATTTGTTAGTAATCTCGAAGAGCTTTTTGCAACTGGAACTTTGTTTTATTTATTGGACTGTAGTTGGATAATTTGGCTAAATGGACTATGTGATGTTCTTCTTAGCGGTTTCATAGATTTGCTTATGAATAGTGATTCTGGTGGAGGGTACTCAAGGCTGACACTTTTTTGGTTCTATCCAAGGTTTTGCCAAAAAGATCCACAAACCTTGAAGCAATCCTGTCCAAATGTTGACCACTAAAATAAAAAGCCTGCCGGAATTTTCACCAAATAATTGAAGAATGAGGGATTTCTTGCTGGTTTTTTTATACTTGAGAACCAGATTTAATTAATGGCTAGTTGTACTTGATCATTCATAATTTCGACCTCAAACTGCTTTTATTTTCAGTGATGCTTTTGATTTATGTCAGGTGAATGATTCCACCAAAGCCACTTCCCAATGGGCTTCATGATCCTCCATGGAACTGTCACTGGGAAACATTAAGTACACTTGGTTATTGTTGTTAATAATTCCAGAGTTTAGTCGAGGTCAGAGGAGTGTCTAAAAGAGGATTGTCATTGGAGTGGTGACTGTTGGAAGGGTGACTGAGGTTGGATGCAAGGCTCCCATTCTTTCTGTGTGAGGCGAATTTCAGGGAAGGATTGAGAAGATGATAACTGATGCAACTACTCAGTAAAATGGTTCACAATTATCTCCTTGTTGCAAACTC
Source organism: Unio delphinus (assembly GCA_029339505.1). NCBI lineage: Eukaryota > Metazoa > Mollusca > Bivalvia > Unionida > Unionidae > Unio > Unio delphinus. The sequence goes on from JAQISU010000042.1 coordinate 8,124,349, forward strand.
AAATCAGCAATGGCAGCACCGATGATGCAATATACCACAAAGATTTGGCAGATAAAGATGCACAAATTCTCTACACCATATCCACAAGGTTTGCTTTTGTAGATCTTGCAGAGATGAATGGGGTTAAGGTGTGGTCACTGTTGTAGTGGCATCTATTGCTGTGTTGAAGAGGATGATGGTCACTTCTTTTTATAGTCGATGACTTGCCAAATGTCAATTCAAGAATCAACACTTGGAGAATATACCCTTTCCAAGGTTCTTTGACTTATTTCACATGGTGTTTTTTTCCACTTTATGGGTTCTTTGTTCAGTAATGTTTTTGATGTCGTACATTTGACTTCATTCTTAGTCAAGTAAAACTTTCCTATTAACACTTCCCCGTTCATGACTTCCAATTTATAGGATGCTGGTTGATGGCTACGCACTCATCCAGTGAGCTGACGAAACAATGCAGTTGTCCAGTTGGATCAGTAACCTTTGTCAAAAGTGCGTTTGGTTTAGCCAATGCACACCCTATCTGTTGGGGTCAGTCGCCATCAGGAACGTACCAAAAGGCGCTAAAAAACAGTCACTTTGTTGTTGGGAGTCACTTCTTGTGGGCCACGTCCAATGCAACGATGGTAAAATTAGTTGTATGCTTAAGCCAGGTGTGTTATGACATCGATGTACTTGAGAGTGTGTTGATGCATAAAATATTTCCACATGCATTCTTTCAAGTTGCGCTGAAATGTTCCAAGATGCTGACTTTTGTTTCGGGATTCTCTGTAGTGAAAAAATGAATGTCTCGTTTCTTTTATTTCTTTTTGGAAAGCTTTGCTCAGAAATTCGGTACCTTTTTTGGTTTGCCATTGAAGAGGGTGACTACCACTTTATTTCAACACCAGTTTTAAGGCTCACACTAACTCACAGCTTGATTTGGGAGCCAATGACATGACAAACGCAAATTGGGAAAAGATGTGGATGACACAAAACAAATTTTTGTAGCCACGATTGTAGGTGGCCAAATGAGAGACATCGGCTATATCAGCATGCAATTGATGATCGATAGCCTCCACATGAGTGCGAATTCTTGAACATTTTCGTCGAATGGGTTTGTGTAAAGTGTACCTGGTTTGTTCTTGTAACCATCGTTGCACTTCCGGTATATGGAGACTTTTCAGACTGGTTTTGGCAGCTTGATTCAATTTCTGAACTCCTCTGTAACTACAAGATGTCATGGGGTGTAGTAAATGCTAGCTAACACCTTCTGCATGTTTTAAAAAGTTTTCCACTCTTCGCTGACGCTACTTTAGATGGGACGAAATAGTGGTTTGGAAATGGTTTTACGTGTCCGATGTGCCATGGGAGTATAAGTCTATGGTAGTGGTGGAAATGGTGGTGGTAATGGGTTTGGTTTTGGTTTTCTTTTCTTTTTTCATTTCTGTCAAAGGATGAGTGGACATCATCTTTTTAGCTCAAGTTTTGAGTTCTTCTAATTGATGGGATGGGGAAGTGGTTAACAAAGACGCTGCAATCTTACTAGGGATGGGAGCTACTGACAGTGTTTAAAAGAATGCTGGCTGATTCGGCCCAAATTACGGGCTGATTCGGCCCAAATTACGGGCTGATTCGGACCATTTGAATTATTATAAGAAACACCATGTAACACACACATTATTTAGTTTGGTAGTTATTACTGTTTTTGCAGACATACTAAGAGCATATAAAAAGTTGATATTCGGCATTTATGGACCATGTTAGTTCTCCATGGCTATTGAAACAATGTGCCACCATTTATGGACCATGTTAGTTCACCATGGCCATATTATGTAAATAAAATTAATTTAAATAATAATACGATTCTTCTTATCTTTGCGCTTGTACAGTATTCGGTATACACATTCAATAGTAATGTGCATATAGTGTTAAATTATTCATAATAAATGAAGCTAATGAAAATCACTTACAGTACTTGTTGTTATAATAAATATGATTTCTTTTGGATAAAGAAATATTCCACATAAATCTTGCTTTTAGAAAAGGCATTAACATATTCAGACTCATACCAGTATACGTAGACGAAAACAAATCATCTGCATTACATTTTTAGATAATCATATCTTTCATCAGATTTTGGACTATCTAGAATCTCTGAATTACGTTGCATCAACTTCCCTTTGAAAATGACTACTAGACATGGGTTCAAATGTTTACATTCTCAGAACAGCGTTGCGATGCCCCGGACAAATCTAAAATGCTGGCCTTTCATGTTTAACACTAGCATGGGGGAGGGGGGGGGGGGAAGAAGAAAAGTCAAAGTGACCCTTCACAAAGACTTTTCTGGCTTAAATATGATAAAATTTTAATGCTCAATGCGTTCAACTTTAAGTATCAGTACTTATTCAAAATTCGACACTTTACAGATAGATTATGAATTCAGAAAAACATTAACAAACGTTGCTTAAAACAAATATTATTAAAATATAATTCGTCTTACGAGGTCCACAAAATTAGAAGAATATAAACGTATGATATTGACGTGTGATATTTTATCGAACTGAATCAAAATTTGTACAGCACTTCACTTTCTCCTTTAAGATAGAAGTTTTATATAGTGCTATTAGTATATAGCAAAATAGACAATATAAACAAATTCATCATACATCTAGCAAAGGCATAATCCTACCATACTGTAAACTCAGATCAATATGTATGAATACATGTTGCTGCGATTTTTGTCCACAACAATATGAATACAATTTAATGATCGATTCCTTAAATGGAAGTTAATGATAACTTAAATGCATATTTGAACTGCTTAACGTACCTGGGAAATTATGTGAAATATCGTTTCTTAAACAAATGTGACACATTTAAATCTCAGACGAAACCCATTGATATTTCACATGGTCCGAATCAGCCAAAAATCTGGTCCGAATCAGCCAGAAATCTGGTCCGAATCAGCCCGTAATTTGGACCGAATCAGCTTGGTCCGAATCAGCCATGGTCCGAATCAGCCTGTTACCGTTTAAAAGACTTCTCATTCCACTTCTTTTTCATGCATTCGTGGGGCTACATATATCTTGGAGGCTGGGATTGGTGGTAGCAAGTGATAGACTTTTCATCAGGTCTTTAAAATCTTTCATAGATGGTAGAACTATTTCATCTAAAGCTTTCTGGTGAAAGAGTTGCAGTCATTGTAATATTGACTATATCTTTGCGATTTTTCTGTTTTGGACAAATGGATGCAATCCATGAACGATTACAATTTGTGTTGATACTGGGACATCTCGGTCAAATGAGGATTGATAAGTGAATGCGAGGTCCATTGTTCTTGCCAATGATTGTATTCCATCCATCGTCTATAAAGCACTAAAGCCAGTTTTCGTCCGTCCATTCATCTAAGATCTTTTGACACCAGAGGTACCTTTTATCTTCTTGGTCCTGTCATCTTGGACCCATGGTTAAAACACCTCCCAGGAGTCTTCTCAGCGTGGTTACCATCCATTTCTTTGACAATAGATCCTATCAACATAGGTAAAATTCCTACACTTTGACAAACATATATTTCTTTTGACTAACGGGTATTTTCGTCATTTGGATCATTTGGCTCAGAACGTGTTAATGTTTGGCTAGGCATATTGTTTTATCTGGGGACAAAGGTATCGTGCCTTTCAAGACATTCAAACGAACTTTGCACACGGTGATGATGACGTCTTGTGAGGCTGTTTAAATGAATACTTTTGCATGGGTGGATAATCATTAGATAATACGGACAACACGTCCCGATGTTTGGCTAAACGAGGAGGCAGTCCTTTCCCTTTCATTCCTTTGGGGAGTGAAGAAAGATGTTTTATGGGAGGTAACATCTTTGTTAAATGGCACATGCCAAAAATACACTGATGTCAATGACTTGGCACACACCCGTTTATCTTATTTTTGGACTTTCGCTTCGTCAGAGAGGTGACAACTTTTCTTCCAAGAATCCTCTCCTTTGCTAGCTTCTCCTTTCCTTTGGGCGAGTGTGTCTTTTCAGGGGGTAACATTGATGCTTGGCTATGCGTTTTGTTGGATGACAAATCTGTCCTTGTCTTTTCCTCTTCTTTTTTGGACAGGAGAATGACGATGGTAACAGTGTGCACCCTTTTGAGGGGGAGATCTTTTATTTGTATAGGTGTCCTATATGAGACAGATTTTAATGTCCATGTATAAACAAGTGTTCTTTATATCTATATAACTAACATCAAATAGTTAATTTTGGACATTGTACTTTTGGGATGAGGTCTTGATTTTAATACACACATTACAGCTTCAAGATAATTGGATGTACTTTAAATGAAGTAATTATGTTGATGAGATGAATTGAGGTAATGGTATTCCAGTAAGAAATTCTAGCTGACATAATTCCTGATTGGCTAGCTGATAAAATAGTTGACCTTGTTAAAAGAGCGATTTTAAAATGATTTGTTAAACTTCATTATGCTTTCTGTATTGCATCTTAGTTTTTGATATAAAGGATGATTTACTGAAAATTAATTTTTCAAAGCAATCTTAAAAGAGACAAATAGTTAAGTTAAATTCTGCTGAAAGAATTAAATGTATTTATTTAAATTATTCGTTGGAATTATAGTGCTAAGATTTTCGGATTTAGTAGCTTAGTAGCACTCATTGAATTATTTTGAATTTATTTATAGGCATTTTGGATATCATTGTGATACTTCAAGACTATTTGCACATCAAAACAATAGATTGAGCTTCATTAAGATTACCACTGGAACTCGTTTGAAATACTTGACACTTTTGAACTTGTGATAGAACATTAAGGAATATTTAGGATTTCATCCACCATACTGTCTTATTTTTAATTTTTTACTTTCTATTTTAGGAAAATTAAATATGTTTTGAATTTCACAAAACTTGTTAGGTGTCACTCTTTTCTCTTATTTAAAGGCCATAGAGTTGTAACAAGTGATACAGAGAAATTATAAATGTATTTCTAATTTAATTTCACTTTGGTTTGGAATTTTCTTAAGTCCCTGGTATTTTAATTCGGAATATTTCGAAAACCTTTTGCGAAACCAACAAGCTTTCACTATGGGATCTAATGTGCATAATTATTGTTCTAGTTCCTACATAGGAAGGGTTAGAGTCCTTAAAAGGACAAGTTGCTTGAGCTTGCCAGACAATACGATCTTTCTGAGGCGAATGCTTCTTGAACAAAGCAAGAAGTAACATCTTTCTGACGTAGAAGCTTCTTTAATGAAGCAAGAGATAAATACTATTTTCGTTCATTTTTTAGTGAAAAGGGTAGTCTTGATAAAAGAACACTGGGTTCAGTTGGTATGTCCTATCAGGTTCAGACAGAAAATTAAGAGAATTAATGTTAAAAACAAAAGGGAAACTGAGTTAGGAAAGTTTCAGGTCCAACAGGGTATAATGCAAATGCAAAGAGATAGAAACCGCAAGAGAAATATAACTCCAAAGAGTGGAAAACAAAAGAGAGATGCATTTAAATGAAAAGAATTAAAACTGAAAAGTATGGAACACCCTACTTTTTTTAAAACAACAAAATCAGATTCTGATGTTACCAGAAATATTAAGCTAGGACCCCCTTTTAAAGAAAAGGAAGCAGATCAATATTTTCCTTATTGGTGAACATGTTTTATGGCTAAG
>JAQISU010000042.1:8132500-8240000 GCA_029339505.1 Unio delphinus
CAATACCTGAAGACCTTTTTCCTGAAGTTTTCGCCATAGAGCCTGGGCCCAGTGGAACGAACATCCACTTTTATGTGGATTATCGAATACCAAGCGGAGCGCCTTCCATATTCCACTTTCAAAGTCTGCTACAAATGACTTGACGGAAGGTTCTTTGGGTAGAAGTCGAAGTAGAGCCTGGAACACCTAATAATGAAACATTATGTTACTTGATTTTAATATGGAGAAAAATTATATAGCAAACAGAGAACATGTACAATATAAAATAATATTTGTTTTATTCATAGTTTGCAGAATGAAGACATTTTAAAGTTACTCGCGTTTTTATTTATAGTGAATATTATTTATAATGGTGAGTTGAGCAAAATAATAAACTACCTTCTTGTAATCTTTCTTGTTCTTGCCGGACATCACGATGAACACAAGTGGTACTTGCTTCATATTTTCTCCTGACTTCAAGAAACTGTGAACCGTTAGTAATTGATAGAAAGGTTTCTTCACGATCTTAAAGGTACCATCGATGTACCATGTTTTAGCCTTGCTCAGGAGTTCCAGCTGGTAATTAGTTGCAAATATTAAGTGGCGGTTGTCTTTGCGGATTACATCTTGTCTGAAGAAGGGCTCTGTAATTGCATTCGACAAGCATTCTTCGTCCAGCTGCAAATTGAAGAGGGAAAAAACACCGTCTTAAGAACACATATTTGAAATTTTGATACGATCAAACGTAAAATTGAAATAATTTATTCTGTAAGGTTCTTATTGTATTGTTCATGTAATATTCGATAGAGAAAAATAACGAGTTATGTAACGTCATTTATGTACCTCGAATGACAAGTCTGATGGGTCTTTAGGTCTTTCTCTTTCTCTATATCTGTTACAGTTTCAAATCATGTTGTTAAGTGGGTCTTGATGCTTCCGGTTGTTCAACATCTATGTGCTCCTGAATTACGCGATCTACAATATTCTGAGCAGGATCAAACAAATCGTGTACAGCTTTGACTCTCAGCTGGAAAAAGAAAATCGATACATTTATGCAACTATACATTTGCCATGAATTGACAAAGGTCAACGTACCCAACTTCAGTGCCTCTTTATACATTTTAAAAGAAATTCCTGAAAACAAATATTATGATTCTGTTATTTATAACAAAATTCACAATACAGTTAGTACCAAAATGCAGTCATAATATAATTAGTTAGTACCAAAATGCAGTCATAATATAATTAGTTAGTACCAAAATGCAGTCATAATATAATTAGTTAGTACCAAAATGCAGTCATAATATAATTAGTTAGTACCAAAATGCAGTCATAATATAATTAGTTAGTACCAAAATGCAGTCATAATATAATTAGTTAGTATATGAGGAATAGTCGCTATTTTACATTTCAAACAGAAACATAGTACTTTTAATATGTTTTCTCGATCTTTAATTAATCTCTTTTTTTTTTCTTCATATCTACTGAAAAAATGAAAGGTGGTATTTTCATGATGTCTTATAATGCGTGTTATTTTCATTCGAAACTATTTGCTAATATTTTAGCTAACAAACTTATAGTTATTCTCACCTGAGCCATATGTCCGGAGCTGCCATCGATGACAACAGTCACATTCCACAGCATGTTGACGAGGCGTCACCCCCTTAGCACACTGAATACATGGTAGTGCATTGTTGGAATATACAAAGTACAGACACACGGTATAACACTATAACTCATAAATAATAAATGTGCATTCAATTGGTTCTATAAGTATATAAGGCCTACGCTAAACACAAATTGCTCAAACAACAAATTCGAAGGGGTGAATCAATTAAAAGATGTAAAGATGTAATAACAATTACTATAGCCTCTTTGAAGTACATCTATGAAGCCTGGGTGAAACATGTGTCATAGGCAAGTGACCATTATTTTCTCATTTATTCGCCGACTAAAAAAAAAACAGATCGCCTAACAAAACAAGTAAATATTCATTAAAAGATAAGAAACCCTTTGAAGTATCCCTCTCAAAGTAGGATTAGTGTTTTCAAGAGGTATGCATGGCCTCTACTCTTGTCGCTAAATTGTAACAATACATCGTTTCTATTTTATAAAGATATGTGCAATCGAGTGTCTCATATATTAAGCAGTGTTACTATCTGAAGCCTAATATAAAATATATTAGTATAATATCTCGTGTACAGTGTCGCTACTCTTAGAAAAATGTAAACGTGTTCTGTAGAATATTATGTTAAATATTATTATTTGAGAAATCAATATAGATAATTGGACCAGACGACTTAAATTGAGAATATCGTTGTGCAAATTCACAAATGAGGCAAAAATCAATGTTGCTGACACTTTATCATATCACTAAAAGTAACAAAAGGAAAATGTTTTCAGATGATAAGGCGTAGGGCTCTTTGCGCGTGCCCAAAAATATATAGTATTCTGAAATTATACGTTTTAAACTTGAGACGTAAGAGAAAGACAAAAATACAAAATTTGAGCGACTAATTAACAAACTATGACTGTTGCCAGAACCTAAGGAATTAATAATAATAATAACGGACTTTATAACGAGAACCCTTATAGAATGTGGACCACTAATGAAGGTTAGGGAATAGTTTTAAACTTAAAAAAATGGTTTAATTAAATTATTAATTCTTGTTGGTTACTTAATTATATAAATTATGTAAGGGGAAAGTACACATGAGGACGCCATGGGGCTAAATCACATGGCGCCACGCGAAGTGAGCAGGCCTGTGGCAGAGTTTGGAAAAATCACCCATAAAGAAAACTCTAATACTCTAATGCACCTCTACTTCTCTGGATACAATATCCATACTTTCTCTGCCATGTCTACACACACACACACACACACACACACACATAAAAACTTTTTGAATACTCATTATCAAATTAAATGAAATTTAAAATACAAGAAATTTGTTTTATAATAAAATTTGGGACATTTTGTGAACAAGAGTTCTGAATTAAATTTGTCAAATTATCGCAAAATAACTAATTATGCAGTTTCAACCATTTTATCTGTATAAATGTATTTGTAACAAATACGTTCAAATACGAGAATATCTCATGTTTTGCTTGAGAATTAAGTTTTGGAGACCAAGCGTACAGCTCTACTATACTCCTTTCTTTCTCCGGTTTTTCCTAACCATTATAACTTCGGAAAACATTTATCTTGTTCACAAAATGTTCCAAATTTTATTATAAAACATATTATATAAGAATTGTCAAAATATATGTTACAAATAAATACTTGTCAGTTGTATTTTAAAATTGGGCCGAATTGTCTTTGGTTGGGCCGAATTGTCTTTCGAGTTGGGCCGAATTGTCTTTAAAGTTGGGCCGCATTGTCTTATTTTCCGTAAAAGTTGGGCCGAATTGTCTTGGGCCGAATTGTCTTTGGTCCGAATTGTCCGATAGCCCTTTCCTTTACACAGAAACTGCAATCCAGGCTTCGTCTATACTGATAAAAATAGGTTTGATCAAGAACACTCAAAATTTTAAAGTTTTTTAATTTTTTTATATCATTGTGTTTACATTGGTTTACTATGGGAACTGAATTAGTACCGCGAGTCCAAAAGGTAGATATTACATATCATCTTTCTCACGGACGCCATACTGTGTAAACGTCTACCGAAACTGTCACCAGAGACATGCCGGTAGAGAAGTTAACGCAAATAAGCGGTCTTCTTCTACACTGTTTAATTAGTCTCCATGCTACAATTGTCTGTTCCGTTTTTATAAGAAACCGTTTCGTAGCCTCTTGCTTTTAGAACTTAGTTCTTTAAAGGGCTTCGGAAACTACCTCGTGTAGCATCCTTTGGTGGACCTTGTGTATAAGGAAAGTAACAATAAGCCCTGCATAATTTTGAGGACATCGTTTCATTTACCTTCAATTTCACATTGTATACTTTTAATATTTGTCAGAACGGATTCGCGGACAGCATGCTGCGCGTTGTCTATACACATGCATTTGAATGTTGCTTTAATAAACACAAAGTTCACAGGTGAATTATCTTATTTAACAATGGGAACAACTGAATGTAACTTCCACAAGGTCAGTTATGTACTTTATGCATCAACACCACAGGTGTGCACGCGGTACAACAATGCATACAATATAGTGATTTCGCATAAAAATCATACGTTATTCTTAGTACGCACAACATTATACAACCATGTCAATTTCAAGGCGGCAACTGATTCCAGACGACATTCATTATTTCTGTACTCCAGAAAAATGCCAGAACAGTCTGTGGGGCAGTGGGGTCACAAACATGGGCCCTTGGGGTACTCACACAAGCTTCATAAGTGCTCAAGGTGCACACGGAAATATCGTTGCACCTTTCTGCAAATTTTAATCTTTCAGCTCTTGGAATCCAGTTGATTCCAGACATCCATATCAAGGTCAGAGGAACATCCCATCCCCTTCTGCAGCATTATCACTAATCTTTTCCAGGTCTCACAGGTCGGGACAAACCTTTTTGGCGACCTGTGAAGTCCCTCCAGAAGGAGGGTCTAGACGTTCTAGAAATCGATCAAAATCCCCTTCTATTAAGATGAGGAACACTTCTCGCGTCTCTAACAGCGTGCACTCCTCAGGTAGCAATTTGATACCTTTATTTGGGGAGTCAGAGCACTCAAACTTCTGATAAGACTGATCAGAAATCATTATCGTTTATTATGTGCACATCTTACAATAAGAAAGGGCATGTTGTTTCTGATTGCTGCTGGTTATAAAAATAAGCAATAAAACAGAAAAACCCTATTCCAAATGTTTGTTTTTCTTAGAAGTTAAGGTCATGGTAATGAATTGAAAACATTACACGTTTTGGTTCAATCAAACCAACAAAGTTCTACATCACTTGTAGGTGATTTTGCCAAACCTATCCCTATTAAATATTAAGAGACACATGAGCTTCTCAGTCATTTATTGAGTAATGCATTGTCTTTTTCGAGAAGTCTTCTTCTAATGAAAGTGTTCTTATCAGGAACTAGAATGCGGCTTTGTTACTCTTCTTCTCCATTGTGTTAATATGTTATCAGAATTTGTTTCAGTTCCCGTGACTATTCGAGTGGTGTATTGTTTGCCCAATGAGGGTATTCCTTTATTATTAGTTAATGACCTAGTTAGAGAGAAGGTTGTGGTTAATCCATTTGCAACTGACAAGCCATGTTTAAATCAAAACGTCGAGCCTATAGAAATTGAAATCCTCTTTTAAAACCTAGTTTGTGCATACCACAGAGAGCTCTTGAGAATGATGTTGATCAGGAAACTGTTCTTTAGCTGACACATTTATTGTTCTTTCTTTTGATGAGGTCATTTTTGCTCCTAGTATTGATTAAGTAAGAAGTAATAATTACAGTAATCCTCTTTTCCATTGGCAGGAATTGATGATTACATTTATAAAATTGGAAATGCAAACTATGTCACCATGTTTGACCTTTTGAAAGGACTCTGGCAAATTCCACTCATGAAAGGATCAAAAGAAATTTATCATTAATAAGTCCCGATAGACTTTACCAGAATCAAGTGATGCCATTTGGGATGAAATGTTCACCTTCAACTATCCAACATTTAATGAATATGAGAACATCTGGACTTGACATTTGTGAAGCCTACATCAATTACATCATAATCAACAACAAAAACTGGAAAGTTAACTTGGAAAACATATGGGGGTTCTTTAAACAACTCAGTGACACAGTCAAGTTAAACCATTAGAAGTTAAGGTCAAGGTAATCTCTGAATTCCTAGTGCCTATCAATTCTTTCATCTTCATATTTTCAAGCACTATCACATTTATAGAAATACTACATTTCTATATTTTGTATCTTTCATTAGATATATTCATATGCAATATTAATTATATGCATGTTTGATTAATATGCAAATGAAAGCTTTATTGTAAAAATCTTTCTTTTTCTTTATGCAGGACAGTGTTACGTACATCTTTACTATTTTTGAATTTTCATGATATTGTTGCGGATATGTACTTTAAGATGAGGTCATTTTGGTAAATACATTATATAGCTTCAAGATAATGGGCTTGTACTTTAGGAGAATGCTATATTGTTCTAGTGAATGTTTTTCTGTTCTTTTGAACTTTGAAAGAAATCAAATTTAATGGGCTTTCTCCTAGAAAATATTGGTGACCTAATTCCTGACTGGATAGCTAAATTACTTGACCCTCTCGCATGATGATTTTGAAATGATTATTTGAACTTTGTTCTGGTTCTGAAATGGCCTATTAGTTTTTCTTATGAAGGATATTTACCTCAGAATTAGTTACTCAGAACATCAGTCTTTGACAATACAAATACTTGTGTTCAAGTTGGTGGAAAAGATTTAATATATATTTTCTTAAATTATTCATTGGAATTATAGGAGCTTAGGTTCTATGATTTAGTAACTCTTTTGTAATTACTGTTAATTTGTTTATAGACATTTTTGATTATGTCATTGTTATACATCCAGACTATTGGCACATCAATACTTCATTTGTAACACCGCTGTAACTTATTTGGTATGCTTGATACTTTTGGACTTTTTATAGAACCGTCTGAACATTTTAGGATTTCATTCACTGTATCATATGTTATTTTTAATTTTCCACTTTCTGTTTTTGGGAAATAAATTATTTTTCACTTTTTTTTGGCTTTTACTCTTCTGTTACTTATTTTAATACTATAGAATCATAACACAGGATTCACTTTATTATCTGGATCCATCTTGCTTAATATTTTGATTAAAATCAAGAGTTTTCCATAAGAACTGAAGTATATGATAAACTAGAGATTTATTTGAATTAAATGTTTTCATAATATAGATTTATTTGCTGGAAGTAAACCTTAAGAAATGCCAGATCCTTGTGAGGAAAAATAAAGGAAAGAGAGAAAGAAAAGAAGCAAAAATATTTTCTATAAGTTTATTCACCAAAAACAAACATCTTATGCTGACAACAAATTATCACCTTTGAAAAATACAAGTCCATTATTTGTGACATTTACACAATGCTGGCAAAGGTACACATTATAATAGTCACCATGGCAAAGGTCTACATTATAATAGTCACCATGGCAAATGTCCACATTATAATAGTCACCATGGCAAATGTCCACATTATAATAGTCACTATGGCAAATGTCCACATTATAATAGTCACCATGGCAAATGTCAACATTTTAATAGTCACCATGGCAAATGTCTACATTATAATAGTCACCATGGCAAATGTCCACATTATAATAGTCACCATGGCAAATGTCAACATTATAATAGTCACCATGGCAAATGTCAACATTATAATAGTCACCATGGCAAATGTCCACATTATAATAGTCACCATGGCAAATGTCAACATTTTAATAGTCACCATGGCAAATGTCCACATTATAATAGTCACCATGGCAAATGTCAACATTATAATAGTCACCATGGCAAATGTCCACATTATAATAGTCACCATGGCAAATGTCAACATTTTAATAGTCACCATGGCAAATGTCCACATTATAATAGTCACCATGGCAAATGTCAACATTTTAATAGTCACCATGGCAAATGTCAACATTATAATAGTCACCATGGCAAATGTCAACATTATAATAGTCACCATGGCAAATGTCCACATTATAATAGTCACCATGGCAAATGTCAACATTTTAATAGTCACCATGGCAAATGTCCACATTATAATAGTCACCATGGCAAATGTCTACATTATAATAGTCACCATGGCAAATGTCCACATTATAATAGTCACCATGGCAAATGTCTACATTATAATAGTCACCATGGCAAATGTCCACATTATAATAGTCACTATGGCAAAGGTCTACATTATAATAGTCACCATGGCAAATGTCCACATTATAATAGTCACCATGGCAAATGTCTACATTTTGATATTCACTAATATTTAGACAATGACTTTTTATTACATACACAACATTAACAGGTTATACAGTATTGTATTTTTTTTATTTTACTCATTAAGAAGCCATATAATTGGACAGATAATGTGCATACATTGAACATAATGAAAAATTTAACTTTAGGAACATAACTTTCAAATTTTAATCAGAATATGTATTTGCCTTTTCAATCCTTGACTCTTCTTTATGAAAGAATATGTATTTCCCTTTCCTATCCCACCTATTGTCAATGAAAGGATATATATCTCCTTTCCTATCCTTGCCTTTTCTCAGTGACATAAAATGCCAGTAAGATCAAGGCTGGCATGTTTTTGCATTGATATAAAAGTGTGGTAAATCTTTTAAAATTCTTAATGAATAGGTCACCTTCCATGCAAAGATGATGGACTTTATTATATTATATTATATTATATTATATTATATTATATTATATTATATTATATTATATTATATTATATTATATTATATATTATAAATGTACATAATATTTGAGAATGAAAAAAATAATATCCTTGTGATCAGAAATCTAAAACTGTGTTGTGTGTCGGTTTGAAGTGGAAACTGTCATTCAAGCACTTTGTTGACATTGTACAGAGAACAATAATACTATGTTGAATGTAATTTTCATGTCCTTTTATTTTTTGTACCTAAATGATCCATAGTTTCAAAATATTTCCTTTCCTCTAGAGCAATATTACTCTTATTAAAAATTTGCTACATTTAGATAGTCCAGCTTGTACTGATAATTATCTGTATACATGAAAAATAATTTACAAGCCAAGTGAGTGAAATTTTGTCCCACACCTATCGTCATAGGCGAGGTCACCAATATTATACAGTGATGATATATGTCATCTTTCTAGCAGTGCTGTTACTAGGCAGACATAGAAGGTAACCCATTTCAAGTTTAAGTCTCAAAAGACATTATAATAAAAGTGCACAAAGGCAAACAATTATCAGTGACCTTCAACTGTGAAAATTAAATCTTACTTGGGGTTTAATAAAATGTCATCACTTAGAAATATACTTTACCTCAAACAGATTTTAAAATATATAGAAAGAACACAAAAGAACCAACAATATTGACCTGTGACCAATGTTCCTGTTAAGCTGAGCGCGCATGAAGCTTTGATGTCTTAGCACAGCTAAATGTATTCTGCTTGCAGAGATAATTCTTTTGATTTCTCGTAAACACAATTTCTTCTAATTGATTACAGTTGTTCATTGTTCAAAATATTTTAAGTCTTGACATGGCTGAGTTTAAAATTCCAGATGTTTGATTTAATGGCATTAAATCTATAATGATACTCCGGTCCTCTCAGCAGGAAGATTTATGATCTTTATAATGAATGTTTAGGAGAACACAAACTACTACTACTACTACTACTACTACTACTACTACCTGTTTAAAGTCTATCTGTAGGAATGTTAAGGTTATCTTGGTTAAACACCCTTTTTTTTGGGGGGGGGGGTCGTGACTCGTGACCTCAAACCCACACACTTTTATGAATCCTGCCAGAGGATACAATTTCCAGACACAAAATTTGCTCAGTAGGTTTTGTAGTCTGCTCAATGGCCTTTGCTCAGCATTCACTAATGTGCATGCTTTAGAGGGAACATTGCCTGTGACCTTGACATTAAAGATAGAATCCGAAATGTGAAATGCAAGACATCTAGTGTCTAGTGCCATTATGTAAGCATACAAAGTTCATCTATTTTGTGTTAAATAACTCCTAAGCTACAGAATGCTGGGGGAAGCTGTGACTGAACCCTTAATCATAACATTGTGACCTTGATCTTAAAGACCTCAAATGTGGTATTTGATACAATTTGTATTAATCTTAGTAAATCAAGACTAAAATTTGAATTAATTTTAGTTAAACAAGACTAAAATTTAATCTTAGTAAATCAAGACTACAATTTGTATTAATCTTAGTAAATCAAGACTAAAATTTGAATTAATTTTAGTTAAACAAGACTAAAATTTAATCTTAGTAAATCAAGACTACAATTTGTATTAATCTTAGTAAATCAAGACTAAAATTTGAATTAATTTTAGTTAAACAAGACTAAAATTTAATCTTAGTAAATCAAGACTACAATTTGTATTAATCTTAGTAAATCAAGACTACAATTTGAATTAATTTTAGTTAAACAAGACTAAAATTTAATCTTAGTAAATCAAGACTACAATTTGTATTAATCTTAGTAAATCAAGACTAAAATTTGAATTAATTTTAGTTAAACAAGACTAAAATTTAATCTTAGTAAATCAAGACTACAATTTGTATTAATCTTAGTAAATCAAGACAAAATTGTCCTTAATGTAATATGCAGTAATTTGTCTTCCACTCCGCTTACCTGTATATTTTTTTCATTGATTTTTCTTGCACACAATTACCTGCATATTTCTTTTTTTGATTTTTCTTGCACTCAATTACCTGTATATTTCTTTCATTGATTTGTTGCCTTTTGAATGAAACTGAACATTTTCAAAAATATTCTTCCTCATTTAGTATTTTTCTATGAAAGGTTAAGTGGCTGTCAAATTTAAATTGCTAGTTCAATGATGTCAGGCAAGAAATAAATAGTTTGTACATGTTTAGGAAGGCACATAAATCAATTACTAATGTTTTATCAAATACATTTAAACTGGAAAAATGAGGGCAGAACAAATGATTATATACAAAAAAACCTCAGCAGTATTTTGTTCAAAAAACTTTCAAATTATGGCATATATTTTAGAATATGAAATACTGTTAGAAAAGAAGTAGTAAATGAGATTATTTAATATAGATGCCCACCTCCAATTCTTAAAAAATATATGTACTAAAATATGGATTCAAACCCATATTAAGCAAAGTATCCACGGTTTACTGACCACACTAACCAGTCAAATAATGTCCAATGTTTGGTGACCACACTAACCAGTCAAATCATGTCCAATGTATATTGATTACACTAACCAGTCAAATAATGTCCAATGTTTATTGACCACACTTGCCAGTCAAATTATGTCCAATGTTTATTGATCACACTAACCAGTCAAATCATGTCCAATGTTTATTGACCACACTAGCCAGTTAAATAATGTCCAATGTTTATTGATCACACTAGCCAGTCAAATTATGTCCAATGTTTATTGACCACACTAACCAGTCAAATAATGTCCAATGTTTATTGATCACACTAACCAGTCAAATCATGTCCAAATATGCTTCAAACAATTTTGACATTACCACACAAATATGGCAAGGATTCTCCAAGTATGCAATTGACAAAATATATAGGCATTAACAAATAAGCAACTGAGACAAAATATACAGGAATTAACAAGTATGCACTTGCGATAAAATATATAGGCATTTACATGTATGCACGTCATACAAAATATATAGGCATTAACAAGTGTGCAATTTATACAAAATATATATGTAGGCCAAGACAAGTATAGAATTTAGACAAAATATATAGATATTGACAAGTATGCAAATGAGATACTGTGGACACCAAGCAGCACTGTTCATGCCTTTAGAGCTTTAGTGATAGTTTTATTTATTGTGTGTAGTAAACTTATAAAAATATAAATAACAAAAGTATTGTGCAATTTACAAATGTATAACATGCAACCTGGTTTTGCGTTTTGAAATATTTGTTTATCAAGTTAATACAAAATAGTTTTATTGCATTTTTTCTTCCTTTAAAGTTTAATATTGTAAAATGTTACGATCTTGAAAGAGTTGTACAATAACTGTACAAAGGGGAATGAGGCGGTGTTTCCTTCATTTCAGAATTAATGCTGTATTATCCCCCTTTGTAAAATTATTGTATGAAGCTTTTAAAATTATAACATTTTATAATATTCTAATTCTGAAATTATGTATAAGCTTTATTAATTGATAAATTCATAATATTTTATCAATAATGCATATTTGATGGGAATAAAGCTGTGTTTAGTTTTTTACTTACTTTAGACTGATTCAGAAATGTAATTACAAAATGAATTCTTAATACAATAACACAGGTCTGATGACCAAATCCACAATATCTTAAGTTTGAATATCAAGGAGAACTAACCAACTATATAATATAAAAGTGAGAAAATGAAGGTGAACTAACTCTTTCACTGAATAAACTGAAATAAACAGGTTGAGTCTAGGCACAGGAAAATAAAGATGGACAAAACCTTTCCTCTGTAAGACATTGACATGTTACAGCAGAGTGACAAGACTATTATACATATAGCACCACATAAAACAAAATGAAAGTTTTATTTAGTCTTTAAACCATGTATATCATCAATAAAAGGTGAATTTACTTTGGAAAATGAATCAACAAGGAACATGGAAAAAAGAAAGAATGAATTTCCCCTCTGTTCCCTTCTTTTTCAATGAAAACAAACAGTAGACAACTGAATTTAAATATGATTATAAAGCCAGTCTTCACACAAACACAGAATAGCATCCACACAGTATGGTACTGTACACACAGCAAAGACAGGACAGTTGGGAGATCATCTGGCTAAACATCACAAATGAGAAACAGAGGGAAGGCATGTGCCTCTGCCAGGAAGTACAACCCCCATAATGTCAATCCTTTAGACTTCAGGACAGTTGAGGAAACAGATTGGGAACCCCAATAAGTATTTGTTTTAAATGTTAGGAAACAAATAAACCCCAATTCCAAAATATTTAAAATAATTTTTTTAATATCTAAATTCTACTTTATTTTGTTTGGGCAAAACAATACTGCAAACCTATGGGACATACATAAACATACAAAATGCATTATAAACTTTTGGCCATTTGGGGAGACACCTGAAAGGTTACCAGGTAATGTACCTGGGAGCTTCCAAGGGACCCACATATAAGGAATAAAACTGAAATAACAATAACTAGTCAAAATTCCATGCTAGTGTTGTTCAAAAATTGTGGAACATGTCAGCATATTTTGTTGCTGCTCACTGAGAAAACTTTTATTTAATCTTTATGATAATTTGGGGAAATACGAGTGGTTTCATTGTCAAATAATAATTTGGGTAATCAAAGTGTTTACAATGTCTGGTGATAATTTGGGTAATCAAAGTGGTTTCATTGGTGATAATTTAGGTTTCATTCATCACAGATAATAATTTGGTTAATCAAAGTGGTGACATTATCTGATTATTGTATATTCAATTATCTTTTCTAAATGTGGAAATAGCCTTTAGATTATGATCCAACTTGAAGTTTTAAATAATGACACCCACAATGGTGGTATCTGGATATTGACATTAATGATGGTATATAAATAGTTCTATACAGATTTTGTCTTACATACTGTATATTAGATAGATAATCCCATGTCTTACCTACTCTATGTCAGATAAAAAGATCATGTCAGATGACAATAGTATGTCTTACATACAGTATATCAGATAGATAATGTCTTACAGTATATCAGACAGATAATCATATGTCTTACATATACTATATCAGACATAATCCTGTCTTACAGTATATCAGATAGATAATCATATGTCTTCACACTGTATATCAGGCAGATAATCTTATGTCTTACATACTGTATATCAGATAGGTAACCCTATGTCTTCATACTGTATATCAGGCAGATAATCCTATGTCTTACATATGCTATATCAGACAGATAGTCCTATGTCTTATACAAAGTGTATCAGATAGATAATCCTATGTCTTACATACTGTATATAAGATAGATAATCCTATGTCTTACATACTGTATATCAGACATATAATCATAGGTCTTCATACTGTATGTCAGAGAGATAATCCCATGTCTTACATGCTCTATATCAGACAGATAATCCTATGTCTTACATACTGTATATCAGATAGATAACCCTATGTCTTAAATACTATCTATCAAATATATAACCCTTAGTGTCTTACACACTATATATCAAATTGATAATACTGTCTTAATACTGTATATCAGAGAGATACTGTATATCATATAGATAACCCTATGTCTATGTCTGTTTACCAGATAGACAGTCCTTAACAATGTTAACAATGTAAAGTCTTACATGCATATTCAAATGAACTGTTTCTTGTATTAACTACACATAGAGAGGCAGTCAGTGGCTGATCATTTTGAGATTAAAATCACCTTTTCATTTTTTAAATTGTACACTTATGTTACAAAGAAACAGCAAATGTTCATCATGTGATGATAAACTAGCAACCCTTTGCCATAATCACACTCGCAGAAAGAAAAACATTAAAATCCACCCTAATGTGGCTGATTTAAATATATACTTTCTGTTACATTTAACAGCTTTTAAGGTATTTGTGTGTACTTGTTTCATTAAAATTTACTTTCTGACAGAAGAACTTCATACACTGTTCAACCTCCATCAAGATACACTGATGAACATTTTCTTTCTGACAGAAGAACTTTTTACACTGTGTTCAACCTCCATCAAGATACAGTGATGAACATTTTCTTTTTCTGCCTTTTTTTATTTTACAGGTTTAGGGCAATGATTTAAGGCTCTGTATTTTCAGACTGGTCCATGCCCACATTAAACATAGACTGGTTCCATGCTCAATGGAAGCTGCTTGATTTCAGACTGGATTCAATACCCATCTTGTGTCTTCTGATACATACAAATTGAATGCAAAAGTCTCATGTTCTCAAACACTGGTCTCATATGTACCTAGTGAGGACACATTGCTTGGCAACTCGTTCTGGCTTATGCAATCTGGGTGGAAAAAGAAATTGAAAGAAATGGTGTAAAATAAAATTAGCAGAATGTGATTTGACTTATTAAAAGTACTCTCCTAACAAAAATGATTTGATGTCAGGCTTCCAAGGTATCATCACTATGAAGATACCAACTTTCATGGAAGTATGGTTCTCATCTGTTTTAGGCATTTTTGGATATAGCAAAAAATTGTAGGCACATATAAAATAATAAATTCAGTCTTGACTAGCATATTCTTGGTAGAGGTGTGCACTGCTATCTTTTGCTACAAAAATCCATAAATTATATAATTCTTTGAAAAATAAGCTGTATTTCTCTGAGACAAATTTCAAGTAATAATTATATTTAAAATATAATTCTAGTTATGAACCTTTAATCACACTGTTGACACATATTATGCATGCCAACATGTTACATGAATGTGATGCTTTTAAAGATATTTGGGCCAATTTGCACTTATGAGAATAATTTGCCTTAAAGAAAAGAAGAGAAAGAAATTGTTTCAGTCTTTTACTTGCATATGTTAATGTGTGAAATAGATGTATTAATTTGTAAAAGTGAAAATCATTTGAAGATTTTCAGGACAGAGTATATCAGAAATTATATTGTTCTCTCTTTGAATTTTTATGTCATTTCTCTAGTGAACTAAATATAATCTTGTTTGTTGAGTTTATGTGTTTGTTTTATGTTTACAGAATCTCTCTAATAAACATCTTGCCTGGGTGTTGGCATCCCACTCAAAGATTCCCTGCTTATTATATCTGTAGTGTAACTAGAGTAGAGTGTTGGCTTAAGTGTCAACATTTTATCCACATCCACTCTAATGTCTTGTACCTGTAGTGTAAGCTGAATTATCCCACTTCAGTTTGAGTGTTTAGATGACAAATTATACAACAATAAATATACATGCATTAAATTTCTTCTACTATCGTATAATTGCAGTATAACATTGTATGTATCTGGGCAGTGGCAGATGCTTTATCTGCTCGGGAAATGAATGCACCTGCCCATACATGAGTCTCTTGCTGCTTTGCAGGTCGGCTTTGGCTAGCCAAAGGCAAAGGGAGTAAACCCTATAAGAAAATCTGGAGTGGAGACCCTAAGGCAGCTGGACAATGTACTACATCCTCTTCTGGCAACTCCTTGGTCTGGAGAAAGATGGGCTTCGCCAGATGACTTTTGCCCAAGACACACTGATAATGCTGGACAAATCTGAAGTTACCATACCAGATCGGTTGTCTCCTGGGTCAACATGGTCTGTGCCTGCCATTGTCCACCAGGATGGAGGTGACAATTGTGCTACTGGTACTTTGCATAATTACAGAGTGAGAGACACAACATCGCTACCTGTAACATTAGAACTCTGGTGCAAATTGGAAGATTCAAAGAGTTGACATGAGCTGGAACAATACACATGGCACATTCTGGGACCCTGTGAAGTCGGATGGAAAGCCCTAGGAAAACACCAAACTGAAGATGGGCATATATTCTACTGTAGTGCAGAGTTGGACAAGTCCATAAGTGGAGTAGACTTCCTTGTAAACAAAGCCATCAAGGGATCTGTGCTTGAATGTCACCCCATATCTAGCAGAATCATCTCCATTCATCTGAAAGCATCTCCCTTTAACATCTCTATGATCCAACTACTGATCATGATGATGAAGAAAAAGAGGAGTTTTACAACAAACTCCAGGATATTCTAAACATGGTCAGTGAAAAAAGACAATCTACTCATCATCCAAAGTTACCAATGACAAAGGAAGATGGCTGCTCGAGTTAACAAGCAACAACAACTTGGTACTAGCCAACACCCTGTGCCAACATAAAGCTTCACGATGCTGGACAGGGCACACACCAAATGGAACCCATCATAACCAGATCGACTACATACTGGTTCAAAAACATTACCGTTCTGGCAAAAAAAAAAGCAAATTCCAAGCCACATGAAAATCTGCTCCACTTCTTGTGATCAATGTTAATGTTAAAGTGATGACAAACTCTTTCAACACAGTCATGACAACAGATGCCAAGGACTTCATTGGCCTCCATTGCCCAAAGAAAAACCCTAGCTTACAGAAGAGATTCTGAATTTATGTGATGCCTGAAGAGACCTCAAAAACACCAGACACACAACAGGGACAATAAAGTACCAAGAAATAAACAAGAATATCAGAAAAAACTTGAAGAAAGCAAAAGAAGATTTGATTACCCAAGAGAGCAGTCTGATAAAGAATAACAGCATACAGGCATTCCAAAATGTAAAAGACCTCACAAGACAGAAGCTACTAATAGTCAGTACTATTCAAGACAAAAATGGAAAATGCCTCACAGAAGTGAGTGACATTGCAGAAAGATGGACTGAGTATTGTAAAGAACTCTACAACCATCCATCCATCCACAGGAGACACAGAGGTGCTTAAGTTCCAAACTCTACAAATGATAATTATTTCCTCATTCTCAAAGAAGAGGTGGAGTCAGCAATAAGAGCACTGAAGAATGGGGAAAGTAGACAACATCCCAGCTGAACTTATCACAAATGGGGGAGGGGAGGAATCAGGGATAGAGCTACTAACAAAAATCTGCAACAAGATCTGGCAGACAGGTGAATGATTAACACAGTGGACCCAGTCACTGATTATAATACTCTCCCAAAAAGGCAATCTCAAGCTGTGCCAAAATTACAGAACTATTGGTTTGAACAGACTGAAACCCTAACCCACTAAAGAACAAGCAGGGTTCCAGAGTGGAAGAAACTCAACAGAACAAATATTCAATCTCAGGGTTCTGTATGAAATGTACTTGAAACATCAACAAGACATCTATCATGTGTTCATAGATTTCAAAAAGGCCTTTGACAGAGTGTGGCATGAGACATTGTGGGCCACAATAAAAAATTACAACATGGGTCAAAAGTTGACCAATACCATGAAACAGCTATGCTAAGGCTACAAGAGCAGTAATTGTTCAAGGTTCTGTGGGGGACTGGTTCCAGACAACAGATGGAGTATGTCAAGTCTGTCTGCTGTCATCAAAGGTTTTCAACATCTACTTAGAGCGTATCATGAACAAAGTCCTGAAAACCCACTGTGGGACAGTCAGCATAAGAGGGATCAACATCACCAACCTCCACTTTGCAGATGACATTGATGGGCAGGCAAGCAGTGAAGACGAGCTTGCCTCCTTAGGGAAAAACCTGGATAAAACATCTTCCATGATCTTAGTACTGTAGTGGAATAATTTGGCTAAATGGACTATGTCTATGATGTTCTTAGCAGCTTCATAGATTTGTTTATGAATAGTGAGTCTGTTGGAAAGCCAAAGCCTCTCTGCTTTATGGCGAATCTGGTCCCTAACACTGCTATGCCATGGAGAACACTTTTTTATTGATACTCTGCACTTGGTGACTGGGCATTGTTTTTCAAGCAATGAACGCAGGCAGTTATAGAGTTGTTCTGCTGTTGGAGGTAAGCAAGTTGTTAGGCTTTCTTGTATTTCATGCATTAGTTTGGTTCTATTTATCATACAGACGTTTCTCTTAGTAGCAAAAAAAGGTGGAGGGTTAGGGACTGATACATCGAGATGGCATATAATGTAGAGGTGATCTTATGCAAAACAAATCAATCTGTTACAGTATTATGTGTCTCAGTGGTTTTTAAATAACATCCTATACCCAGATGCAAAACAAATCAATCTGTATACAGTAGTACGTTTCTCTGTGATTTTTAAATAACATTCTATATCCAGACGCAAAACAAATCAATCTGTATACAGTAGTATGTTTGGCTGTGATTTTTAAATAACATTCTATATCCAGATGCAAGACAAATCAATCTGTGTACAATAGTATGTTTCTCTGTGATTTTTAAATAACATCCTATAACCAGATGCAAAACAAATCAATCTGTATACAGTAGTATGTTTCTCTGTGATTTTTAAATAACATTCTTTATCCAGATGCAAGACAAATCAATCTGTGTACAATAGTATGTTTCTCTGTGATTTTTAAATAACATTCTTTATCCAGATGCAAGACAAATCAATCTGTGTACAATAGTATGTTTCTCTGTGATTTTTAAATAACATCCTATACCCAGATGCAAAACAAATCAATATGTATACAGTAGTATGTTTCTCTGTGATTTTTTAAATAACATTCTTTATCCAGATGCAAGACAAATCAATCTGTATACAGAAGTATGTTTCTCTGTGATTTTTAAATAACATTCTTTATCCAGATGCAAGACAAATCAATCTGTATACAGTAGTATGTTTCTCTGTGATTTTTAAATAACATTCTTTATCCAGATGCAAGACTAATCAATCTGTATACAGTAGTATGTTTCTCTGTGATTTTTAAATAACATTCTTTATCCAGATGCATGTCATATCTGGGTCTATAAAGTTGAATAACTTACTGCATAGACCCAGACCTAGCATTGCATTATGCAAAGGGAGATAAGTAGCACAGAATAGTTCTTGATGGTAAGGCAAATTTGGGTCTACATTCTTTGTATTTAGGAATTTCTTTAATGTGGATCCTGTCTGGTTCTGGAGTATCAGAAATGCATATTTAATTGGCTCTCTCCTAATGAAAAAGGTTTCCATGGTTATTTAAATTGTCTATCTCCTAGAGAAATAATGGTTTCTATGGTTATTGTACTTTAATTTGGATTAATTCTTGTATGGAATCTCAGAATATACAGTACAATAATAAACAAATCAATACATGTCCTAACTTTATGCACTAACAGTATGATAATAAACAAATCAATACATGTCCTAACTTTATGCACTAACAGTATGATAATAAACAAATCAATACATGTCCTGTCTTTATGCACTGAAAGTACAATAATAAACAAATCAATGTATGTCCAGTCTTTATGCACTAAAAGTATGATAATAAACAAATCAATACATGTCCAGTTTTTACACTAACTGTATGATAATCAACAAATCAATACATGTCCAGTTTTATGCACTAAAATTAACCATAACAAATTAAACCTGATTCTTTCTATTTTACATACCTAATATAATAAACCATACCAAAGTAATACCTGATTCTTTCTTTTTTTACATACCTGATATAATTAACCCTGACAAATTTATACCTGACCTGATTACCAAAGAAATTTGTGAATAATTATGCAATCACATTCTTTATTGGAAAAGGGATTATAGAAAAAGATTCTTGAAAATGGCAAAAACATGAGAAACATAGGGGCCCTGAGTGGTCAAGTGGTCTAAAGCGCTTACCATTATAGATTACTGCCACCTCACCTCTGTCTGAGTGGGTTTGAGTCTAATATTCGGCTAATGTAGCTATGTGAGAAAGCTTGCCAGTAGCTTCTTGTGGGTCAGTGGTTCTTTTCGGAGGTTTTCCCGGGTTCTTCCTCCACCAATAATACTGGCTGCCATGTATTGCCTATCTTGTTCTGAAAAATGGCATTAAACCCTAATACAACAACAACAACAACAACAACAGGAGAAACATTGCACATCTGACTTAATATGGCATATTTTGTTTGACTGAATGACCTCTGATGGAATATAGCATGTTTTATAGTACTGAATGACCTTTGACAAAATATGACATTGTATAGGGCTGAATGACCTCTGATGGAATATAGCATATTTTATAGGACTGAATGACCTTTGAAAAAATATGACATTGTATAGGGCTGAATGATCTCTGATGGAATATAGCATATTTTATAGGACTGAATGACCTTTGAGAAAATATGACATTTTATAGGACTGAATGACCTCAGAAGCATTCTGACCACAGATAATGCTGATAATCTTATAAATCAGCTTTTATATGTTTAGATTGTTACCATGACAACAAAATGATCTTTTCAGCTCTTCTCATCATTTGTGCAGAATATTCATCTCTAATATCTGTTTTTAACCTGTGTAATTGAATGCTAAGTATTACTGTTATAATGACCAACATGACACATATAAACTAAATTATTTAAAAAATAGGATGCATTCTATTCAGACGACATTTTATGTATGGTCAGCAGCCCGAGTTATATTTTCTGATACGAGCTGTAAACAGTCTGTTAATGTGATGATCAATGAAGGAAGGCTTCTGGCAGGAAATCAACCCTAGTTGTATATTAAGTAGTATTTACTACATCTCCTGTGACAAGGAATTTAATTTATCTGTCTGTTGCTGTGGATCAACTGACATTAGTTACCGCAGGCAACCTTGGGTTCAATTTTTTGGTTATTTTGTCAGCAATCAGAAGCCATCCCAATTTGAGACATCTTAACTATATAAATCTTGCTCAACAAGACAAGACATTTGTTGCAATGAAGGTCAGTGAGAGAAAAAAAATGACTTTTTGTTGAAGAAGAACTTTGGATAACAATTTCCATTTGAGGAATCAATTAATTGGTTTGGAATTGCCAATCATTTTGACATGAACTCTGATAAGACTGGGAAAGACAAGTGGCTAGATTAGTACCAGTCTGGTGATATCAACACTATGCTGACCATTACAGCTTAATGACTCGGGATGTAAATACTGACCAGGTGACCATTATAAATAAACACTAAGTTCATCCAACAACATAACTTTATTGACCAATACATGGATAGAATCTGTTATATCATTGTCAGTGTAGAATATTGACATTATAAAGGAATATTATGACAGATGTAGAATACTGAATATAAAAGAATTGTATGACAGTTGTAGAATGCAGACATTATAAAGAATATTATGACAGTTATAGAATACTGACATTATAAAGGAATATTATGACAGATGTAGAATATTGAATATAAAAGAATTGTATGACAGTTGTAGAATGCAGACATTATAAAGAATATTATGACAGTTATAGAATACTGACATTATAAAGGAGTATTATGACAGTTGTAGAATATTGAATATGAAAGAATTGTATGACAGTTGTAGAATGCAGACATTATAAAGAATATTGACAGTTATAGAATAATGACATTATAAAGGAGTATTATGACAGTTGTAGAATACTGAATATAAAAGAATTTTATGACAGTTGTAGAATACTGACATTATAAAGAATATTATGACAGTTGTAGAATACTGATATTATAAAGAATATTATGACAGTTATAGAATACTGACATTATAAAGAATATTATGACAAGTTATAGAATACTGACATTATAAAGAATATTATGACAAGTTATAGAATACTGACATTATAAAGAAATATTATGACAATTGTAGAATACTGACATTATAAAGAATATTATGACAGTTATAGAATACTGACATTATAAAGAATATTATGACAGTTATATAATTCCGACATAAAGAATATTACGACAATTATAGAATACTGACATTATAGAGAATATTATGACAGCTGCTCTCAAGTGTCATAGATTATCATCCAGTGTTTTACCAATTGTATGCTGATGAAACCCAAATATACAAATCTAGCCACCCAACTGAAGTTGATGATACAATCTATAGAGTAGAGAGGTTCATTTCTGATATGAAATTATGGATGATATGTAACAAGCTTCAGATGAATGATGATAAAACTTAGGCCATTCTGATCACAACACAAAGAATTTTTCATTCACATCCTTTACCTCAGACAATAAATATCAGGAACACCAACATTAAATTCACACAGGCAGTATGAAACCTAGGTGTTACTCTAGACAGTACTCTCACATTGCACCATCATGTCATGAACATATGCAAGGCTGCATATCTTGAAATGAGATGCATCAGCTCCATTTGCAAATATCTTTCAGTTGATGCCACTAAAACACTTGTATGTTCATTAGTACTTTCAAGACTGGTGTATTGTAACTCAATTCTGGCTAGTTCGTCTCAATATCTACTCCAGAAACTTCAACAAGTTCAAAACACTGCTGCTCAGATCATTGATAAGTAGTACCACAACCAAAGCACACCTCCCCACTGCTCTGAACCCTATACTGGCTATCCATTCGATCCAGAATCAAACACAAAATTTGTTCTCTGTGCTCCAGACCAACATACCTATCCGGCCTCACCCAAGTATTTACGTCAGCAAGATACTTACACTCCTGTTATGAAAATCGTATACTCATTAAAATTCCCACTATGAAAATGAAGTCATATGGACAATGTTCTTTTGCATACTAGGGCCCAGCAACGTGTAATGAAATGCCCATTGAAATTAGACACAAAGACAGAGTGATCCCTTTCAAGAGTACTCTTATTACTGTATATAGGTAGATTTGTCATGCATCTGGCATATAGGATTTTATTTAACAAACACTGAGAAACACACTACTGTATACAGATTGATTTGTCTTGCATTGGCATATAGGATGTTATTTTTAAAAACACTGAGAAACACTACTGTATACAGATTGATTTGTCTTGCACTGGCATATAGGATTTTATTTAACAAACACTGAGAAACACACTACTGTATACAGATTGATTTGTCTTGCACTGGCGTATAGGATTTTATTTAACAAACACTGAGAAACACACTACTGTATACAGACTGATTTGTCTTGCATTGGCGTATAGGATGTTATTTTTAAAAACACTGAGAAACACACTACTGTATACAGATTGATTTGTCTTGCATTGGCGTATAGGATGTTATTTTTAAAAACACTGAGAAACACTACTGTATACAGATTGATTTGTCTTGCACTGGCGTATAGGATGTTATTTTTAAAAACACTGAGAAACACTACTGTATACAGATTGATTTGTCTTGCATTGGCGTATAGGATGTTATTTTTAAAAACACTGAGAAACACTACTGTATACAGATTGATTTGTCTTGCATTGGCGTATAGGATGTTATTTTAAAAAACACTGAGAAACATAAAGAATAGTACAAAATCGCAGAGAAACATACTACTGTATACATGTTGATTTGTCTTGCATCTGGGTATAGGATGTTATTTAAAAACACTGATAAACATAATACTATATATAGATTGATTTGTCTTGCATCTAGGTAAAGGATGTAAGCCATAAATCATCAGCAAACCATACTGTGCTGACATCAGGGGCTATTCTGTTAATAATAAATCATCTGAGACCCAGACATGAAATAAATGTTAGTCTATGCAAAATACTATGATGGCCTCAAGAAAATTCCCTGGTAAATGTAAATATGATGATGACATGAACTACACATCCAGGGCAAACCTAAATATTATGATGATTATCAAGTACAAGTCCTTGGTAAACCTAAATATGATGATTATCAACTACAAGTCCATGGTAAACCTAAATATTATGATGATATCAAGTACAAGTCCATTGTAGACCTAAATTTTAGGATGACCGGTTGTACAAGTCCTTGGTAAACCTAAATATTATGATGATATCACATTCAGATCCATGGTAAACTGAAATATAATGATGATATCATGGACAAGTCCTTGGTAAACTTAAATATTATGATGACCTGTATTACAAGTCCATGGTAACCCTAAATATATGATGATATCAAGGACAAGTCCATGGTAAACCTAAATATTATGATGATATCAAGGACAAGTCAATGGTAAACCTAAATATTATGATGATATCAAGGACAAGTCCATGGTGAACCTAAATATTATGATGATATCAAGGACAAGTCCATGGTGAACCTAAATATTATGATGATATCAAGGACAAGTCCATGGTGAACCTAAATATTATGATGATATCAAGGACAAGTCCATGGTGAACCTAAATATTATGATGACCTGTAGTACAAGTCCATGGTATATAATATTGTGACAGTCTCATCCTTTGTAATATAAAGGTCAAACCAAATAATTTTAATAGCACTTCTATCAAGTCATAGGTCAAACCAGATGACCATAAAAAATAACCGCTATCCAGTATTCAATTCTGCCATCTCCCATATAATTGTAAATTGAAATAAACTATAGAAATACACATTTTTCTGTAACAGACTGGGTCAAGTTATACACTTTTTATTGGCTTTTTTATATATACAAACTCATTTAAATGATTTTTTTGGTGTTGCAATGGTAATTAATGTAATAATAAGCTTTTTAATGATTCCAGACACTTGCTTGAGATTAAAGTCTGATTTTTCTAAAAGCATTATGGTAATGTCTGGTAGCCATATTTCATGCACAATTCAATTTATAGCATGCAGCAGTTGCCTGAATTATCAGTTTGTGTGTCTTCCAGATTTTTCATTCATATTAATAAAACCACTGTCTTAAAAAAATTATTCTGTTGTCAATATAAGATATCAGAGAGTACTGTGTAATACATCAAATTAAATAATTAAGATACCAATCAAATTGTCAGCAAATATAATCAGATAACACTTCACAGCTCATTTGGGTTTCAGGTATAATACAGATCACAAACTTGAGTGACTTCCTAGAAATTCAGACAGCCTTAATACAGTTCATATACTAGAGTGACTTCCTAGAAATTCATGTAGGCATAATACAGATGACAAACTAGGGTGACTTCATAGAAATTCAGGTAGGCATAATATAGATGACAAACTAGGGTGACTTCATAGAAATTCAGGCTGGCATAATACCGATCACAAATCTGAGTGACTTCCTAGAAATTCAGACAGCCTTAATACAGATCACATACTAGAGTGACTTCATAGAAATTCAGGTAGGCATAATACAGATGACAAACTAGGGTGACTTCATAGAAATTCAGGCTGGCATAATACCGATCACAAACTTGAGTGACTTCCTAGAAATTCAGACAGCCTTAATACAGATCACATACTAGAGTGACTTCCTAGAAATTCAGGTAGGCATAATACAGATGACAAACTAGGGTGACTTCATAGAAATTCAGGCTGGCATAATACCGATCATAAACTTGAGTGACTTCCTAGAAATTTATGAAACTCTGTTTACCAGTACAAGTTGCTAAAGGTTTCAATTTTAAACAACATAAAAACTCAGATCTATTATCAAATAATGTATGCCAGATTAGGGTCTTTAATGTTTGTACAGCACTGATCCTGACTTGTAAGTGCATTAAGTAATGACAGATCTAGCTCTGTGGTAATGATCAAAGGTAGATGACAATTCCAAATGAGGAAATAAAGTATCTTAATATGCTATTATAATTTGAGGTCTTTGACAAATTCAAAACAATATTTAATTCAGCTGTGAAGTATGACAAGATGAGACTAATACATGTATCTTTAATTTATAACTCATTAAAATAATTTATTATATACACTATAAAACTAAATGGTTGACTGAACATTCTACATTGCCGTTCAATCCATATTTTGGTATCACACACTTAGACTGGTGCTCCATCTTACCTTTTAAAGCTAAAAATACTTGGAAGAGGTAAAACTAGTTTAGTATGACGTATTAGTACATTTCAGCATGATGACAGCAATGCATCCTAATGTTTACTATGTTATGTGTTTAATAAACAGTAACACAGAAAAAGTTAAAACAACAAGCTTGGAACTTATTTCCCTTGAAAAAAATTGTAAAAATGAAAAATGAAATTACAGTTTTTAGAATCAAATCCAAATTAATCAAAGAGTAATCCATCAATAAAATTTTATAAGTCCAAGTAATGCATGTTCTAATGAATTTAAGTTTGAGTCCTGATGGAAAATCCAAGATGGAAGATTATGACATATGCTGTAGTCTGTATTGTGTTGTATCTACAGTTCCTTGTAAAAATGCAAGAAATAAACACTCCTGTCCTGGAAAACCAATAAAATTTTGATAAACTGTCTTTGTCCAAGAATTCTGTATGAGCACTCAAATTATTTCCAGGAAAATGAATTAATCTTTAAAGATCCAAATGATGTGAAGTAAAATTAGCATAAACTCGAAAACTGGCTGCAGCAGAATAAAAGACCTAATGTCAAAGTGTTAAAAGCTCAGACTGACTTATTTCTCTAAAACAAAGGTTATAACGTAATCTAAAATGTAGTTTTGGAAATCACTGAGGGTCACATGATCGTGTTTACATCACATACGCCTAACATGATCCTAATAAAAACCAATCATTTTATTATAAGAATAAAAATAAAAAAGTTGTTTACTTGGTAAAAGCCATCAATAAGCCTCATGTCATGTGTTAATACAGCCTCAATCTCACTGTAATTATTCTCACAATAAAAAAAATATATTAAAAGAACTTGTTTACATGGCTGCTACTTCTTTTTGAATCAAGGTCAGGATCTAGGTCATCTTTAGGTGTTTACTACCAAATGGTCAGGTCAAAGAAATTTCTGAAACTAGTCAAATCCCTAATAAACAAAATTACATTATTTTGACATTAAATTAAATATTAAAAAGTTTTAAAACTTACAAACAATTAAATTAAAATAAATTTTAAATCAGATATACATAATATATATTTAACTTTCCTGATGCAATATGTGGATGTGTATTGAGTGATTATTGTTTTATAACTTTCTAACTTCAATTTAGAATAAACAACCGAGCATTATGTTGTTTTGCAGAGCTGAAATTGTTCAGGAAAGTAATATGGTATATTAATGTTGTGTGTGTGTGTGTGTGTGTGTGTGTGTGTGACTTGTCCAGCCAATCAGAATTCAGAATAATTTTTTTGAGCATAATAATGATTTTTACATCATAAAATATGCAATGTCTATTACACATGTTCATTCTCATAAGAAATCACGGGACATTTTGTTGGAGTGCAGATTTTAGCTAACAATTACAATAAAGATTCTTTTCCTGCTATGGTATCTACATGTTATCTACTTTTATGGTATCTACATGTTATCTACTTGTCATTACCTTGAATTTGTACTCCTACACCATGTGATAGTGACCTGAATGATGCCACAGTAACTTGCTTGTTTTGCACCTCAGTGAACTTGTCCAGCCAATCAGAATTCAGAATAATTTTTTTGAGCATAATAATGATTTTTACATCATAAAATATGCAATGTCTATTACACATGTTCATTCTCATAAGAAATCACGGGACATTTTGTTGGAGTGCAGATTTTAGCTAACAATTACAATAAAGATTCTTTTCCTGCTATGGTATCTACATGTTATCTACTTTTATGGTATCTACATGTTATCTACTTGTCATTACCTTGAATTTGTACTCCTACACCATGTGATAGTGACCTGAATGATGCCACAGTAACTTGCTTGTTTTGCACCTCAGTGAACTTGTCCAGCCAATCAGAATTCAGAATAATTTTTTTGAGCATAATAATGATTTTTACATCATAAAATATGCAATGTCTATTACACATGTTCATTCTCATAAGAAATCACGGGACATTTTGTTGGAGTGCAGATTTTAGCTAACAATTACAATAAAGATTCTTTTCCTGCTATGGTATCTACATGTTATCTACTTTTATGGTATCTACATTTTATCTACTTGTCATTACCTTGAATTTGTACTCCTACACCATGTGATAGTGACCTGAATGATGCCACAGTAACTTGCTTGTTTTGCACCTCAGTGAACTTGTCCAGCCAATCAGAATTCAGAATAATTTTTGTGAGCATAATAATGATTTTTACATCATAAAATATGCAATGTCTATTACACATGTTCATTCTCATAAGAAATCACGGGACTTTTTGTTGGAGTGCAGATTTTAGCTAACAATTACAATAAAGATTCTTTTCCTGCTATGGTATCTACATGTTATCTACTTTTATGGTATCTACATGTTATCTACTTGTCATTACCTTGAACTTGTACTACTACACCATGTGATAGTGACCTGAATGATGCCACAGTAACTTGCTTGTTTTGCACCTCAGTGAACCTAGGCTTGATATGAGACTTTGAAATGTACAATGCCTTATACCTGTTGACTTCCTCCAAGTTCTTTATTTTCTCAAACACCACACTGACATCTTAGCTGTAGAGAATTAATAGCTTATATTGTTGGAACAAGTTACACAAACTTAATTACATAACAAAGAATTATTTTGTGCCTGAGATCAAGTCAAAACATTTTTTATGTTGCAAAGTTGTCTGAAATGGATACAGTAACTTACCTTTGACATATACCCCGAAGCAGCTCAACTTGCTAATATTGACATTGGAACTGGAGACAATGCTGTTACGGAGGTTGACCATGGAGGAACGGCGACTGGCAAGGGTTTGCATGTAGTTAGGATTGGCCATAAGCATTTCCTGGATCAAATAAAGCTTCTGGCTGATGTCCTTGCTGATCATCTGTCTAAAGACATGAGCAAAGGCAGGATCTGCATCAAGAAAGGCTTGGAGGCGACGGTGTGGCCATGATATGAGTAGGCTGTCTTCTGTGGCAGTGATGGTAATCTTCAACAAAATTTAACATGTTGGGTGAAAAATTGCTGATTAACCATTATGTCTGTTTGTCTTGCTTTCTTTTTGTTTTAAATTTTAAATTTTTATACAATTTCTGACAAGGTTAAGTCTTACTTTAAAGATAGACCTGAATGCTGTACACAACAAACATGAATCAGAATTTATTAGATATTTCATTTGCACTGCAAAGACTTGCCACATTTTCAATCACTGGTTTTGGAGATATAACCATTTTATTGCGTCCAAAATATTACTTTGAAGAAAACAGCCAAGTGACATCACTATGGGAACCCAAGTTGCTTAGCAACATGGCTTAGCAGTGTGACTGTCAAAAATAATAGCAATCACACTGCTTTTTTCATATGTTGTTTTAATAATAATAATAATAATAATAATAATAATAATAATAACAAAAATAAAAAAAATATATTTTAAGCTGTAATGTATTTCTCACTTTTAATCCATTTAATGTATTAATAATTAAATGCAATTATATTTGTAATTTCTCTAATTTTCTTTGTGATTCTGTTCAAAAGTAATGATCCTGGATATTGAAATTTTGTCTAAAAGAGTTCTTTATTTGGTTTAGAGATGGAAAGGTGGTTAGGTGAAATTGATCTGTTGCCTTGTTTCTAACATGAAATAGTCCATTGAGATATAATGGGCCCATACATTTTCTAGAATGAAGTAGTTCCTTGAAATAAAATTGGGCAATATATATTGTTTGAAACTTTGTGCAGATGTCTGGCTTTTCTCACAATATTTGTTCACTTACTGTTAACAGTTAATATCATTCACTGCAATTGCAATATTTTCAGCCTGGTCTAAGAAGAGTCTGCAAGCTATTTTTTGCAAGCAGAATAATTTGTAAATATTCTTGTCAGAAGTACTGAACCAGATAACATTACAGTAGTGTAGGTATGGTTGCATATAGCATTTCTTATATATTAACCTATGTATAACTGATAGATTTCGCCTTATATTGCTAAATAACCATGGACATGAATTGACTTTATGACAAATGATTCAAATGTGTTCATTCTACTGCAAATGTTTGTCAACTATCACCACAAAGCTTTTGTCATTCAACTGAAAATTGGTATTTTTCAATTTTGTTCTCTTTTGTTTGTTGGTAACACTGGTCAACAGTGAAATCATTACTGACTTGAAAAGGCCCTAATCTGTAGTATTTTGGTGTGCCGAACACGAATATAACCGTGAATTTTTTTTATTGGCTCTCGTTTTGAAGATATTCATATACCTCATTTTCTATGTTTCACTGTGTAAATTTCTCCAGTAGGACTGCAGCAACATCCGGAATAATGATGTAACATTGCATAATACCATCATGCTCACATCATCCACAGTTGATTGCATCATTTTCTGATGCAATGCAATACTAATGCCATGCGGCTGCTGAAGTAAGTTGACGTCAGCTGTGTACTATACATAGTATACATAGGTTCAGCATTTAAAATATTTTAGACGTTGTGCGAGGCAGTTCAAGCTACTGTTACATAAGACTTATTATTTTACCCATTTACGTACAATAAAAAACAGTAATGCCTCGAAAGTGTGTTAATACGGCGGACAATTTTTGCTATATTTGTGGGGAAGTGACATTTGCCAACCAGAAGAAAAGTATCAATTCTCAAGTGAAGAAGGCATATCATCTTTACTTCGGATGCAAGGTTGGTGACCAAGACAAGCCTTGGGCTCCGCATATATGCTGTGCTACATGTACAACACAGCTTTCACAGTGGTTGAATTGCAAAAGGTCATCAATGCCGTTTGCAGTCCCAATGGTGTGGAGAGAGCCAAGCAACCACCTAAATGACTGTTACTTCTGCTTGGTTCCTCCTCTTTCCGGCGGAATAACGAAGCGAAAGAAGTCGAGAATAGTCTACCCAAACATTCCGTCTGCATTGAGACCAGTTCCACATGGTGAGGGACTTCCTATTCCAGAACCTCCAGCAGAATATTCTCTTGATTCATCTGACGAAGACAAAGGTGAGTCGACCTGTTCTTCTCCTGGTCCATCAGCATGCAGTGATCCAGATTTTCACTGTGGTGCATCATCAACCCCACACAGAATAACACAGGAAGAACTAAAGGACCTGATTCGTGATTTGGACTTATCAAAGAACAAGGCAGAATTGCTAGGATCAAGACTCCAACAATGGAATCTTCTAGAAGAAGATGTCACAATTACTGCATATCGAAAGCGCCACCAGCAATTGGAGCCTTTCTTCAGAAAGGAAAGTAATCTGATATTCTGTTCCGATATTGAGGGCCTCATGAATGCTTTAAAAATCACTCATGACCCACAAGAATGGAGACTATTTGTGGACTCTTCGAAACTGAGTCTCAAGGCTGTGCTTTTGCACAATGGAAACATTCTTCCATCTATTCCAGTAGCGTATGCTGTCCACATGAAAGAGACATACGATAACTTAAGGCAGCTACTGAATTCCATTGAGTATAACAAGTACAGCTGGCACCTCTGTGGTGATTTGAAGGTAGTTGCCCTTTTAATGGAACTGCAGCAAGGATATACAAAATACATGTGTTTCTTATGCGAGTGGAATAGCCGAGCAAGGGAAATGCACTACATGAGGAAGGAATGGACTCACAGGCAGAATGTAGCCATTGGAGAGAAGAATATCCAACACCCAGTCATGTTTGAGGCTCAGAAAATCTTGCTACCACCCCTTCACATCGAACTAGGTTTGATGAAGAACTTCGTGAAAGCTATTGACCGGACTTTGCCAGCATTCCGATACCTGCATGAAAAATTCCCTCGACTCAGCGAAGCAAAGATTAAAGAAGGAGTTTTTGTGGGTCCTCAGATTCGAGAGCTTTTCAAAGATGACCGGTTCAACAACTTGCTGGAAGGTGACGCGAAACAAGCATGGAATGCTTTTCGCCTAGTTTCTACAAACTTCCTCGGAAATGTTAGGGCAGAAAACTATAAGGAACTAGTAGAAGACATGTTGATGAAGTATAAGAAACTTGGCTGCAATATGTCTCTAAAGATTCACTTCCTTCATTCCCATTTGGATTTCTTTCCTAGCAACTGTGGTATTGTTAGTGATGAACACGGCGAACGTTTTCATCAAGATATCGCAACAATGGAACAAAGATACCAAGGAAAATGGTCCACTACAATGCTGGCTGACTACTGCTGGACACTCCTCAGAGATGCTCCAGAACAGCTGTACAAGAGACAGGAGAAGAAACCTAAGATGTAGTCAATGACTTGATTTTTTATAGGTAGGCTATTACAGTTGACCTTTTACCATTGGAATGCATTTCGTTATGTAAACATTAATTTCTTGCAGATTACAAAAAAACTAGAGCCAATTTTGCAATTTGACTGTCATATTCGTGTTCATCACATAAAAATTGATAAGAATTGACTAATTTTATTTCAGTAACATGACTTTTGTAAAAATTTGTTGTCCAGTGTAATCATTGATACATTAGTACTGTATGCATTTACTTTCATGCCATTTTCCAAAAACTATGAATCTGTTATAAGTAAGGCTATCTGAAGGGAGACCTCGTGGTCAGATTTTTGTGGTTTGATATATGATAGTGTAGTATCAGAATGTTGGTAGATGAAAGACAGCTGTCTGTTTTCAGTGGCAGATCATTTATGAGAATGATATTAAGAGGATTGGACCTAAGATTGATCCTTGTGGTACTCCACATGCAGTTAGATCTTCTTTAGAAAATCTGACATTTATTTTGACACTGTTTTCTTAATGTTATATATTATGTAAACCAATCAATTGTTGAATTTTCCTTTGATAAATGCTCCATTTGTTGATAAGAATACATGATCAGCAAGGTCAAAGGCTTTTCTATGATCAACTAGTTTTCCTTGATCTTTGAAATAATCAACAGTTTTTATTTATAGCATCTATAATGCCTGAAGTCAACTGAATGGGTTGGAAGTCCAGTTTTACTTTATGTGTTTTTAAATGTATATGTTGATCAACAACCTTTAGAAACAGTTGGGTCCATACACCAAGCATAGATACCATACTCCAAGAAACACGGCTGAAATCTTCCAGAAAACTGCCTTCATCATAATGCTTGAATGACATATATTATGGTTTTAAGTCTTGGATTTTAAAGCTCATTTTAAGCTGGATTTTCTGGTTATGACAATAGGAAGGTATTTACTAACACCTATCTTTAGAATATGTATTTTTGTAAAATTTTCTTTCATGTTTGTGTAGATATGATCTACTAGAGTTTTTGAGTGGTCAGTTTCTTGTGTTGGTTTCTCCACTAACTAGGTTAGACCAAACATTTCAACCAATTTCTGCTAATTTGATTATTCATAAGATCGCTGTTGATGTCACCCAAAATGTATATTTTAGTTTAGCTATCAGTCACTTTATCTAGTTCCTTTTGAAAATGCTCATCACATTCAACCTTCAAAAAGAAGACCTATAATCAATGTCCACTAGGAATGGTTTTATATTTCTTTGATTTACCTGGATATATATTGCTTTACTTTCATCTGACTAGATCATTGATCCTTTCAAATGATATTTAACCATTACTTACATAAACAACAGTATTTCCATTGCCTGAATGGTGTGTACATTTCCATTCAGTAAGGTGGATTAACTCTAACACCTATTTTCTTTAATTAGTTTTATTTATGTTTAGAACTCACATGCATGTAAAAATCTTGCAAGAATGAACACATAAAGAACACTGTACTTTGTATGTATCTGCCACATATGCAATTTTCTCATGGATTCCATGTGGAAGACTTCAGTAGTCATCTGTGTAAAAGAGATATGCACTGAAAAAACTTATGGAATCAGATAATATATTCTGTAAGTACTTGACAATGATTGAAAATTTTATATGGGGAAAAGTTTGCAACTATAATTCAAGCACTGGAACGCAGGCTGATATGTCATGGAAATATTGGAAAATAATGTAAACTATCAGATTAAAGAAGAAATGGAGTCAGATACATGTATGTATTTGTTGGGCTGAGATGGAAGGATGAATATATGCTACTATAAATTTGAAAGGAAACCTATGCATAACTAAAAAAACATAAAGAGAAAATGTCAACATCACAGAATCTGAATAACTTGTCATATACAAATTCTTATGTGCTTTAAAAAAAAATTATATATTGATACTTAATGTCTGAGTTACACATAACATGGAATACAAAGCTCATTTTTTGCTTTCGGGTCTTAATTATTATATCTTACTTATGATAATCTTGCGTATGATAATCTTACCTATGATAATCTTACTTTTGATAATCTTACATATGATAATCTTGCCTATGATAATCTTACCTATGATAATCTTGCCTATGATAATCATACCTATGATAATCTTGCCTATGATAATCTTATTTATGATAATCTTGCTTATGATACCCTTACTTATAATAATCTTACTTATGATAATCTTAAATAGGATAATCTTACTAATGATAATCTTGCTTATGACAATCTTATTTATGATAATCTTACTAATAATAATCTTATTTATAATAATCTAATTTATAATAATCTTACTTATGATAATCTTACTTATGATAATCTTAATATAAAAATCTCACTGATGAAAATCTTACTTATGATAAACTTACTTATGATAATTTTATTTATGATACTATTATTAATGACAATCTTGCTTATGATAATCTTACCTATGATGTTACTTATAATAATCTTACTTATGAAAATCTTACTTATAATAATCTTACTTATGACAATCTTACTTATAATAATCTTACTTATGAAAATCTTACTTATAATAATCTTACTTATGAATGATAATCTTACTTATCATAATCTAACTTATAATAATCTAACACTTATGATAATCCTACTTATAATAATCTTGCTTATGATAAACTTATACAAATTTACTATGACAATCTTACTGATAAGAATCTTACTTATAATAATCTAACTTATGATAATCTTACTTATGATAATCTTACTTATAATAATCTAACTTATGATAATCATATGATAATCTTACTTATAACAATCTTACTTATGATAATCTGACTTATAATAATCTTACTTATGATACTTTTATGATAATTATACTTATAATAATCTTACTTATTATAATCTTACTTATGACAACCTTACTTATCATAATTTACTTATAATAATCTAACTTATGATAATCATATGATAATCTTACTTATGACAATCTTACTTATGATAATCTGACTTAAAATAATCTTACTTATGATACTTTTATGATAATCTTACTTATAATAATCTTACTTATGATAATCTTACTTATGACAACCTTACTTATGATAATCTTACTTATAATAATCTAACTTATGATAATCTTATGATAATCTTACTTATGACAATCTTACTTATGATAATCTGACTTAAAATAATCTTGCTTTTGATACTTTATGATAATCTTACTTATAATAATCTTACTTATTATAATCTTACTTATGATAATCTTACTTATGACAACCTTACTTATGATAATTTTACTTATGATAATCCTATGATAATCTTACTTATGATAATATTACTATAATAATCTAACTTATGATAATCTTACTTATGACAATCTTACATATGTTAATCTGACATAATAATCTTATAATACGTTTATGATAATCCTACTTATAATAATCTTACTTACGATAATCTTACTTATGACAACCTTACTTATGATAATTTTACTTATGATAATCTTATGATAATCTTACTTATTATAATTTTACTTATGATAATCTTACTTATAATAATCTAAATTATGATAATCTCATTTATGATAATCTTGCTTATTATAATCTTACTTATGATAATCTTATAATAATCTTACTTATAATAATCCAAATTATGACAGTCTTACTTATGATAACCTTACTTTTATAATCTTTTGATAATCTTACTAATGATAATCTTATTTATGATAATCTTACTTATGATAATCTTATGATAATCTAGACTGTGGTGCAAATACTCATTAGATTTAATTCTGTTTGGATACAAACAAAGGTATAACAAATCAGTACAATGCAATTCTACATGGATGCTATCTGGCTGAATATTCTGATTAGGATTAATTATTTTTTCCTTTTATTATAAACAGCAAGTTCAGTCAAATTTACACATTTTAATTAGTCTGTCTCTGCAAAAGTCATGTAATATTTATCTCAGAGACTTTCAAATATTTTACAAAGCATGAAAAGCATTTGCTTTGTTTCAGCAACTTCACTCTCTTTTGATTCAAATTTCAACAAATGTGAACAGCTTTTACCAGTAGAAGGCAATGGTTGAATATTTTGTCATCTAATATTCCATGTAGCACTGGGATTCCCATACCTGCCATACTCCAAGACAATGCTGGGGGATTTTGAGACTCAAAAGTTTGTTTTGACGTCCCAAGGGTTGGGATGGGGTCAGTAGAAGTGATCAAAGAAAGCTGTCATCCATCTGTGAATAAGCTAATGTTTCATATAAACCTACAGAAAATGTTTGGAAATTCAAATCTGAATAAAAGAAAATAACTTGTCTGTTCAAAGCATGTATTACATATTTTAAAATATAGTTGGTAGACTTTGTATTGACTAAATGACCATACATATGTGTGTAAACACTCACATAATCATAACCACACAAACATACACCAAGTTTCTCTCTTGAAAATCCATTGGATGGCAAATTATAAGGTTAATTATATGCAGCTGTCACAGAATTTTGTATATTCAGCATTTATTTATTATTTGGATTAAAGACATGTACTTGGGTTTCATTCTTTGTGTACAGCGTTACCCAAGGGTGGTTTATGTAAATTGTTTATTATATCAAATCGGTGAGTTTGGTTCATCCCATGCTGCATATGATGGGAAAAGCAATATACCTAGAGTGCACAGTCAGTGTATGGCTACATGGTCTGTGCATAAATTCTCTCGTCACAGAGTAAAACATCACATTACGGAGAGTCTTGTCAGTGAGCAGTCCATTTTATTGATACGTGATCACCAGCTGTAGAGGTAAATATTATTTTCCTAATTATATTATAGAATATTATTGTTTTACTATCACAATAATTTTGCATTTTAAGTAATTCCAACTTTTGTCGCATAATACATGGTAGTAGCCTATTTCCAAGTTTACCTGAATGTAATGTAACAGAACGATTATATTTGCAAGAATATGCACCATATTATAAGTGTTGTTTAGCTGTGGTGCTAATTTGAGTTGTGTTATACCCAGTGTGCTGATGTCAGTGGGTATTGTTGGCCTGGAAGAAGATAAAAGTCATCATGTGGTGGAGAACCAAGGTTTCTGGACCAACAGGTCTGCAGAGATCACAAGATTCTACAGATCTTTAGACAGACCAGGAAGAGCAGACCATTTGGGTTGGCTCCTCAACCATTCAGTATAGCGCTGGGGCTGAGAAAACCTTTTGGATTTGTTCAACTTCGCAAGATATATGTCCCACTGTTTCATATCATATTTCACTATTTGAATGAAAACATGTCATATTTCATTATTTGAGTGAACTATATCATTTTTGTGTGGAAATTGTCAATGTTCATATATTATCATTTTTTCCATTGTTTGTGGGGAATCACTTTGAATCATTTATCATTGTATATATTTTCTATTTAAGTTTTTTCTTACATGGCAGTACCCATTTCATTTAAATCACAATATTATCAGGTTCATGCATATTTTGTTAATATCCAATATTTGGATTTTGTGGGCACACGAATCCAACATAGTTTTTTTCACTGAATATATCATCAATAAACATTGTATTTTCATCACCATCAAAAGTATTGTGTAATAATCCGACCCCAACCCAGTTATCTTGTTACAGCAGTCTTTGCTACTCTCAGTAGCTTCACTAAAGGTAATGCAAGTGTCATTAGTGTTCATCACTACACTCACTAGGGACTGCATGGTGTTCAAACATCTCTGTTGGATTGGGACTGCATGGTGTTCAAACATCTCTGCTGGATAGGGTTGTGTGGTGTTCAAACTTCTCTGCTGGATAGGGACCGTGTGGTGTTCAAACATCTCTGTTGGATAGGGACTGCATGGT
Organism: Unio delphinus; assembly: GCA_029339505.1. NCBI lineage: Eukaryota > Metazoa > Mollusca > Bivalvia > Unionida > Unionidae > Unio > Unio delphinus. Next base: position 8,170,577 of record JAQISU010000042.1, read on the forward strand.
GTTCAAACATCTCTGCTGGATAGGGACTGCATGGTGTTCAAACATCTCTGCTGGATAGGGACTGTGTGGTGTTCAAACTTCTCTGCTAGATAGGGACTGTGTGGTGTTCAAACATCTCTGTTGGATAGGGACTGCATGGTGTTCAAACATCTTTGATGTATAGGGACTGCATGGTGTTCAAACATCTCTGCTGGATAGGGACTGTGTGGTGTTCAAACATCTCTGTTGGATAGGGACTGCATGGTGTTCAAACATCTTTGATGGATAGAGACTGCATGGTGTTCAAACTACTCTACTGGATAGGGACTGCATGGTGTTCAAACATAGGGGCTGCATGGTGTTCAAACATCTCTGCTGAATAGGGACTGCATGGTGTTCAAACATCTCTGCTGGATAGGGACTGCATGGTGCTCAAACATCTCTGCTGGATTGGGACTGTATGGTGTTCAAACATCTCTGCTGGATAGGGACTGTGTGGTGTTCAAACTTCTCTGCTGGATAGGGACTGTGTGGTGTTCAAACATCTCTGTTGGATAGGGACTGCATGGTGTTCAAACATCTTTGATGGATAGAGACTGCATGGTGTTCAAACTACTATACTGGATAGGGACTGCATGGTGTTCAAACATCTTTGCTGGATAGGGACTGCATGGTGTTCAAACATCTCTGCTGAATAGGGACTGCATGGTGTTCAAACATCTCTGCTGGATAGGGACTGCATGGTGCTCAAACATCTCTGCTGGAATGGGACTGTATGGTGTTCAAACATTTCTGCTGGATAGGGACTGCATGGTGTTCAAACATCTCTGCTTGATAGGGACTGCATGGTGTTCAAACATTTATTCTGGATAGGGACTGCATAGTGTTCAAACATCTCTGCTGGATAGCAACTGCATGGTGTTCAAACATCTCTCTCTGCAGGATAGGGTCAACTTAATGTTCAAACATCTCTGCTGGATAGAGGCTGCATAGTGTTCAAACATTTCTGTTGGATAGGGACTACATAGTGTTCAAACATATCTGCTGGATAGTGACTACATTGTGTTCAAACATCTCTCTCTGCTGGATAGGGTCAACTTAATGTTCAAACATCTCTGCTGGATAGAGGCTGCATAGTGTTCAAACATTTCTGTTGGATAGGGACTGCATAGTGTTCAAACATATCTGCTGGATAGTGACTGCATTGTGTTCAAATATTTCTGATGGATAGGGATTGCATAGTGTTCAATCATCTCTGCTGGATTACCATAATGTTCGCATTGTGAAAACTGTATATGATGCACTGTGGCTATGAAATATGTTTGTCTTAATGGGAAAATGAATATGCATCACATATGAGACTGACCTTTCATTTTGGGAAAGGAGGAGGACATAATTTGTTCAAGTTTAATTTTTTTTTAAAGGTAATAGAGAAGACAGAAACAATTCTATTCAGTATGGGTGGTAACAAAACAAATTAACTGTACAAACATAAGCATTTGCTTATTATTGTCTGTCAATCAATCTATTTCATAGCTAAAGTCATCTTGAAAGGCATAGCTCAATTAAAAGTATTTTAACAGGATAGCAAAGCATGGTAAAGAGAACCAAACTGAATGTTCAATTCATCATGTTGAATTCATTACATTCAGGTGGTGCTCCTATTTCAACAGACATCTTACACACAAGAATGAGATATGTTTTATAATGTGTGTAGCAAGAGCAAAGAGTTAAGTGCCCACCTGCACCCACCCCCTTTGCTGGTGTGCTTCACAAAGTAAAATCCTGTCAATAGATACTTGACATTGGTCAGATGGACACATTGATCAGATGGATAATTATCACTGGCCAGATGGATACATCAGCCAGCTGGAGACTTTACATTGACCAGACAAATACATCAGCCTTATGGATACATCAGCCAGCTGGATACTTTACAATGGCCAGATGGATACTTTACATTGGCCAGATGGATACTTTACATTGGTCAAATAGATACTTTACAATGGCCAGATGGATACTTTACAATGGCCAGATGGATACTTTACATTGGCCAGATGGATACTTTACATTGGTCAGATGGATACTTTACATTGGTTGGATGGATACTTTACAATGGCCAGATAGATACTTTACAATGGCCAGATAGATATTTTACAATGGCCAGATGGATACTTTACATTGGCCAGATGGATACTTTACATTGGCCAGATGGATACTTTACATTGGCCAGATGGATACTTTACAATGGCCAGATGGATACTTTACATTGGTCAGATGTATACTTTACATTGGTCAGATGTATACATTACATTGGTCAGATGGATACTTTACATTGGTCAGATGGATACTTTACATTGGTCAGATGCATACTTTACGTTGGTCAGATGGATACTTTACATTGGCCAGATGGATACTTTACATTGGCCAGATGGATACTTTACAATGGCTAGATGGATACTTTACAATGGCCAGATGGATACTTTACATTGGCCAGATGGATTCTTTACATTGAATAGATGGATACTTTACATTGGTCAGATGGATACTTTACATTGGTCAGATGGATACATTGGCCAGATGGCTACATTACATTGTTCAGATGGATACTTTACATCAAGGTATACAGACACAGTCAGTGGAACACATGACCTCTATCAGTATAAACAGGTACAGTCAATGGAACACAAGATCTTCATCAGGGTACCCATACTCAGTCAGTGGAACACAGGACCTTTGTCAGGTTTCCGAGACACAGTCAATGGAACACATTCCCTTTATCAGGCTACATAGACATAGTCAATGGAATACAAGATCTTCAAAAGGGTACACAGATATAGTCAATTGGACATAAGACCTTCATCAGGGTACACAGACAGTCAGTGGAACATAAGACCTTCATGAGGATACACAGAAACAGTCAATGGAACACAAGATCTTTATCAGGGTACATAGACATAGTCAATGGAACACAAGTCAAGGCTGGCACATATTAGTAAGTAATAAAACTGGATAAAAACTACTGATGTCACTTAACATAACAACATGACACATATGCTGTAAGTCTACTGATGTCACATCTAGGTAACAGTGTGACATGCATGCTGTAGGTCTACTGATGTCACATCTAGGTAACATTGTGACATGCATGCTGTAGGTCTACTGATGTCACATCTAGGTAACAGTGTGACATGCATGCTGTAAGTCTACTGATGCCACTTGTACATAACAGTGTTACACTCAAGCTGTGAATGACATATTTTATGATAACTGATACAGATACACAATTTAGTCTTACCTGGAAAGTACTGTTCCAGTTGCCATGGTGAAGAAAAGCATCATACTCTGGTGAGTCAATAAACTGGTTGCCCACTATAGAATGTAGATAGAGACCTTCATAAGTAACCTTTAACCTGTAACAAACCAAATTTTCCATTTGAGTCACTAAATGTAATATCAGGTATAGTGTCTTCCACATAACTGATAAATTAAGCTTTGTAATGATAAATATCAGATAAATTAAACTTTGTCATGATAAATATCAGATAAATTAAGCTTTTAAATAATAAATATCAGATAAATTAAGCTTTGTAATGTTAAATATCACATAAATTAAGTTTTGTAATGATAAATATCAGATAAATTAAGTTCTTTAATGTTAAATATCAGATAAATTAAACTTTGTCATGATAAATATCAGATAAATTAAGTTTTGTAATGTTAAATATCAGATAAATTAAGTTTTGTAATAATAAATATCAGATAAATTAAGCTCTTTAATGTTAAATATCAGATAAATTAAGCTTTGTAATTATAAATATCAGATAAATTAAGCTCTTTAATGTTAAATATCAGATAAATTAAGCTTTTAAATAATAAATATCAGATAAATTAAGTTTTGTAATGATAAATATCAGATAAATTAAGCTCTTTAATGTTAAATATCAGATAAATTAAGCTTTGTAATGATAAATATCAGATAAATTCAGTTTTGTAATGTTAAATATCAGATAAATTAAGCTTTGTAATGATAAATATCAGATAAATTAAGCTTTGTAATGATAAATATCAGATAAATTAAGCTTTTAAATAATAAATATCAGATAAATTAAGCTTTGTAATGATAAATATCAGATAAATTCAGTTTTGTAATGTTAAATATCAGATAAATTAAGCTTTGTAATGATAAATATCAGATAAATTAAGTTTTGTAATGATAAATATCAGATAAATTAAGCTCTTTAATGTTAAATATCAGATAAATTAAGCTTTTAAATAATAAATATCAGATAAATAAAGCTTTGTAATGATAAATATCAGATAAATTAAGCTTTCAAATAAGAAATATCAGATAAATTAAGCTTTGTAATGATAAATATCAGATAAATAAAGCTTTTAAATAATAAATATCAGATAAATTAAGCTTTGTAATGATAAATATCAGATAAATTCAGTTTTGTAATGTTAAATATCAGATAAATTAAGTTTTGTAATGTTAAATATCAGATAAATTAAGTTTTGTAATGATAAATATCAGATAAATTAAGCTCTTTAATGTTAAATATCAGATAAATTAAGCTTTGTAATTATAAATATCAGATAAATTAAGTTTTGTAATGATAAATATCAGATAAATTAAGCTTTGTAATGATAAATATCAGATCAATTAAGCTTTGTAATGATAAATATCAGATAAATTAAGCTTTTAAATAATAAATATCAGATAAATTAAGCTTTGTAATGATAAATATCAGATAAATTCAGTTTTGTAATGTTAAATATCAGATAAATTAAGCTTTGTAATGATAAATATCAGATAAATTAAGTTTTGTAATGATAAATATCAGATAAATTAAGCTCTTTAATGTTAAATATCAGATAAATTAAGCTTTGTAATTATAAATATCAGATAAATTAAGCTCTTTAATGTTAAATATCAGATAAATTAAGCTTTTAAATAATAAATATCAGATAAATTAAGCTTTGTAATGATAAATATCAGATAAATTAAGCTTTGTAATGATAAATATCAGATAAATTAAGCTCTTTAATGTTAAATATCAGATAAATTAAGCTTTGTAATGATATCAGATAAATTAAGTTTTGTAATGATAAATATCAGATAAATTAAGCTTTGTAATGATACATATCAGATAAATTAAGCTCTTTAATGTTAAATATCAGATAAATTAAGCTTTGTAATGATAAATATCAGATAAATTAAACTTTGTCATGATAAATATCAGATAAATTAAGCTTTTAAATAATAAATATCAGATAAATTAAGCTCTTTAATGTTAAATATCAGATAAATTAAGCTTTGTAATGATAAATATCAGATAAATTAAGCTTTGTAATGATAAATATCAGATAAATTAAGATTTGTAATGTTAAATATCAGATAAATTAAACTCTTTAATGTTAAATATCAGATAAATTAAGCTTTGTAATGATATCAGATAAATTAAGTTTTGTAATGATAAATATCAGATAAATTAAGCTCTTTAATGATAAATATCAGATAAATTAAGCTTTGTAATGTTAAATATCAGATAAATTAAGCTTTGTAATGATAAATATCAGATAAATTAAGCTTTGTAATGTTAAATATCAGATAAATTAAACTCTTTAATGTTAAATATCAGATAAATTAAGCTTTGTAATGATATCAGATAAATTAAGTTTTGTAATGATAAATATCAGATAAATTAAGCTCTTTAATGTTAAATATCAGATAAATTAAACTTTGTCATGATAAATATCAGATAAATTAAGTTTTGTAATGATAAATATCAGATAAATTAAGCTCTTTAATGTTAAATATCAAATAAATTAAGTTTTGTAATGATAAATATCAGATAAATTAAGCTCTTTAAAGTTAAATATCAGATAAATTAAGTTTTATAATGATAAATATCAGATAAATTAAGCTCTTTAATGTTAAATATCAGATAAATTAAACTTTGTCATGATAAATATCAGATAAATTAAGTTTTGTAATAATAAATATCAGATAAATTAAGTTTTGTAATGATAAATATCAGATAAATTAAGTTTTGTAATAATAAATATCAGATAAATTAAGCTCTTTAATGTTAAATATCAGATAAATTAAACTTTGTCATGATAAATATCAGATAAATTCAGTTTTGTAATAATAAATATCAGATAAATTAAGTTTTGTAATGATAAATATCAGATAAATTAAGTTTTGTAATAATAAATATCAGATAAATTAAGTTTTGTAATGATAAATATCAGATAAATTAAGCTCTTTAATGTTAAATATCAGATAAATTAAACTTTGTCATGATAAATATCAGATAAATTAAGTTTTGTAATGATAAATATCAGATAAATTAAGCTCTTTAACGTTAAATATCAGATAAATTAAGTTTTATAATGATAAATATCAGATAAATTAAGTTTTGTAATGATAAATATCAGATAAATTAAGTTTTGTAATAATAAATATCAGATAAATTAAGTTTTGTAATGATAAATATCAGATAAATTAAGCTCTTTAATGTTAAATATCAGATAAATTAAACTTTGTCATGATAAATATCAGATAAATTCAGTTTTGTAATGATAAATATCAGATAAATTAAGCTCTTTAATGTTAAATATCAGATAAATTAAACTTTGTCATGATAAATATCAGATAAATTAAGTTTTGTAATAATAAATATCAGATAAATTAAGTTTTGTAATGATAAATATCAGATAAATTAAGTTTTGTAATAATAAATATCGGATAAATTAAGCTCTTTAATGTTAAATATCAGATAAATTAAACTTTGTCATGATAAATATCAGATAAATTAAACTTTGTCATGATAAATATCAGATAAATTAAGTTTTGTAATGATAAATATCAGATAAATTAAGTTTTGTAATAATAAATATCAGATAAATTAAGTTTTGTAATGATAAATATCAGATAAATTAAGTTTTGTAATAATAAATATCAGATAAATTAAGCTCTTTAATGTTAAATATCAGATAAATTAAACTTTGTCATGATAAATATCAGATAAATTAAGTTTTGTAATGATAAATATCAGATAAATTAAGCTCTTTAATGTTAAATATCACATAAATTAAGTTTTGTAATGATAAATATCAGATAAATTAAGTTTTGTAATGATAAATATCAGATAAATTAAGTTTTGTAATAATAAATATCAGATAAATTAAGCTCTTTAATGTTAAATATCAGATAAATTAAACTTTGTCATGATAAATATCAGATAAATTAAGTTTTGTAATAATAAATATCAGATAAATTAAGTTTTGTAATGATAAATATCAGATAAATTAAGTTTTGAAATAATAAATATCAGATAAATTAAGTTTTGTAATGATAAATATCAGATAAATTAAGTTTTGTAATAATAAATATCAGATAAATTAAGCTCTTTAATGTTAAATATCAGATAAATTAAACTTTGTCATGATAAATATCAGATAAATTAAGTTTTGTAATGATAAATATCAGATAAATTAAGCTCTTTAATGTTAAATATCACATAAATTAAGTTTTGTAATGATAAATATCAGATAAATTAAGCTCTTTAATGTTAAATATCAGATAAATTAAACTTTGTCATGATAAATATCAGATAAATTAAGTTTTGTAATGTTAAATATCAGATAAATTAAGTTTTGTAATAATAAATATCAGATAAATTAAGCTCTTCAATGTTAAATATCAGATAAATTAAGCTTTGTAATTATAAATATCAGATAAATTAAGCTCTTTAATGTTAAATATCAGATAAATTAAGTTTTGTAATGATAAATATCAGATAAATTAAGCTTTTCAATGTTAAATATCAGATAAATTAAGTTTTGTAATGATAAATATCAGATAAATTAAGCTCTTTAATGTTAAATATCACATAAATTAAGTTTTGTAATGATAAATATCAGATAAATTAAGCTCTTTAATGTTAAATATCAGATAAATTAAACTTTGTCATGATAAATATCAGATAAATTAAGTTTTGTAATGTTAAATATCAGATAAATTAAGTTTTGTAATGATAAATATCAGATAAATTAAGCTCTTTAATGTTAAATATCAGATAAATTAAGCTTTTAAATAATAAATATCAGATAAATTAAGTTTTGTAATGATAAATATCAGATAAATTAAGCTCTTTAATGTTAAATATCAGATAAATTAAGCTTTGTAATGATAAATATCAGATAAATTCAGTTTTGTAATGTTAAATATCAGATAAATTAAGCTTTGTAATGATAAATATCAGATAAATTAAGCTCTTTAATGTTAAATATCAGATAAATTAAGCTTTGTAATTATAAATATCAGATAAATTAAGCTTTGTAATTATAAATATCAGATAAATTAAGCTTTGTAATGATAAATATCAGATAAATTAAGCTTTGTAATTATAAACATCAGATAAATTAAGCTTTGTAATTATAAATATCAGATAAATTAAGTTTTGTAATTATAAATATCAGATAAATTAAGTTTTGTAATGTTAAATATCAGATAAATTAAGCTTTGTAATTATAAATATCAGATAAATTAAGCTTTGTAATTATAAATATCAGTTAAATTAAGTTTTGTAATGATAAATATCAGATAAATTAAGTTTTGTAATGTTAAATATCAGATAAATTAAGTTTTGTAATGTTAAATATCAGATAAATTAAGTTTTGTAATGATAAATATCAGATAAATTAAGTTTTGTAATTATAAATATCAGATAAATTAAGCTCTTTAATGATAAATATCAGATAAATTAAACTTTGTCATGATAAATATCAGATAAATTAAGTTTTGTAATGATAAATATCAGATAAATTAAGCTCTTTAATGTTAAATATCAGATAAATTAAGCTTTGTAATGATAAATATCAGATAAATTAAGCTCTTTAATGTTAAATATCAAATAAATTAAGTTTTGTAATGATAAATATCAGATAAATTAAGTTTTGTAATGATAAATATCAGATAAATTAAGTTTTGTAATGATAAATATCAGATAAATTAAGCTCTTTAATGTTAAATATCAGATAAATTAAGCTTTGTAATGATAAATATCAGATAAATTAAGCTTTGTAATTATAAATATCAGATAAATTAAGCTTTGTAATTATAAATATCAGATAAATTAAGTTTTGTAATGATAAATATCAGATAAATTAAGTTTTGTAATGATAAATATCAGATAAATTAAGCTCTTTAATGATAAATATCAGATAAATTAAACTTTGTCATGATAAATATCAGATAAATTAAGTTTTGTAATGATAAATATCAGATAAATTAAGCTCTTTAATGTTAAATATCAGATAAATTAAGCTTTGTAATGATAAATATCAGATAAATTAAGCTCTTTAATGTTAAATATCAAATAAATTAAGTTTTGTAATGATAAATATCAGATAAATTAAGCTCTTTAATGTTAAGTATCAGATAAATTAAACTTTGTCATGATAAATATCAGATAAATTAAGCTTTGTAATTATAAATATCAGATAAATTAAGCTCTTTAATGTTAAATATCAGATAAATTAAGCTTTTAAATAATAAATATCAGATAAATTAAGCTTTGTAATGATAAATATCAGATAAATTAAGCTTTGTAATGATAAATATCAGATAAATTAAGCTCTTTAATGTTAAATATCAGATAAATTAAGCTTTGTAATGATATCAGATAAATTAAGTTTTGTAATGATAAATATCAGATAAATTAAGCTTTGTAATGATACATATCAGATAAATTAAGCTCTTTAATGTTAAATATCAGATAAATTAAGCTTTGTAATGATAAATATCAGATAAATTAAACTTTGTCATGATAAATATCAGATAAATTAAGCTTTTAAATAATAAATATCAGATAAATTAAGCTCTTTAATGTTAAATATCAGATAAATTAAGCTTTGTAATGATAAATATCAGATAAATTAAGCTTTGTAATGATAAATATCAGATAAATTAAGCTTTGTAATGTTAAATATCAGATAAATTAAACTCTTTAATGTTAAATATCAGATAAATTAAGCTTTGTAATGATATCAGATAAATTAAGTTTTGTAATGATAAATATCAGATAAATTAAGCTCTTTAATGATAAATATCAGATAAATTAAGCTTTGTAATGTTAAATATCAGATAAATTAAGCTTTGTAATGATAAATATCAGATAAATTAAGCTTTGTAATGTTAAATATCAGATAAATTAAACTCTTTAATGTTAAATATCAGATAAATTAAGCTTTGTAATGATATCAGATAAATTAAGTTTTGTAATGATAAATATCAGATAAATTAAGCTCTTTAATGTTAAATATCAGATAAATTAAACTTTGTCATGATAAATATCAGATAAATTAAGTTTTGTAATGATAAATATCAGATAAATTAAGCTCTTTAATGTTAAATATCAAATAAATTAAGTTTTGTAATGATAAATATCAGATAAATTAAGCTCTTTAAAGTTAAATATCAGATAAATTAAGTTTTATAATGATAAATATCAGATAAATTAAGCTCTTTAATGTTAAATATCAGATAAATTAAACTTTGTCATGATAAATATCAGATAAATTAAGTTTTGTAATAATAAATATCAGATAAATTAAGTTTTGTAATGATAAATATCAGATAAATTAAGTTTTGTAATAATAAATATCAGATAAATTAAGCTCTTTAATGTTAAATATCAGATAAATTAAACTTTGTCATGATAAATATCAGATAAATTCAGTTTTGTAATAATAAATATCAGATAAATTAAGTTTTGTAATGATAAATATCAGATAAATTAAGTTTTGTAATAATAAATATCAGATAAATTAAGTTTTGTAATGATAAATATCAGATAAATTAAGCTCTTTAATGTTAAATATCAGATAAATTAAACTTTGTCATGATAAATATCAGATAAATTAAGTTTGTAATGATAAATATCAGATAAATTAAGCTCTTTAACGTTAAATATCAGATAAATTAAGTTTTATAATGATGAATATCAGATAAATTAAGTTTTGTAATGATAAATATCAGATAAATTAAGTTTTGTAATAATAAATATCAGATAAATTAAGTTTTGTAATGATAAATATCAGATAAATTAAGCTCTTTAATGTTAAATATCAGATAAATTAAACTTTGTCATGATAAATATCAGATAAATTCAGTTTTGTAATGATAAATATCAGATAAATTAAGCTCTTTAATGTTAAATATCAGATAAATTAAACTTTGTCATGATAAATATCAGATAAATTAAGTTTTGTAATAATAAATATCAGATAAATTAAGTTTTGTAATGATAAATATCAGATAAATTAAGTTTTGTAATAATAAATATCGGATAAATTAAGCTCTTTAATGTTAAATATCAGATAAATTAAACTTTGTCATGATAAATATCAGATAAATTAAACTTTGTCATGATAAATATCGGATAAATTAAGTTTTGTAATGATAAATATCAGATAAATTAAGTTTTGTAATAATAAATATCAGATAAATTAAGTTTTGTAATGATAAATATCAGATAAATTAAGTTTTGTAATAATAAATATCAGATAAATTAAGCTCTTTAATGTTAAATATCAGATAAATTAAACTTTGTCATGATAAATATCAGATAAATTAAGTTTTGTAATGATAAATATCAGATAAATTAAGCTCTTTAATGTTAAATATCACATAAATTAAGTTTTGTAATGATAAATATCAGATAAATTAAGTTTTGTAATGATAAATATCAGATAAATTAAGTTTTGTAATAATAAATATCAGATAAATTAAGCTCTTTAATGTTAAATATCAGATAAATTAAACTTTGTCATGATAAATATCAGATAAATTAAGTTTTGTAATAATAAATATCAGATAAATTAAGTTTTGTAATGATAAATATCAGATAAATTAAGTTTTGAAATAATAAATATCAGATAAATTAAGTTTTGTAATGATAAATATCAGATAAATTAAGTTTTGTAATAATAAATATCAGATACATTAAGCTCTTTAATGTTAAATATCAGATAAATTAAACTTTGTCATGATAAATATCAGATAAATTAAGTTTTGTAATGATAAATATCAGATAAATTAAGCTCTTTAATGTTAAATATCACATAAATTAAGTTTTGTAATGATAAATATCAGATAAATTAAGCTCTTTAATGTTAAATATCAGATAAATTAAACTTTGTCATGATAAATATCAGATAAATTAAGTTTTGTAATGTTAAATATCAGATAAATTAAGTTTTGTAATAATAAATATCAGATAAATTAAGCTCTTCAATGTTAAATATCAGATAAATTAAGCTTTGTAATTATAAATATCAGATAAATTAAGCTCTTTAATGTTAAATATCAGATAAATTAAGTTTTGTAATGATAAATATCAGATAAATTAAGCTTTTCAATGTTAAATATCAGATAAATTAAGTTTTGTAATGATAAATATCAGATAAATTAAGCTCTTTAATGTTAAATATCACATAAATTAAGTTTTGTAATGATAAATATCAGATAAATTAAGCTCTTTAATGTTAAATATCAGATAAATTAAACTTTGTCATGATAAATATCAGATAAATTAAGTTTTGTAATGTTAAATATCAGATAAATTAAGTTTTGTAATGATAAATATCAGATAAATTAAGCTCTTTAATGTTAAATATCAGATAAATTAAGCTTTTAAATAATAAATATCAGATAAATTAAGTTTTGTAATGATAAATATCAGATAAATTAAGCTCTTTAATGTTAAATATCAGATAAATTAAGCTTTGTAATGATAAATATCAGATAAATTCAGTTTTGTAATGTTAAATATCAGATAAATTAAGCTTTGTAATGATAAATATCAGATAAATTAAGCTCTTTAATGTTAAATATCAGATAAATTAAGCTTTGTAATTATAAATATCAGATAAATTAAGCTTTGTAATTATAAATATCAGATAAATTAAGCTTTGTAATGATAAATATCAGATAAATTAAGCTTTGTAATTATAAACATCAGATAAATTAAGCTTTGTAATTATAAATATCAGATAAATTAAGTTTTGTAATTATAAATATCAGATAAATTAAGTTTTGTAATGTTAAATATCAGATAAATTAAGCTTTGTAATTATAAATATCAGATAAATTAAGCTTTGTAATTATAAATATCAGTTAAATTAAGTTTTGTAATGATAAATATCAGATAAATTAAGTTTTGTAATGTTAAATATCAGATAAATTAAGTTTTGTAATGTTAAATATCAGATAAATTAAGTTTTGTAATGATAAATATCAGATAAATTAAGTTTTGTAATTATAAATATCAGATAAATTAAGCTCTTTAATGATAAATATCAGATAAATTAAACTTTGTCATGATAAATATCAGATAAATTAAGTTTTGTAATGATAAATATCAGATAAATTAAGCTCTTTAATGTTAAATATCAGATAAATTAAGCTTTGTAATGATAAATATCAGATAAATTAAGCTCTTTAATGTTAAATATCAAATAAATTAAACTTTGTCATGATAAATATCAGATAAATTAAGTTTTGTAATAATAAATATCAGATAAATTAAGTTTTGTAATGATAAATATCAGATAAATTAAGTTTTGTAATAATAAATATCGGATAAATTAAGCTCTTTAATGTTAAATATCAGATAAATTAAACTTTGTCATGATAAATATCAGATAAATTAAACTTTGTCATGATAAATATCGGATAAATTAAGTTTTGTAATGATAAATATCAGATAAATTAAGTTTTGTAATAATAAATATCAGATAAATTAAGTTTTGTAATGATAAATATCAGATAAATTAAGTTTTGTAATAATAAATATCAGATAAATTAAGCTCTTTAATGTTAAATATCAGATAAATTAAACTTTGTCATGATAAATATCAGATAAATTAAGTTTTGTAATGATAAATATCAGATAAATTAAGCTCTTTAATGTTAAATATCACATAAATTAAGTTTTGTAATGATAAATATCAGATAAATTAAGTTTTGTAATGATAAATATCAGATAAATTAAGTTTTGTAATAATAAATATCAGATAAATTAAGCTCTTTAATGTTAAATATCAGATAAATTAAACTTTGTCATGATAAATATCAGATAAATTAAGTTTTGTAATAATAAATATCAGATAAATTAAGTTTTATAATGATAAATATCAGATAAATTAAGTTTTGAAATAATAAATATCAGATAAATTAAGTTTTGTAATGATAAATATCAGATAAATTAAGTTTTGTAATAATAAATATCAGATACATTAAGCTCTTTAATGTTAAATATCAGATAAATTAAACTTTGTCATGATAAATATCAGATAAATTAAGTTTTGTAATGATAAATATCAGATAAATTAAGTTTTGTAATGTTAAATATCAGATAAATTAAGTTTTGTAATAATAAATATCAGATAAATTAAGCTCTTCAATGTTAAATATCAGATAAATTAAGCTTTGTAATTATAAATATCAGATAAATTAAGCTCTTTAATGTTAAATATCAGATAAATTAAGTTTTGTAATGATAAATATCAGATAAATTAAGCTTTTCAATGTTAAATATCAGATAAATTAAGTTTTGTAATGATAAATATCAGATAAATTAAGCTCTTTAATGTTAAATATCACATAAATTAAGTTTTGTAATGATAAATATCAGATAAATTAAGCTCTTTAATGTTAAATATCAGATAAATTAAACTTTGTCATGATAAATATCAGATAAATTAAGTTTTGTAATGTTAAATATCAGATAAATTAAGTTTTGTAATGATAAATATCAGATAAATTAAGCTCTTTAATGTTAAATATCAGATAAATTAAGCTTTTAAATAATAAATATCAGATAAATTAAGTTTTGTAATGATAAATATCAGATAAATTAAGCTCTTTAATGTTAAATATCAGATAAATTAAGCTTTGTAATGATAAATATCAGATAAATTCAGTTTTGTAATGTTAAATATCAGATAAATTAAGCTTTGTAATGATAAATATCAGATAAATTAAGCTCTTTAATGTTAAATATCAGATAAATTAAGCTTTGTAATTATAAATATCAGATAAATTAAGCTTTGTAATTATAAATATCAGATAAATTAAGCTTTGTAATGATAAATATCAGATAAATTAAGCTTTGTAATTATAAACATCAGATAAATTAAGCTTTGTAATTATAAATATCAGATAAATTAAGTTTTGTAATTATAAATATCAGATAAATTAAGTTTTGTAATGTTAAATATCAGATAAATTAAGCTTTGTAATTATAAATATCAGATAAATTAAGCTTTGTAATTATAAATATCAGTTAAATTAAGTTTTGTAATGATAAATATCAGATAAATTAAGTTTTGTAATGTTAAATATCAGATAAATTAAGTTTTGTAATGTTAAATATCAGATAAATTAAGTTTTGTAATGATAAATATCAGATAAATTAAGTTTTGTAATTATAAATATCAGATAAATTAAGCTCTTTAATGATAAATATCAGATAAATTAAACTTTGTCATGATAAATATCAGATAAATTAAGTTTTGTAATGATAAATATCAGATAAATTAAGCTCTTTAATGTTAAATATCAGATAAATTAAGCTTTGTAATGATAAATATCAGATAAATTAAGCTCTTTAATGTTAAATATCAAATAAATTAAGTTTTGTAATGATAAATATCAGATAAATTAAGTTTTGTAATGATAAATATCAGATAAATTAAGTTTTGTAATGATAAATATCAGATAAATTAAGCTCTTTAATGTTAAATATCAGATAAATTAAGCTTTGTAATGATAAATATCAGATAAATTAAGCTTTGTAATTATAAATATCAGATAATTTAAGCTTTGTAATTATAAATATCAGATAAATTAAGTTTTGTAATGATAAATATCAGATAAATTAAGTTTTGTAATGATAAATATCAGATAAATTAAGCTCTTTAATGATAAATATCAGATAAATTAAACTTTGTCATGATAAATATCAGATAAATTAAGTTTTGTAATGATAAATATCAGATAAATTAAGCTCTTTAATGTTAAATATCAGATAAATTAAGCTTTGTAATGATAAATATCAGATAAATTAAGCTCTTTAATGTTAAATATCAAATAAATTAAGTTTTGTAATGATAAATATCAGATAAATTAAGCTCTTTAATGTTAAGTATCAGATAAATTAAACTTTGTCATGATAAATATCAGATAAATTAAGCTTTGTAATTATAAATATCAGATAAATTAAGCTCTTTAATGTTAAATATCAGATAAATTAAGCTTTTAAATAATAAATATCAGATAAATTAAGCTTTGTAATGATAAATATCAGATAAATTAAGCTTTGTAATGATAAATATCAGATAAATTAAGCTCTTTAATGTTAAATATCAGATAAATTAAGCTTTGTAATGATATCAGATAAATTAAGTTTTGTAATGATAAATATCAGATAAATTAAGCTTTGTAATGATACATATCAGATAAATTAAGCTCTTTAATGTTAAATATCAGATAAATTAAGCTTTGTAATGATAAATATCAGATAAATTAAACTTTGTCATGATAAATATCAGATAAATTAAGCTTTTAAATAATAAATATCAGATAAATTAAGCTCTTTAATGTTAAATATCAGATAAATTAAGCTTTGTAATGATAAATATCAGATAAATTAAGCTTTGTAATGATAAATATCAGATAAATTAAGCTTTGTAATGTTAAATATCAGATAAATTAAACTCTTTAATGTTAAATATCAGATAAATTAAGCTTTGTAATGATATCAGATAAATTAAGTTTTGTAATGATAAATATCAGATAAATTAAGCTCTTTAATGATAAATATCAGATAAATTAAGCTTTGTAATGTTAAATATCAGATAAATTAAGCTTTGTAATGATAAATATCAGATAAATTAAGCTTTGTAATGTTAAATATCAGATAAATTAAACTCTTTAATGTTAAATATCAGATAAATTAAGCTTTGTAATGATATCAGATAAATTAAGTTTTGTAATGATAAATATCAGATAAATTAAGCTCTTTAATGTTAAATATCAGATAAATTAAACTTTGTCATGATAAATATCAGATAAATTAAGTTTTGTAATGATAAATATCAGATAAATTAAGCTCTTTAATGTTAAATATCAAATAAATTAAGTTTTGTAATGATAAATATCAGATAAATTAAGCTCTTTAAAGTTAAATATCAGATAAATTAAGTTTTATAATGATAAATATCAGATAAATTAAGCTCTTTAATGTTAAATATCAGATAAATTAAACTTTGTCATGATAAATATCAGATAAATTAAGTTTTGTAATAATAAATATCAGATAAATTAAGTTTTGTAATGATAAATATCAGATAAATTAAGTTTTGTAATAATAAATATCAGATAAATTAAGCTCTTTAATGTTAAATATCAGATAAATTAAACTTTGTCATGATAAATATCAGATAAATTCAGTTTTGTAATAATAAATATCAGATAAATTAAGTTTTGTAATGATAAATATCAGATAAATTAAGTTTTGTAATAATAAATATCAGATAAATTAAGTTTTGTAATGATAAATATCAGATAAATTAAGCTCTTTAATGTTAAATATCAGATAAATTAAACTTTGTCATGATAAATATCAGATAAATTAAGTTTTGTAATGATAAATATCAGATAAATTAAGCTCTTTAATGTTAAATATCAAATAAATTAAGTTTTGTAATGATAAATATCAGATAAATTAAGCTCTTTAACGTTAAATATCAGATAAATTAAGTTTTATAATGATAAATATCAGATAAATTAAGTTTTGTAATGATAAATATCAGATAAATTAAGTTTTGTAATAATAAATATCAGATAAATTAAGTTTTGTAATGATAAATATCAGATAAATTAAGCTCTTTAATGTTAAATATCAGATAAATTAAACTTTGTCATGATAAATATCAGATAAATTAAGTTTTGTAATGATAAATATCAGATAAATTAAGCTCTTTAATGTTAAATATCAGATAAATTAAACTTCGTCATGATAAATATCAGATAAATTAAGTTTTGTAATAATAAATATCAGATAAATTAAGTTTTGTAATGATAAATATCAGATAAATTAAGTTTTGTAATAATAAATATCGGATAAATTAAGCTCTTTAATGTTAAATATCAGATAAATTAAACTTTGTCATGATAAATATCAGATAAATTAAACTTTGTCATGATAAATATCAGATAAATTAAGTTTTGTAATGATAAATATCAGATAAATTAAGTTTTGTAATAATAAATATCAGATAAATTAAGTTTTGTAATGATAAATATCAGATAAATTAAGTTTTGTAATAATAAATATCAGATAAATTAAGCTCTTTAATGTTAAATATCAGATAAATTAAACTTTGTCATGATAAATATCAGATAAATTAAGTTTTGTAATGATAAATATCAGATAAATTAAGCTCTTTAATGTTAAATATCACATAAATTAAGTTTTGTAATGATAAATATCAGATAAATTAAGTTTTGTAATGATAAATATCAGATAAATTAAGTTTTGTAATAATAAATATCAGATAAATTAAGCTCTTTAATGTTAAATATCAGATAAATTAAACTTTGTCATGATAAATATCAGATAAATTAAGTTTTGAAATAATAAATATCAGATAAATTAAGTTTTGTAATGATAAATATCAGATAAATTAAGTTTTGTAATAATAAATATCAGATAAATTAAGCTCTTTAATGTTAAATATCAGATAAATTAAACTTTGTCATGATAAATATCAGATAAATTAAGTTTTGTAATGATAAATATCAGATAAATTAAGCTCTTTAATGTTAAATATCACATAAATTAAGTTTTGTAATGATAAATATCAGATAAATTAAGCTCTTTAATGTTAAATATCAGATAAATTAAACTTTGTCATGATAAATATCAGATAAATTAAGTTTTGTAATGTTAAATATCAGATAAATTAAGTTTTGTAATAATAAATATCAGATAAATTAAGCTCTTCAATGTTAAATATCAGATAAATTAAGCTTTGTAATTATAAATATCAGATAAATTAAGCTCTTTAATGTTAAATATCAGATAAATTAAGTTTTGTAATGATAAATATCAGATAAATTAAGCTTTTCAATGTTAAATATCAGATAAATTAAGTTTTGTAATGATAAATATCAGATAAATTAAGCTCTTTAATGTTAAATATCACATAAATTAAGTTTTGTAATGATAAATATCAGATAAATTAAGCTCTTTAATGTTAAATATCACATAAATTAAACTTTGTCATGATAAATATCAGATAAATTAAGTTTTGTAATGATAAATATCAGATAAATTAAGTTTTGTAATGATAAATATCAGATAAATTAAGCTCTTTAATGTTAAATATCAGATAAATTAAGCTTTTAAATAATAAATATCAGATAAATTAAGTTTTGTAATGATAAATATCAGATAAATTAAGCTCTTTAATGTTAAATATCAGATAAATTAAGCTTTGTAATGATAAATATCAGATAAATTCAGTTTTGTAATGTTAAATATCAGATAAATTAAGCTTTGTAATGATAAATATCAGATAAATTAAGCTCTTTAATGTTAAATATCAGATAAATTAAGCTTTGTAATTATAAATATCAGATAAATTAAGCTTTGTAATTATAAATATCAGATAAATTAAGCTTTGTAATGATAAATATCAGATAAATTAAGCTTTGTAATTATAAACATCAGATAAATTAAGCTTTGTAATTATAAATATCAGATAAATTAAGTTTTGTAATGATAAATATCAGATAAATTAAGTTTTGTAATGTTAAATATCAGATAAATTAAGCTTTGTAATTATAAATATCAGATAAATTAAGCTTTGTAATTATAAATATCAGATAAATTAAGTTTTGTAATGATAAATATCAGATAAATTAAGTTTTGTAATGTTAAATATCAGATAAATTAAGTTTTGTAATGTTAAATATCAGATAAATTAAGTTTTGTAATGATAAATATCAGATAAATTAAGTTTTGTAATTATAAATATCAGATAAATTAAGCTCTTTAATGATAAATATCAGATAAATTAAACTTTGTCATGATAAATATCAGATAAATTAAGTTTTGTAATGATAAATATCAGATAAATTAAGCTCTTTAATGTTAAATATCAGATAAATTAAGCTTTGTAATGATAAATATCAGATAAATTAAGCTCTTTAATGTTAAATATCAAATAAATTAAGTTTTGTAATGATAAATATCAGATAAATTAAGTTTTGTAATGATAAATATCAGATAAATTAAGTTTTGTAATGATAAATATCAGATAAATTAAGCTCTTTAATGTTAAATATCAGATAAATTAAGCTTTGTAATGATAAATATCAGATAAATTAAGCTTTGTAATTATAAATATCAGATAAATTAAGCTTTGTAATTATAAATATCAGATAAATTAAGTTTTGTAATGATAAATATCAGATAAATTAAGTTTTGTAATGATAAATATCAGATAAATTAAGCTCTTTAATGTTAAATATCAGATAAATTAAGCTTTGTAATGATAAATATCAGATAAATTAAGCTCTTTAATGTTAAATATCAAATAAATTAAGTTTTGTAATGATAAATATCAGATAAATTAAGCTCTTTAATGTTAAGTATCAGATAAATTAAACTTTGTCATGATAAATATCAGATAAATTAAGTTTTGTAATGATAAATATCAGATAAATTAAGCTCTTTAATGATAAATATCAGATAAATTAAGCTCTTTAATGATAAATATCAGATAAATTAAGTTTTGTAATGTTAAATATCAGATAAATTAAGTTTTGTAATGATAAATATCAGATAAATTAAGCTCTTTAATGATAAATATCAGATAAATTAAGCTCTTTAATGTTAAATATCAGATAAATTAAGCTTTGTAATGATAAATATCAGATAAATTAAGCTCTTTAATGTTAAATATCAGATAAATTAAGCTTTGTAATGATAAATATCAGATAAATTAAGCTTTGTAATTATAAATATCAGATAAATTAAGCTTTGTAATTATAAATATCAGATAAATTAAGTTTTGTAATGATAAATATCAGATAAATTAAGTTTTGTAATGATAAATATCAGATAAATTAAGCTCTTTAATGTTAAATATCAGATAAATTAAGCTTTGTAATGATAAATATCAGATAAATTAAGCTTTGTAATTATAAATATCAGATAAATTAAGCTTTGTAATTATAAATATCAGATAAATTAAGTTTTGTAATGATAAATATCAGATAAATTAAGTTTTGTAATGATAAATATCAGATAAATTAAGCTCTTTAATGATAAATATCAGATAAATTAAACTTTGTCATGATAAATATCAGATAAATTAAGTTTTGTAATGATAAATATCAGATAAATTAAGCTCTTTAATGTTAAATATCAGATAAATTAAGCTTTGTAATGATAAATATCAGATAAATTAAGCTCTTTAATGTTAAATATCAAATAAATTAAGTTTTGTAATGATAAATATCAGATAAATTAAGCTCTTTAATGTTAAGTATCAGATAAATTAAACTTTGTCATGATATCAGAGAAATTAAGTTTTGTAATGATAAATATCAGATAAATTAAGCTCTTTAATGATAAATATCAGATAAATTAAGTTTTGTAATGATAAATATCAGATAAATTAAACTTTGTAATTTTAAATATCAGAAAAATTAAGCTCTTTAATGTTAAATATCAAATAAATTAAGTTTTGTAATGATAAATATCAGATAAATTAAGCTCTTTAATGTTAAGTATCAGATAAATTAAACTTTGTCATGATAAATATCAGAGAAATTAAGTTTTGTAATGATAAATATCAGATAAATTAAGCTCTTTAATGATAAATATCAGATAAATTAAGCTCTTTAATGATAAATATCAGATAAATTAAGCTCTTTAATGTTAAATATCAGATAAATTAAGTTTTGTAATGATAAATATCAGATAAATTAAGCTCTTTAATGTTAAATATCAAATAAATTAAGTTTTGTAATGATAAATATCAGATAAATTAAGCTCTTTAATGTTAAATATCAGATAAATTAAACTTTGTCATGATAAATATCAGATAAATTAAGTTTTGTAATGTTAAATATCAGATAAATTAAGTTTTGTAATAATAAATATCAGATAAATTAAGCTCTTCAATGTTAAATATCAGATAAATTAAGTTTTGTAATGATAAATATCAGATAAATTAAGCTCTTTAATGTTAAATATCAGATAAATTAAGCTTTGTAATGATAAATATCAGATAAATTAAGTTTTGTAATGATAAATATCAGATAAATTAAGCTCTTCAATGTTAAATATCAGATAAATTAAGCTTTGTAATTATAAATATCAGATAAATTAAGCTCTTCAATGTTAAATATCAGATGAATTAAGCTTTGTAATTATTAATATCAGATAAATTAAGCTCTTTAATGTTAAATATCAGATAAATTAAGTTTTGTAATGATAAATATCAGATAAATAAAGCTCTTCAATGTTAAATATCAGATAAATTAAGTTTTGTAATGATAAATATCAGATAAATTATGCTCTTTAATGTTAAATATCACATAAATTAAGTTTTGTAATGATAAATATCAGATAAATTAAGCTCTTTAATGTTAAATATCAGATAAATTAAACTTTGTCATGATAAATATCAGATAAATTAAGTTTTGTAATGTTAAATATCAGATAAATTAAGTTTTGTAATGATAAATATCAGATAAATTAAGCTCTTTAATGTTAAATATCAGATAAATTAAGCTTTTAAATAATAAATATCAGATAAATTAAGTTTTGTAATGATAAATATCAGATAAATTAAGCTCTTTAATGTTAAATATCAGATAAATTAAGCTTTGTAATGATAAATATCAGATAAATTCAGTTTTGTAATGTTAAATATCAGATAAATTAAGCGTTGTAATGATAAATATCAGATAAATTAAGCTCTTTAATGTTAAATATCAGATAAATTAAGCTTTGTAATTATAAATATCAGATAAATTAAGCTTTGTAATTATAAATATCAGATAAATTAAGCTTTGTAATGATAAATATCAGATAAATTAAGCTTTGTAATTATAAATATCAGATAAATTAAGCTTTGTAATTATAAATATCAGATAAATTAAGTTTTGTAATGATAAATATCAGATAAATTAAGTTTTGTAATGTTAAATATCAGATAAATTAAGCTTTGTAATTATAAATATCAGATAAATTAAGCTTTGTAATTATAAATATCAGATAAATTAAGTTTTGTAATGATAAATATCAGATAAATTAAGTTTTGTAATGTTAAATATCAGATAAATTAAGTTTTTTAATGTTAAATATCAGATAAATTAAGTTTTGTAATGATAAATATCAGATAAATTAAGTTTTGTAATTATAAATATCAGATAAATTAAGCTCTTTAATGATAAATATCAGATAAATTAAACTTTGTCATGATAAATATCAGATAAATTAAGTTTTGTAATGAGAAATATCAGATAAATTAAGCTCTTTAATGTTAAATATCAGATAAATTAAGCTTTGTAATGATAAATATCAGATAAATTAAGCTCTTTAATGTTAAATATCAAATAAATTAAGTTTTGTAATGATAAATATCAGATAAATTAAGTTTTGTAATGATAAATATCAGATAAATTAAGTTTTGTAATGATAAATATCAGATAAATTAAGCTCTTTAATGTTAAATATCAGATAAATTAAGCTTTGTAATGATAAATATCAGATAAATTAAGCTTTGTAATTATAAATATCAGATAAATTAAGCTTAGTAATTATAAATATCAGATAAATTAAGTTTTGTAATGATAAATATCAGATAAATTAAGTTTTGTAATGATAAATATCAGATAAATTAAGCTCTTTAATGATAAATATCAGATAAATTAAACTTTGTCATGATAAATATCAGATAAATTAAGTTTTGTAATGATAAATATCAGATAAATTAAGCTCTTTAATGTTAAATATCAGATAAATTAAGCTTTGTAATGATAAATATCAGATAAATTAAGCTCTTTAATGTTAAATATCAAATAAATTAAGTTTTGTAATGATAAATATCAGATAAATTAAGCTCTTTAATGTTAAGTATCAGATAAATTAAACTTTGTCATGATAAATATCAGATAAATTAAGTTTTGTAATGATAAATATCAGATAAATTAAGCTCTTTAATGTTAAATATCAGATAAATTAAGTTTTGTAATGTTAAATATCAGATAAATTAAACTCTTTAATGTTAAATATCAGATAAATTAAGCTCTTTAATGATAAATATCAGATAAATTAAGCTCTTTAATGATAAATATCAGATAAATTAAGCTCTTTAATGTTAAATATCAGATAAATTAAGCTTTGTAATGATAAATATCAGATAAATTAAGCTCTTTAATGTTAAATATCAAATAAATTAAGTTTTGTAATGATAAATATCAGATAAATTAAGCTCTTTAATGTTAAATATCAGATAAATTAAACTTTGTCATGATAAATATCAGATAAATTAAGTTTTGTAATGATAAATATCAGATAAATTAAGCTCTTTAATGTTAAATATCAAATAAATTAAGTTTTGTAATGATAAATATCAGATAAATTAAGCTCTTTAATGTTAAATATCAGATAAATTAAACTTTGTCATGATAAATATCAGATAAATTAAGTTTTGTAATGTTAAATATCAGATAAATTAAGTTTTGTAATGTTAAATATCAGATAAATTAAGTTTTGTAATAATAAATATCAGATAAATTAAGCTCTTCAATGTTAAATATCAGATAAATTAAGTTTTGTAATGATAAATATCAGATAAATTAAGCTCTTTAATGTTAAATATCAGATAAATTAAGCTTTGTAATGATAAATATCAGATAAATTAAGTTTTGTAATGATAAATATCAGATAAATTAAGCTCTTTAATGTTAAATATCAAATAAATTAAGTTTTGTAATGATAAATATCAGATAAATTAGCTCTTTTCTGGTCTGACCTTTAAAACCAAAATCAGAATTCCCAGTGGCACAGGAAGAATTAATTACAATAATTTTTTTCAAAATTCCTGACAGTGTTCTCAGTCTTATTATTTTATATTTAGCTAGTTAGCTAATTAATTAGAAAGCATGTACCATTTGTTAGTATTTGAGAAAGGTGTATTGAAACTGTCTCATTAATAATAGAAAGATCAACAATTTGATTTTACTCCATTTTTAGAACAAATTTACATATATCTCAAATGCCCTTTATTAGCACAGATTAAAAATTTGAATTTACTCCAGTTTTAGAAACAAAATTTACATATATCTTACCTGCCCTTTATTAGCACAGAGAGTTTCTGACCTATTTTGCTGTTGCCCTCCTTGGCATAAACCGATCCTTTGGCAAGGAGAAGGATGTTGGCAAACTGGGACAAGTCTCGAAACTGTTTTCGATTCACTTTCAATGGCTTGAACATTTTTGCATATACTTCTTCCAATGTTTTACTGAATCTGACAGGAAACATTCTGTATCCTAGATATATCACATGTGCTGAATTTATTGTAAAAAATACAAAATTCCAAATCAGAATATCCATCATGCAAATGAAGAATCCAGCCCAAATGATAGAAAAAATAAATCCAATGTTCAGCATAAATCGCAGGAAAAATATGTGGTATCTAAAACCACTTGGTGTCAAGAAGGAAATAATCATGCACAGATTACCCAGTTGAAACAGGGCATGTTGGGCTTCCTTCCAGTCACTACATTGCCCTGACCAAACATTTCCCTCCCCTGAACCAGTCTGGTTTGTAATGGGTCTGATCCAGACTGAACTATTTGAATTAGTGATGCTTCCACCAGCAACAAAGAATGGGTGATTTGATTGGTTGTAATATATGATTTCTGCAGTGCTGATGTTACTTACACTCATTGTTAGCACCAATCAATGAAGATCATCATTCATAGCACCAATTATTAAAAAGTCTGGCAGAACAATCTTAAAACTGGTCCAGTTCACTGAAAGACACTTGGGTGTGAACAATTTGTAAATCAACTTCACTCACAATAGATGATTGAATAAGTTTTTAGAAATTCTGTTCTTTCAAAATGTAATTAAAGAACTTCAGTCAATGGCAGTCAATGAAACACTGATGTGTTTAGATCCTGATTTTCCATTTTCTTCACTCCCAAAAATGCTAAAATACTCTTTGGATCTTCTCTTCAAAATCCAACTGACAAACAAATTGCTGCATCAAAAATATATTTCTTTGATAAACAATTGTAACAGTTTTTTGTTTTGTTTTATTAAAGCATTTTCATGATATACTTCCAGAAAAAAACACAGTAAGGCTCCAATTATTTGTGCTGTTGCTTTATGTGATCATTTCCTCATGCAAGCAATAAACATGTAAATTATCTCCTCATAAATGTCATATAAGCAAAATTGATATGAGACTCTCAGACTGTACTGTGTAATAAATATACAATTGTAAATCCAAGTGATGAAAGACCTTACAATCTCTCATACTTTTCACCATGTTGCATGAACTAATCAATAAGCACATGAATTATACAGGCACTGAGTCTAATCATTTATATGACCCTGACTTTCTATTATTAAGTTCTTTTCTTGAAAAGATGTACCTAAATCAATTTCTGTGGAATCTGTGACATTACCATCTCAACCAACCAAAAAGTTGGTGCTATCTCCACAAATCATCTATGTACTTTGATTTTCAGCCAATCAAAATGAAGTGTTTTCACAAATCATGTATATATTCTGTCAGTCTATATTGTAGATGAGCCTCATTGAGTCCAAGTTAGCTAATGTGAGATTCTTGATACAATAAGAGCTATGGATCATATTTGGAGTCCTTTATAAGAAATGGGTACCTCAGATCAAACTGGAGTCCTTTATAAGAAATGGGTATGACAGATCAAATTGGAGTCTTTTATAAGAAATGGGTACAACTGATCAAATTTTGAGTCCTTTATAAGAAATGGGTATGACATATCAAATTTGAGTCCTGCACATCAACAATCTTTTGAGAATTTTGTAATCCCTTCTAGAAGAGTATAATCAACAGCATGGTAGAATACTCAAACAATCAAAATACCAGGAAGGTGCCTTATATGTTGTTCAACATAGTCTTCTTGACTTACATAACAAATTACTTTTACATGCATACAAGTCAAGATTTTGAGAACTTTTTGTTTTCAATTTCCTTAAAGTTTGTAAAATATTAGTAAATAATAAATTTAAGAATGAAACTTTTTACTCTTTATCCTGACACTTATATTTAGTATTATTACCTTTTATCAATACATTTTTACTTTATAAAGTCTTCCATATTTAACCATCTGCAATTAAACTTTAAGCTAGAATCTCTCATCAAATAATACTTTAAGCTAGAATCTCTCATCAAATAATACTTTAAGCTAGAATCTCTCATCAAATAATACTTTAAGCTAGAATCTCTCATCAAATAATACTTTAAGCTAGAATCTCTCATCAAATAATACTGCACTTTGATTCATGTTACCTTACTCTACACAGAATCATGTGGATGGAATTGTTAGTACTAATATTTTTTATAATCAGAGTGAATATTCAGACTTTACTACTTTTTAAAAATCAGAGTGAATATCTAGATTCCTTTTCTTTTTAATTTGGAGTAAATATCCAGACTTTTATTTATTTAAAATCAGAGTATCCAGATTTCTATTTATTTAAAATCAAAGTGAATATCCAGACTATAATATTGTTTTAAATCAGAGTGAATATCCAGACTTCTATTTATTTAAAATTAGAGTGAATATCCAGACTTTTATTTATTTAAAATTAGAGTGAATATCCAGACTTTTATTTATTTAAATTAGAGTGAATATCCAGACTACAATATTGTTTTAAATCAGAGTGAATATCCAGACTTCTATTTATTTAAATTAGAGTGAATATCCAGACTTTTATTTATTTAAAATTAGAGTGAATATCCAGACTTTTATTTATTTAAAATCAGAGTGAATATCCAGACTACAATATTGTTTTTAAATCAGAGTGAATATCCAGACTTCTATTTATTTAAAATTAGAGTGAATATCCAGACTTTTATTTATTTAAAATTGATTTATTTAAAATTGGAGTGAATATCCCAACTTCTATTGATTTAAAATCAGAGTGAATATCAAGACTATATTATTTTCTTTTAAAAAGAGTAAATATCAAGACTTCTATTTATTTAAAATTAAAGTGAATATCCAGACTTTTTTTAATTTAAAATTGGAGTGAATATCTAGACTATAATAGTTTTTAAATCAGAGTGAATATCCAAACTTCTATTTATTTAAAATCAGAGCGAATATAAAGACTTTTATTTTTTTAAATCAGAGTTAATATCCAGCCTACATTTTATTTGAAATCAGAGTGAATATCCAGACCACTTTTTTTTAAATCAGAGTGAATATCCAGACTATAATATTTTTTAAAAAATCAGAGTGAATATCCAGACTTCTTATTTTAAAAATCAGAGTGAATATCCACACTTCTATTTATTTAAAATTGGAGTGAATATCCCAATTTATATTTATTTAAAATCAGAGTAAATATCCATACTTCTTTTTATTTAAAATCAGAGTAAATATCTAGACTTCTGTTTATTCAAAATCAGAGTGAATATCCAGACTACAATTTCAGCATCATACATATCTGCACTATTTTGCAATTATTAATAAAATTGAAACTAACCTGGTTGTCTGTTAACCTACTTTGTTAAATATATTCTATTTTCTTCATAAAACATTATTGTCATAATTTCAGACTGAAATCTGATGATTTTAGTCAAAGGTTAACACAGATTTGACTTGCAAAGCACACTTTTGACTGGAGTCACACAGCACTGTATGAATAGGTCTGAAAATTCAAGTCCTATGTTATACCAATGCTTTTTGTCTCACATGAGAAATCCACTAACACTCTGCCAATATTTTAGTGATGATGTTATGAGGCAGAGTAATATCTGATTAATTTAGTCTTACTGACTTTGACCATCAAGTACTCTAGAAAACTAAGTCATATCTCACTAATTCAGCTTTACTAACTTTGACCATCAAGTACTCTAGAAAACTAAGTCATATCTCACTAATTCAGCTTTACTAACTTTGACCATCAAGTACTCTAGAAAACTAAGTCATATCTCACTAATTCAGCTTTACTAACTTTGATCATCAAGTACTCTAGAAAACTAAGTCATATCTCACTAATTCAGCTTTACTAACTTTGACCATCAAGTACTCAAAAAAGTACTACTTAACTTACTCATTTGATATCCTGTATTTTTGTATGCATGCTACAACACTGCTTCCAACTCCACACTGATTCAATGTCTGAAGGCCAATATTCCCTAGATTGTTTGAGATTTAAAGTAGCTGGATTATGAAAACTTGTTATTAAATAGGAATATAGGATTAAATGTAATTAAACTGGTCCAAAGTAAAAATGTTAAAGTAGTCAACATATCTGATATAATATTAAAAGATTACCACACAAACTCCTCAGGTGTCACATTATTGTGACTGGCTTCTGATAGTGTAGTCTTTGGAGTTCTGCAGTGAAACTGGTGATATTATTTTCAATACAAAATAATGGCAATTCCAAACTTCATCACGTTCTTCGGACTTAATTTTATAATGGCAAAACAATTTTAAGATGGCAAGTAAATTTAAGATGGCATACAAATTGAAAGTATTTTATGGAATCAGATCCTGAATTTTAGTAAATATCCTGATGTGACTATTCATGCCAGTATCATAGAGGTAACAAAGACCTTCCATACAGATGTCACATCATTTTGATGTTACTGTTCCATGCTGATGTCACATCATTTTGATGTTACTGTTCCATGCTGATGTCACATCATTTTGATGTTACTGTTTGTCAAGATGGGTTGGTTTAATTTTTGTGACAATGTTGTAACACTAGCATGTGATTTATTACTGATATATTCCCATATTCCTTTGTGTAACTGTCTTTGACTGATCTAGTTACAAAGATCTCACTTGCTTCATTGTCCAAATCTGGAACAGTAGTATGTTGCTTGCATGCTTTTCATATTTAAAAAAAACAATTATACATTAAGCAATGCTAGTGTTTCATACACCTATGTCACCATTTAATGTTGACCACTGGAGACATATTTGTTATCTGTCCTTTAAAGCATTGTAGCTGCTTCCAAAACTGAGGAAGTGATTATACAATATCACACAATGTTGCATTGCACTCTATGGAATTGGCTGTAACTGAAGTGAACTTAAATTTGTCCAGTATCACCTCATTTTATGTCTTGCCAAAAACAATGTGGCTGTACTCTATAGGTTTCTTGTACAACTGCTTCTATTGATCAGTGGTATAAATGCACTTATTGTTAAGTTGCCAATGTTGACATTGGAATGAAAACCTTATCAGCATTTCTGCTCCTGAATGGATCCTGGTACTGAGAGATTAGTGTTCATTCCAAGCACTCATCACAGATATGCTTCACACCATCTGCAAAATAATTCAAACAAATCTTTTAAAAACTTTCCAATCATACAAGGGTTTGTCGTTTAGTAATTTTTGAAAACAATATTATCAATTATTTTGTACTAAATACATTTTCTTCATGCTTGGAACCAAATATACACAATATCTGATGCAATAATATCCATCAGTATTTTTGGAATACCTCTACTCTATAGGTATTACTGTGACAAAGCCAATATTTCTATGACATACTCTTGTCATAATACAAATCCCAAAAAGTACTTCTACAAAAATAGTCCTTATCCCAAAAAGTACTTCTACAAAAATAGTCCTTATCCCAAAAAGTACTTCTACAAAAATAGTCCTTATCCCAAAAAGTACTTCTACAAAAATAGTCGTTATCCCACAAAGTACTTCTACAAAAATAGTCCTTATCCCAAAAAGTACTTCTACAAAAATAGTCCTTATCCAAGAAAGTACTTCTACAAAAAAAGTCATTATTCCAAAAAAGTACATCTACAAATATAGTCATTATACCAAAAAATAATTCAACAAAAAAATAGTCCTTATCCCAAAAAGTACCCCACAAAAATAGTCATTATCCCAAAAGGTACTTGTACAAAAATAGTCTTTATCCCAAAACGTATTTCTACAAAAATAGTTGTTATCCCAAACATTGTCAAAAAAAGTATTTCTACAAAAATAGTAATTATCCTAAAAGGACTTCTACAAAAATAGTCCTTATCTCAAAATGTACTTACACAAAAATAGTCCTTATCCCAAAAAGTACTTTTAAAAAAATAGTCCTTATCCCAAAAAATACTTCTACAAAAATAGTCATTATCCAAAAAAGTACATCTACAAAAATAGTCCTTATCCCAAAAAGTACTTCTACAAAAATAGTCCTTATCCCAAAAAGTACTTTTACAAAAATAGTCCTTATCCCAAAAAGTAAATCTACAAAAATAGTCCTTATCCCAAAAAGTACTTCTACAAAAATAATCCTTATCCCAAAAAGTGCTACTACAAAAAATAATCCTTATCCCAAAAAGTAAATCTACAAAAATAGTCCTTATCCCAAAAAGTACTTCTACAAAAATAATCCTTATCCCAAAAATTACTACTACAAAAAATAATCCTTATCCCAAAAAGTAAATCTACAAAAATAGTCCTTATCCCAAAAAGTACTTCTACAAAAATAGCCCTTATTCCAAAAAGTACTTCTACAAAAATAATCCTTATCCCAAAAAGTACTTCTACAAAATTAGTCCTTATCCCAAAAAGTACTTCTACAAAAATAGTCCTTATCCCAAAAAGTACTTTAACAAAAATAGTCCTTCCCAAAAAGTACTTCTACAAAAATAGTCCTTATCCCAAAAAGTACTTCTACAAAAGTAGTCCTTATCCAAAAAGTACTTCTACAAAAATAGTCATTATCCCAAAAAGTACATCTACAAACATAGTCATTATACCAAAAGTAATTCTACAAAAAAATAGTCCTTATCCCAAAAAGTACCCCACAAAAATAGTCATTATCCCAAACAATACATGTACAAAAACAGTCTTTATCCCAAAAAATATTTCTACAAAAATAGTAATTATCCTAAAAGTACTTGTACAAAATAGTCCTTATCCCAAAACGTACTTACACAAAAATAGTCCTTATCCCAAAAAGTACTTTTACAAAAATAGTTCTTATCCCAAAAAATACTTCTACAAAATTAGTCATTATCCAAAAAAGTGCTTTTACAAAAATAGTCCTTATCCCAAAAAGTAAATCTACTAAAATAGTCCTTATCCCAAAAAGTACTCTTACAAAAATAGTCCTTATCCCAAAAAGTACTTTTACAAAAATAGTCATTATCCCAAAGGTACTTCTATTTTAAAAAGTCACCATCCCTAAAAGTGTATATTTAGGACAGCCCTTATCCCAATAAGTATGACAGAAAATTAAATTCCACAAAGTCTCATATCTTACTGACAAATCATGAACTCCAACATCTATTTGTACATGCTACTTGAGAAAGCATGTAACATCTGACATAGTGTCAAGTGACAGCTCACATCTAACACATTTGACATAGTGTCAAGAGACAGCTCACATCTAACACATTTGACATAATGTCAAGAGACAGCTCACATCTAACACATTTGACATAATGTCAAGAGACAGCTCACATCTAACACATTTGACATAATGTCAAGTGACAGATCACATCTTATACATCTGACATAATGTCAAGAGACAGATCACATCTAACACATTTGACATAATGTCAAGAGACAGCTCACATCTAACACATTTGACATAATGTCAAGAGACAGCTCACATCTAACACATTTGACATAATGTCAAGAGACAGCTCACATCTAACACATTTGACATAATGTCAAGAGACAGCTCACATCTAACACATTTGACATAATGTCAAGAGACAGCTCACATCTAACACATTTGACATAATGTCAAGAGACAGCTCACATCTAACACATTTGACATAATGTCAAGAGACAGCTCACATCTAACACATTTGACATAATGCCAAGAGACAGCTCACATCTAACACATTTGACATAATGCCAAGAGACAGCTCACATCTAACACATTTGACATAATGCCAAGAGACAGCTCACATCTAACACATTTGGCATAATGCCAAGAGACAGCTCACATCTAACACATCATTAAGGCCTACTGCATCAGATAACTGAAAAATTAAGCTTTTAACCCATCCAGAGAATGTTATGATTATTGAGTTAGTAACTGTATCCTACATTGTGATGACTGAGACATACTGCATCCATACTGTATCATACATTGTGATTCATGAGTTACTGTATCATACAGTGTGATTATTAAGTTACATACTGTATCCATACTGTATCATACATTGCAATTAATGAGTTAATTACTGTATCATACAGTGTGATTATTGAGTCACATACTGTATCATACATTGTGATTATTGAATCCTGCAATCCAACTTAATGCCATGCTTTCTAATGGCTAGTCAATAAATGAGGCAAATAAAATTGGAATCTTAAACATCAAAACCATGAACACAAATTCAGAAGCTATTATAAACCAGACTCTTTAATTTGTATCATGTTTACAAGGTTCAGAACTAAAACTATTGACTTTGATTGAAGTCTACATTTACCATGTGGCCTTGTCTCTAGACCATGACTCCATGATGTCTGCATTAGAATCTAAAGGTACATGGTTGACTAGGTTAATGTCAAGGTCATTTTGTATAGTGAAATGAATTTATTAGCCTGGCCCCTAGAAGTATTACATGTGACATATGGTATTCAGTCATAACCTGATGGCTGTCTGTTCAAACAGGAAAGTGTTGTATTAAATTCTACAATTAATAAAATATTCTATTCAGAAACAAAGTTTTGATCTGAATATATTAACAAATTGAAATGTTTGATGAAAACAGGGCCAGATAATAAATTTCTAATGTAGTGAGGAATACCAAATTATAGATTTTTAGTATAGTGGTGAATGACAGATTACATATGTAGTAGAGAATGACATATATAGATTTTTGATGTAGTTGGGAATCACAGATCATATATTTTTAATATAGTGGAGAATGGCAGATTATATCTTATAATATAATGGAGAATAACAGAATATAGATTTTTAATAAAATGGGGAATGACAGGTTATAGATGTTTAATGCAGTGCAGAATGACAGATTAAATATGTAGTGGAGAATGATAAATTATGGATTTTTACTGTAGTGGAGAATGACAGACTATCTATTTATAATATAGTAGGTAATGGCATATTACAGATTTTTTAATGTAGTGGAAAATTACAGATTGTAGATTGTTTTAATGTAGTGGAGAATGACAGATTACAAATGTAGTGAAGAATGACAGATTAAAAATTTTAATAAAATGGGGAATGAAAGGTAATATATTTTTAATGTAATGGAGAATGACAAGTTACAAATGTAGTGGAGAATGACAGATTATGAATTTTTAGTGTAGTGGAGAATGGCAGATTACAAATGTAGTGGATAATGACAGATTATAGATTTTTTATTATAGAAGGAAATCTGCTACATATAAATCTGGACATAATATCAAGTGACATGAAATCTGTCAAATTGGCATCAAATTGTAATTTAGCAGTTTGTTAACAGTACAGAGTCTATGAATGATGTATATATGGTAGTCTATGATATAATGGAGTCTATGAATGATGTTTATATGGGAGTCTATGAATGATGTATATAATGGAGTCTATGAATGATGTATATATGGGAGTCTATGAATGATGTATATAATGGAGTCGATGAATGATCTATATATGGGAGTCTATGAATGATGTATATATGGGAGTCTATGAATGATGTAAATAATGGAGTCTATGAATGATGTATATATGGGAGTCTATGAATGATGTATATAATGGAGTCGATGAATGATGTATATATGGGAGTCTATGAATGATGTATATATGGGAGTCTATGAATGATGTATATAATGGAGTCGATGAATGATGTATATATGGGAGTCTATGAATGATGTATATAATGGAGTCGATGAATGATGTATATATGGGAGTCTATGAATGATGTATATAATGGAGTCGATGAATGATGTATATATGGGAGTCTATGAATGATGTATATAATGGAGTCGATGAATGATGTATATATGGGAGTCTATGAATGATGCATATAATGGAGTCTATGAATGCTGTATATATGGGAGTCTATGAATGATGTATATAATGGAGTCTATGAATGCTGTATATATGGGAGTCTATGAATGATGTATATAATGGAGTCGATGAATGATGTATATATGGGAGTCTATGAATGATGTATATAATGGAGTCGATGAATGATGTATATATGGGAGTCTATGAATGATGTATATAATGGAGTCGATGAATGATGTATATATGGGAGTCTATGAATGATGTATATAATGGAGTCGATGAATGATGTATATATGGGAGTCTATGAATGATGTATATAATGGAGTCGATGAATGCTGTATATATGGGAGTCTATGAATGATGTATATAATGGAGTCGATGAATGATGTATATATGGGAGTCTATGAATGATGTATATAATGGAGTCGATGAATGATGTATATATGGGAGTCTATGAATGATGTATATAATGGAGTCGATGAATGATGTATATATGGGAGTCTATGAATGATGTATATAATGGAGTCGATGAATGATGTATATATGGGAGTCTATTAATGATGTATATATGGGAGTCTATGAATGATGTATATAATGGAGTCGATGAATGATGTATATATGGGAGTCTATGAATGATGTATATAATGGAGTCGATGAATGATGTATATATGGGAGTCTATGAATGATGTATATAATGGAGTCGATGAATGATGTATATATGGGAGTCTATGAATGATGTATATAATGGAGTCGATGAATGCTGTATATATGGGAGTCTATGAATGATGTATATAATGGAGTCGATGAATGCTGTATATATGGGAGTCTATGAATGATGTATATAATGGAGTCGATGAATGATGTATATATGGGAGTCTATGAATGATGTATATAATGGAGTCGATGAATGCTGTATATATGGGAGTCTATGAATGATGTATATAATGGAGTCGATGAATGATGTATATATGGGAGTCTATGAATGATGTATATAATGGAGTCGATGAATGATGTATATATGGGAGTCTATGAATGATGTATATAATGGAGTCGATGAATGATGTATATATGGGAGTCTATGAATGATGTATATAATGGAGTCGATGAATGATGTATATATGGGAGTCTATGAATGATGTATATAATGGAGTCTATGAATGCTGTATATATGGGAGTCTATGAATGATGTATATAATGGAGTCGATGAATGCTGTATATATGGGAGTCTATGAATGATGTATATAATGGAGTTGATGAATGATGTATATATGGGAGTCTATGAATGATGTATATAATGGAGTCGATGAATGATGTATATATGGGAGTCTATGAATGATGTATATAATGGAGTCGATGAATGATGTATATATGGGAGTCGATGAATGATGTATATAATGGAGTCGATGAATGTTGTATATATGGGAGTCTATGAATGATGTATATAATGGAGTCGATGAATGATGTATATATGGGAGTCTATGAATGATGTATATAATGGAGTCGATGAATGATGTATATATGGGAGTCTATGAATGATGTATATATGGGAGTCGATGAATGATGTATATAATGGAGTCTATGAATGATGTATATATGGGAGTCTATGAATGATGTATATAATGGAGTCTATGAATGATGTATATATGGGAGTCAATGAATGATGTATATAATGGAGTCTATGAATGATGTATATATGGGAGTCTATGAATGATGTATATATGGGAGTCTATGAATGATGTATATAATGGAGTCTATGAATGATGTATATATGGGAGTCTATGAATGATGTATATATATGGGAGTCTATGAATGATGTATATATGGGAGTCTATGAATGATGTATATATATGGGAGTCTATGAATGATGTATATATGGGAAAAGCTCAAGGCTTATTATGATTACATGTTTATCAGAGTGTATGTGCTCTTTATGACCACATGGTTAATAGACAGTATTCCTTTTATGACCACATGGTTGATAGACAGTATTCCTTTTATGACCACATGGTTGATAGACAGTAGTCCTTTTATGACCACATGGTTAATAGACAGTAGTCCTTTTATGACCACATGGTTAATAGACAGTAGTCCTTTTATGACCACATGGTTGATAGACAGTAGTCCTTTTATGACCACATGGTTGATAGACAGTAGTCCTTTTATGACCACATGTTTAATACAGTGTCGTATTAACCCATGGCAGGACCCCTAGGCTTCGAGCTACTTTGGGCCCCTCGACATCCACCCACAAAGTTCGCGCTCTTTTAATTAATACAAACTTACCAATAATGATTTAAAAAGGTGGAATTTATCAGCAGTCTGATTGTTGTGGCATGTAGTAGGAAGTTTGTTAATGTGGAATTTTTGATTACGCAGCATTGCCATGGCATGGCTAAAGATTGCATGGGACCCTGCTCTTGGCAGGCCCCTAGGCTTCAGCCAAGTTAGCCTTATGGATAATACGGCCCTGGTTTAATAGACAGTAGTCCTTTTATGACCACGTGTTTGCTAGACAGTAATCTTTCATGACCACATGTTTAATAAACAGTATCGCCACACATTTACCAGATAGCATCCTTTTAATGGTTTTATGTTTACTAAACAATATCCCCTCTTCATAGCCACATGTTTACCTGACAACACCCCTCTTTATAGCTATATGTTTACCAGACATCTGTCATTACAGCCACATGTTTTACAAGGCACGCCTCTTTATGGCTATATGTTTACCAGACAGCTCTCTTTATGGCCATATATTTTACAAGATACCCCTCTTTATGGCCACATGTATTTGAGACACTTCTCTTTATGGCCATACTTTCCAGACACCCCTCTTTATGGCCACATGTTTTACAAGGCACCCCTCTTTATGGCCACATGTTTTACAAGGCACGCTTCTTTATGGCCACGTTTTACAAGGCACGCCTCTTTATGGCCACATGTTTTACAAGGCACCCCACTTTATGGACACATGTTTTACAAGGCACGCCTCTTTATGGCCACATGTTTACCACACAGCATCCCACTTTATGTCTACCATACAAATTCCACTTTATGTTTACCATAGAAAATCCCTCTTTATGTTTATCATAGAAAATCTGTCTTTATGTTTACCATAGAAAATCCTTCTTTATGTTTACCATAGAAAATCTGTCTTTATGTTTACCATAGAAAATCTGTCTTTATATTTACCATAGAAAATCTGTCTTTATGTTTACCATAGAAAATCCCTCTTTATATTTACCATAGAAAATCTGTCTTTATGTTTACCATAGAAAATCTGTCTTTATGTTTACCATAGAAAATCCCTCTTTATATTTACCATAGAAAATCTGTCTTTATGTTTACCATAGAAAATCACTCTTTATATTTACCATAGAAAATCCCTCTTTATGTTTACCATAGAAAATCTGTCTTTATGTTTACCATAGAAAATTCCTCTTATGTTTACCATAGAAAATCTGTCTTTATGTTTACCATAGAAAATCTGTCTTTATGTTTACCATAGAAAATCACTCTTTATATTTACCATAGAAAATCCCTCTTTATGTTTACCATAGAAAATCCCTCTTTATGTTTACCATAGAAAATCACTCTTTATGTTTACCATAGAAAATCGTTATGTTTACTATACAACTGCCCTCTTTACAGTTACCACAAAGCATCCCTTTTTATGTTTGTCATACTATAGAAAATCCCTCTTTATGTTTACCATAGAAAATCTGTCTTTATGTTTACCATAGAAAATTCCTCTTTATGTTTACCATAGAAAATCCCTCTTTATGTTTACCATAGAAAATCTGTCTTTATGTTTACCATAGAAAATCTGTCTTAATGTTTACCATAGAAAATCCATCTTTATGATTACCATAGAAAATCTGTCTTTATGTTTACCATAGAAAATCCCTCTTTATGTTTACCATAGAAAATCTGTCTTTATGTTTACCATAGAAAATCTGTCTTTATGTTTACCATAGAAAATCCCTCTTTATGATTACCATAGAAAATCTGTCTTTATGTTTA
The DNA here is from genome assembly GCA_029339505.1 of Unio delphinus. Lineage (NCBI taxonomy): Eukaryota > Metazoa > Mollusca > Bivalvia > Unionida > Unionidae > Unio > Unio delphinus. The sequence goes on from JAQISU010000042.1 coordinate 8,209,905, forward strand.
CCATAGAAAATCCCTCTTTATGTTTACCATAGAAAATCTGTCTTTATGTTTACCATAGAAAATCTGTCTTTATGTTTACCATAGAAAATCCCTCTTTATATTCACCATAGAAAATCCCTCTTTATATCTGCCATAGAAAATCCCTCTTTATGTTTACCATAGAAAATCCCTCTTTATGTTTACCATAGAAAATCCCTCTTTATGTTTACCATAGAATATCTGTCTTTATGTTTCCCATATAAAATCCCTCTTTATGTTTACCATAGAAAATCCCTCTTTATGTTTACCATAGAAAATCCCTCTTTATATTTACCATAGAAAATCACTCTTTATATCTACCATAGAAAATCCCTCTTTATGTTTACCATAGAAAATCTTTATGTTTACCATAGAAAATCCCTCTTTATGTTTCCCATAGAAAATCCCTCTTTATGTTTACCATAGAAAATCTTTATTTTTACCATAGAAAATCCCTCTTTATGTTTACCATAGAAAATCTGTCTTTATGTTTACCATAGAAAATCTGTCTTTATGTTTACCATAGAAAATCCCTCTTTATATTTACCATAGAAAATCCCTCTTTATGTTTACCATAGAAAATCACTCTTTATGTTTACCATAGAAAATCCCTCTTTATGTTTACCATAGAAAATCACTCTTTATGTTTACCATAGAAAATCTTTATGTTTACTATACAACTGCCCTCTTTACAGTTACCACAAAGCATCCCTTTTTATGTTTGCCATACAAAACCCCCTTTTATGTTTGCCATACAAAATCCCTCTTTATGTTTACCATAGAAAATCCCTCTTTATGTTTACCATAGAAAATCTGTCTTTATGTTTCCCATAGAAAATCCCTCTTTATGTTTACCATAGAAAATCCCTCTTTATGTTTACCATAGAAAATCCCTCTTTATATTTACCATAGAAAATCACTCTTTATATCTACCATAGAAAATCCCTTTTTATGTTTACCATAGAAAATCCCTCTTTATGTTTACCATAGAAAATCCCTCTTTATGTTTACCATAGAAAATCCCTCTTTATGTTTACCATAGAAAATCTTTATGTTTACCATAGAAAATCCCTCTTTATGTTTACCATAGAAAATCTGTCTTTATGTTTACCATAGAAAATCTGTCTTTATGTTTACCATAGAAAATCACTCTTTATATTTACCATAGAAAATCCCTTTTTATGTTTGCCATACAAAATCCCTCTTTATGTTTACCATAGAAAATCCCTCTTTATGTTTACCATAGAAAATCCCTCTTTATGTTTACCATAGAAAATCACTCTTTATGTTTACCATAGAAAATCACTCTTTATGTTTACCATAGAAAATCTTTATGTTTACTATACAACTGCCCTCTTTACTTACCACAAAGCATCTCTTTTTATGTTTGCCATACAAAATCCCTTTTTATGTTTGCTATACAAAATCCCTCTTTATGTTTACCATAGAAAATCCCTCTTTATGTTTACCATAGAAAATCTGTCTTTATGTTTCCCATAGAAAATCCCTCTTTATGTTTACCATAGAAAATCCCTCTTTATGTTTACCATAGAAAATCCCTCTTTATATTTGCCATAGAAAATCACTCTTTATATCTGCCATAGAAAATCCCTCTTTATGTTTACCATAGAAAATCTTTATGTTTACCATAGAAAATCCCTCTTTATGTTTACCATAGAAAATCCCTCTTTATGTTTACCATAGAAAATCTTTAAGTTTACCATATAAAATCCCTCTTTATGTTTACCATAGAAAATCTGTCTTTATGTTTACCATAGAAAATCACTCTTTATATTTACCATAGAAAATCCCTCTTTATGTTTACCATAGAAAATCACTCTTTATGTTTACCATAGAAAATCACTCTTTATGTTTACCATAGAAAATCACTTTTTATGTTTACCATAGAAAATCTTTATGTTTACTATACAACTGCCCTCTTTACAGTTACCACAAAGCATCCCTTTTTATGTTTGCCATACAAAATCCCTTTTTATGTTTGCCATACAAAATCCCTCTTTATGTTTACCATAGAAAATCCCTCTTTATGTTTACCATACAACTGCCCATTTTTAAATTACCACAAAGCATCCCTTTTTATGTTTGCCATACAAAATCCCTCTTTGTATTCACCATAGAAAGTTGATCTTTGTTACCACAAAGCATCCCTCTTTATAGTTCTTAGTGTTTGCATCCTATTATTCATTCATAATCAGATGCACTAAAATTACATGTATCAATGCTTTGCCTTCAAATGAAACAAAATGTAGGTTACTATTCCAGCATATAAATGAAAAAGTTATAAACATCAAAAAATGTTAAAAGCAATGGTCATTTTATGACAGATAGCATAGCTATAAAACATATTTCATACAAATTTTGTGCTGTAAGTTGTAACAAGATTAATAGCATCAATTTCATTTAATTAGGAGCCAGCTTAAAACAAATAGTGTTCAAATACATTTTACTTGTTATTTTTCCAACCTCAAAACATAACATCAAACATATTTGATTCTTCGGTCTATAATGTAATCATAGAAAAAGAAAATAAAATGTATATCTGGTCATTGTTCATAGGTGTAATTCTAAAAATAAAAACTTATTGCCTGGTCATACCTACATACTAATAAATACAAAATATTGCCTGGTCATACCTACATACTAAAAAAATAAATATTGCTTGGTTATGCCTACATACTAAAAAAATAAATATTGCTTGGTTATGCCTACATACTAAAAAAAATAAATATTGCCTGGTCATACCTACATACTAAAAAAATAAATATTGCCAGGTCATACCTACATACTAAAAAAATAAATATTGCCTGGTCATACCTACATACTAAAAAAATAAATATTGCCTGGTCATACCTACATACTAAAAATAAAAATATTGCCTGATCCTACCTACATAATAATAGATACAAAATATTGACTGGCACTACCTACATACTAAAAATAAAAATATTGCCTGGTCCTACCTACATATAAAAAATAAAAATATTGCTTGGTCCTACCTACATACTAAATGACAAAAATATTGCCTGGTCCTACCTACATACAAAATATAAAAATATTGCCTGGTCCTACCTATATACTTTAATAATTTCTGATCAAAAAGTGGTTTCAATATTGCTACCAGCCTAAGTAAAATTTTGAGACCCCTTTTTCCAAAACACAACAATTAAATATAAGCATATGAAATATATCAGCATGTTTTGGTCTAGAACTAAATGTGTGGTTTGTGTGACCAAATCATGTTTTTCAAAGTTTGATAATAATCTTTCTAAAGTCCCTTAGCTTTCAGGATGATAAGACAGAAGACTTAAATTGTTGGATGCCTAATTAATGCATAACTTGCTTGAAAATTCCAGTCAAAACATCTGATGCTTGATCAGATTGGACAGATTTGTGACGGCTGAATTTTGTAAAAACCTTTATCAAATTTTTTAGTATGGTTTTAGTTGTAATATTCCTCAAAGGAATTGACTCTGGGAATCTTGTTGACACATATAAAGGTCAACAAGTATTGACTACCTGACTTGGTCTTCAGTAATGGACCTATACACAGTCTACCATTATTCTGCAAAATGGTTCATCAAATGCAGGAATAGGTTGCAGATGAGCCTTAGGTATCTTCTGGTTGTGTTTTCCTACCATTTGACAAATGACAAAATCTGCAGTATTTACCAACATCACTTTCAATTTTTGGTCAATAAAAGTGATTCAAAATCTTGTGATACATCCTACTGACCATAAATGACTAGTCCAAAGCTTTGTGGGATAGACTAAGAAATTCCTGTCTATACAACATAGGAACAACTCTTTGATAGCTCAGGAACCAATCATCATCAGCAAGAACCTCAGGTTGTCTACAATTTCTCATAATGACCCAATGTTTAACAAAATGACAAACATGTACTTCTGTTACTTCAATGTCACTCATAGCCCTCTGAAACAAACAGTAGATCTCAGATCTTTTTCCGTTTGATGAAAAGTGATTTGTTTGTCAACCTGACTAGAATAAAGAGATAGAGTAGTAAAAACAGGATCACTGTAATCTGAATCACTTGAGTGATCCAAACAAAGTGCAAAAGTGATCTCATCACAAGCCTAAACAATGCATGTGTCAGCTGAAGGAATAATTTCCTGATCAACATCATTCTCAAGAGCCTTCATTGCCATTGCTCTAGTAACTGCACAAACTGGGTCTAAATCAGGGATTTCTTTATCAATAGGATAAAGTTACTAATCCAAACAAGGCTTGTCAATTACAAGTGGATTTAACCACAACCATGCTACAGGTCCTGAAACTAAGTCTACACAATGGAGAGGAATATTAACAAAGCCACACTCTACCCCCTGAACAAGACCACTTTCATATAAAGAAGACTTCTCAGAAAAAGGCAAAAACTGATAATAAAAGATTTTGAGAAGCTCCTATGTACCTAATAATTAAATTGGAATAAGGTTGACAAAATCACTATTACAGAACCTTTTGATTTAAATATTTCATAATTCTACATATTAAAATCAGGTGGGAGGTTGTTTTGCCCCAAAAATGTATTGCTTTCAATATGTAACCATGACCTTGACCTCTTAGATCTAAGAGCATTTGGAATAGGTCTGTTTTGATTATGTTGCTTATGTTCTCAATTTATATCTATCAGAAATAAACATGCCATTTTTTTCTTGTAATAGGTGTACATAGAAAGAGTTTCAACCTTTTGCTGATCAAGGTAGGTCTTAACATCAAGGTAGGTCTTAACATCAACATTAACACAGTTCTTGATCTCTTCAACTGAGTTGTCTGAGATTATCATAGTCTTTACCAATTTTCTGGGCTGAGCCCCACTTATCAAATAATTGGTCTTTATCTCTTCCAAATTGAACATGGGTTTATCTAGTTTCTTTTATTAAGTTCCTTAACCTTTGTTAGTATGCTTCATATACAAACTCATAACCATTCAAAAAATATTAATTAACAAGATCATAATCAGCACTTTGCTGTACTGACAGGAAAGTGTAGATGCTATGAGATTTGCCACAAAGTGCATTTTGTAATTAAAAACTCCAATACTCTCTTTTATTTCTTGCTTTTTTAAATAAGCCTTTGCCTCAGAGAGATCACATTGTCTGGCAGGCTAAAGTAATTCATCATTTTTAAAGGACACTAACCTTTCCTGGGAAGAATATAAAATAAAGCTCTCCACTTTGGATGACATTGTGAAAAAAAGTTTTGTTTTGCTATGGATTTATCAAATATATGTAAAATGACAACTTGGACTTAGAAAATTCCAAAACAAAGTAAATTTAAATTTCAAAACAAAGTTTTCTGAAATATTTTAAGGCAAGTAATAGAAAGAGCAAAAGCAAACACATTTGAAAAATTCAATAAATAATATATTTCAATAGAATACAAAGTGACAACATAAAAGGAATTAACAGTATTTTAATTTATATCCCAAACAGTCCTTGAATTTCTAACACAAGTAAAATAAAATAAAGTTATGAATAAACTTTAGTGGTATTTAACATAATTTCCAACATTGTGCTGATATACCTGTAGAGAGTGGCCTGTAGTCTCTAATCTACCAATGACCTGAATTGTAATGATATGCCATCAGTCTTTTGATGAATCACAATATTACAGTCCAAGAAGTCCTTGTTTCAATTCACATTAATTCCAAGTTTATGTCCTAGAATATAATAGATGAGCACATTGTATTTCCAGTAAATAAATAATTTGAAAAAATAAATTCCAGCCCAAATCAAATACTGAACACAACAAATAAAAAAATTTGCAGTAAATAATATGATATAAAAACAAAGACACAAAAGAACAACCCAGATGAGAGACAGAATTTCATTTCAAGAACAATTTAAGCTATAATTTGACACTTTTTACTACAATTATACTAAAGAATATGATGTTACGGCTATTGGATTTAATTTTATTTATTTTTAATTATTAAATCCAAATTTGTCATTTAGGGTTTATTATTATTTAAATGGGAAATTTTTCTAGAAAATTCACTTGACCTGGACTTTTCTGGTAAACAGGCTGACCTTGGCTTGGTTACCTCAATATCTGACCTTGCTTTAGACATTGTCAACAAGTCTTCAATTCTATTGGTTGGTTTCGGGGACAGCATTTTATTAGTGGCTGATTTTTCTTTCTGGTTCATTCTATCTCTACGTGACTTGAAGAAGGTACTTTTTCCATGACCTTCCAGACTCACATGATTCCTCTTGTTTACGAGGGAATTACAATATATATACCTGTGTTTTTTAGAAGCTAACTTTAGTAGAATATAATTTGGGCTTATTTTAAAGAAGTTGTGTATTTTCTGTTAGAGTTTAATATCTTGTTCTGGACTGTGTCAATTCGTTGGAAAAGAAGAATTATTCTATTTATCTGGAAAAGGACATATGTTTCATAATTTCATCTGGATGATTTAAAAACAAGAACTGCATCACGTGACATTGTCAGCCATTTTGGATTATTACATCGTCAAGATTCGAACCTGGAACTATTAGAACATTTATTTATCAGGACTTGAAATTCCATTAGTGGATTATTTTGTGAATTCTATATTTGTTGGATTTGATTCTCTAAAACCGTAAGTTTAATTATTTTATGAAAATAATTGTACTTAATAAAATCTTTGTTAAAGTTATACAAGCTTGTTAGTTTTCACTCTTTCTGTGTTGCTGCTTATTCGAGCCTAAGCACGTAACAATGATAAACATAATATCCTTGATTCTAACTAAGATAATAATCTTAATATTTAACCTACTCTCACAGCGAAATAGAAACTGTGTATTAGTTGTTACAGAATAAAATGAAATCAAGGAGTTCTGGCCAGGTAGACAATGAACTTGATTTTGGACCAGGTCAGCTACAAAATAAAAAAAATCATACCCCACAGCATATAATGAATAAAACAAACCTAACAAATAAAGCAAAATAAACATAAAAAGACTATATTCATCCAAAGTTATATATTTTAATACCATTGCTTATGGGCTGAACATAGCAATTATGTCCACCAGGTGGTATCATAAACCCAATATTCTTTAATCAAATTAGCTCCAAGGGCATAATAAACCAAATATACTTCAATCAAATTAGTGTTGGTAGTGACTATCTGCAAATATTTGATAACCATTTGATGTCTGTGTGGCCATGGCATGCATAATTGATGCAATGAGTTCTCAGGGAACTACTTATCCATTGACCTGATCTCACTGGTGAATTTCCAGGCTTTGTGAAATGTCAAAGAGTTGAAAATATTGGTGATCTTGTAAATGTCAAGAACTATAATGGTCTGAGTCATGCAAGTCTTACTAAACTGCTTGTTTTCTACCCAAATAAAAAGTAAAATGCCACAAAGAACTTTGCAATTTGATTTCCACTGGTGTTGGAATTCCCATATTCTATAATTTAAGCCATTTTAAAATTGCCAAACTTTGATCTTAGTTTTAGAAATGTGTCTAATAGGTATTTAATAAAACATCTGCTCCTGGAAAATTTTACATTCCAGTCTTAATGCCAGGAAAATCGAATGGAGGATTTTAAAAGATGTTTACTCTTTCATTGTCTTGTTGAAAAGATTTCATGACTGCACTCAAAATACGTACCATTCAGTGCGTAATATTAAAGACATTTTAAGACCATCTTTGCCATGTAAAAACTGAAGTAGGTTACAGAAACAAGTGAACAATAGAAAATAGCCATTATCATCAACTATCAAGATAATCAAATTATCAATCAGCCTTCAATATAACCAAATTATCAATCAGTCATCAATATAACCAAATTATCAATCAGTCATCAATATAACCAAATTATCAATCAGTCATCAATATAACCAAATTATCAATCAGCCATCAATATAACCAAATTATCAATCAGTCATTACAATAACCAAATTATCACTCAGTCATCACTATAACCAAATTATCAATCAGCCATGAAGTTAACCAAATTATCAATCAGTCATCAATATAACCAAATTATCAATCAGCCATCAAGATAACCAAATTATCAATCAGTCATCAATATAACCAAATTATCAATCAGTCATCAATATAACCAAATTATCAATCAGTCATCACTATAATGAAATTAACAATCAGCCATCAATATAACTAAATTATCAATCAGCCATGAAGTTAACCAAATTATCAATCAGTCATCAATATAACCAAATTATCAATCAGCCATCAAGATAACCAAATTATCAATCAGTCATCAATATAACCAAATTATCAATCAGTCATCACTATAATGAAATTAGCAATCAGCCATCAATATAACCAAATTATCAATCAGCCATGAAGTTAACCAAATTATCAATCAGTCATCAATATAACCAAATTATCAATCAGTCATCAAGATAACCAAATTATCAATCAGTCATCAATATAACCACTATCAATCTGCCATCAATATAACCAATTTATCAATCAGCCATTAAGATAACCAGACTATGAATCAGTCATCAATATAACCAAATTATCAATCAGTCATCAATATAATCAAATTATCAATCAGTCATCAATATAACCAAATTATCAATCAGCCATCAATATAACGAGAAAAGGTCTCTGTTTAGTAAAGACCAAAAAACAATACTGCAGTCAGTCATTATAATAGGAACTCAGTTTAGTAAAGACCAACCTACAATACTGCATATAGTCATTATAAAAGGGTCTCAGTCTAGCATGGTTACTCAGGTAACATAGAAATTGTCACTATTTTGGTGAAGTTAGTTTTGTAGTAGCTAATTAATTTATATCACTTACTTTAATTTCCAGGTTGAATACCAGTATGAAATGATTTCACATTATAATATGATTTCACTTTATGATATGATTACCCATTATGATATGATTTCACATTATACTGTAGACAGCCATTATAAAAGAGTCTCAGTCTAGCAAAGACCAACCTACAATACTGCAATCAGTCATGATAAAAAGGTTTCAGTTTAGTAAAGACCAACCTACAATACTGCAGGCAGCCATTATAATAGGACCTCAGTTTAGTAGAGATCAACCTACAATACCATAGTCAGTCATTATAAAAGGGTCTCAGTAAAGCATGGTTACTCACATAACATGGTCACTGATCTCACTATTCTGGAGAATTCAGTTTTGTAGTTGCTAATTAATTTATATCACTTAATTTAGTTTTCTGGGTAATTATGATTTCACATTGTGATCTGATTACCCATTATAATTTTACATTATGATATGATTACCCATTATGATATGATTTTATATTATGATAGGATTTCACATTGTGATATGATTTTCTGGGTGATATGATTTCACATTGTGATATGATTTTACACTATGATATGATAACCCATTATATGATTACCCATTATGATATGATTACCCATTATGATATGATTACCCATTATGATATGATTTCATTTTATGATATGATTACCCATTATGATATGATTTTATATTATGATAGGATTTCACATTGTGATATGATTTTCTGGGTGATATGATTTCACTTTATGATATGATTACACATTATGATATGATTTCACTTTATGAAATGATTTCATATTATGATATGATTACCCATTATGATATGATTACCCATTATGATATGATTTTATATTATGATAGGATTTCACATTGTGATATGATTTTCTGGGTGATATGATTTCACTTTATGATATGATTTCACTTTATGATATGATTACCCATTATGATATGATTACACATTATGATATGATTACCCATTATGATATGATTACCCATTATGATATGATTACCCATTATGATATGATTTCACATTATGATATGATTACCCATTATGATATGATTACCCATTATGATATGATTTCACATTATGATATGATTTCACATTATGATATGATTACCCATTATGATATGATTTCACATTATGATATGATTACCCATTATGATATGATTACACATTATGATATGATTACCCATTATGATATGATTACCCATTATGATATGATTTCACATTGTGATATGATTACACATTATGATATAATTACCCATTATATATGATTTCACATTATGATATGATTACCCATTATGAAATGATTTCACATTATGATATGATAACTCATTATGATATGATTTTATATTATGATAGGATTTCACATTGTGATATGATTTTCTGGGTGATATGATTTCACATTGTGATATGATTTTCTGGGTGATATGATTTCACTTTATGATGTGATTACCCATTATGATATGATTACCCATTATGATATGATTACCCATTATGATATGATTTCACATTATGATATGATTACCCATTATGATATGATTACCCATTATGAAATGATTACCCATTATGAAATGATTTCACATTATGATATGATTACCCATTATGATATGATTACCCATTATGATATGATTTCACATTATGATATGATTACCCATTATGATATGATTACCCATTATGATATGATTTCACTTTATGATATGATTTCACATTGTGATATGATTACACATTATGATATAATTACCCATTATATATGATTTCACATTATGATATAATTACCCATTATATATGATTTCACATTATGATATGATAACCCATTATGATATGATTTCACATCATACTGCACTCTCTTAATATAGTTTTGCATGCCATTTAATACCTATTACCTTGCTCACAAATGTGATCTACAAGACAGTAAACTGGTTATTATGAACCATGTTTTGAAGAGGGATGACAGTACAATGCTTGGAGTGAATGTGATCCATGATTCCATGAAAGGAAAATATGCCAGTATGCATGTAATCTATGATTCTATGAAAGGAAAACTATGCCAGCTTTCATTGATTTATGATTCCATGAAAAGAAAACTATGCCAGGCATATATGATTATATATAAGGAAAATTATGCAAGTATGTGTTATCCATAATTCTATTAAAGGAAATTTCCACAATTTTATATTGAATGTTTTCACATGTACTGATAATATATATTGTCTCTGAAATACAGAAATCCCTGATGGAGAATATATCAGGAATATGTTGCGAGAAATGATCATTTTTACTGACAGTTATTATGGCAGAAAGCTGACTATAGTTTAGCATTAGTTTCTTTTTAATAAACAGAAACCTAATTTACTTATGTTCAGGGTTCTGGATATCTAAAACAAATGCATTCTGTTTGATGAACAAACTAGCCAATTATGTTCAAGGTCTTGGATATCTAAAAAAAAAATGATGCATTTGCTTTGCACCACTTCAATCACTGATGTAATTTTGGGTTCTGGCACACTGAAGGGTATGTGAACAGGCTTACGGATTTCCAAGTTTTCAAAGGGATGTCTGATGTTCTCCACCTCGAAGACAAAAATAAACCAAAAACAGTTTAAGCACATTTCCATACAGATCTTAAGATATGGTGCAAAAGCTTCTTTAATTAGCATAATATAATTGATGTTTTAATTTTTAATTATTTTGAGTGTAGATTCTTTGAGTCATTATACTAGTCACACAATTCAGGAATAAGTCTTTTGTTAAAAATGGATAAAGCAGATCAGGATAAGTCATGCAAACGGTAAAATACTAACCCAGTCTTTAGTAGTCCTATATGTAGGCATATGATCAATTCCAGAGGATATTGACTAACAGATCTCCATGGCTTTAAACTCTATTAAGCTATATGGTCTTCTAAACCATTATCATGCAACAGGAATACAGTGAATGCCACATTACATACCTGCACAATATTTAATAGACTTCTATGTAGATTATTAGGGCATGAGTAACTCTGGAGATTATTGACTTTGACCTTTTGTGAAGCTATGTGGTCTTGAACAAAACCTAATGTGCAGAAATCATTAACTTCTTATGGCCTCTGAACATCAGACTGTATAATCCATGTTTCTTTTCTACCATAAGTACAAACAATCCACCAATACATTTTAAAAGGATTTTGCCACAGAACAAATATTATTTTCCCAAACCAATTTTTCTCTGAGTAACAATAGCCCTGAATTCTGACCTTTGCCTCTAACATTTACCAGCATCTTCCACTCCTTAAGTGCAAGCCTTATACACACTTTAATCAAGGTACATAGTCTAGAACAAAAGTCATTATGCAAAACACTTTTTTTCTTGTTCAGTCAGTGACCTTGAATTTTGACCTTTGATCCCAAAGTGAATATTAGACTTCTTACCCAATATATAGGTCACCAAGAAACTATGATGAATATAGATGGCAGATGACTTAAATTGCTGTCTCCAAACTATTTGTCTTGGTCCTGTAACCATGACCTTGTCCTATATAGAATTTACCCCCCTCCCCCCCAAGTGAATAATTATCCAAAAAGTCTGGTAACTGTAAGTGAAGGAAAAACTGAAGTCATTGCATAAAAACAAAAAATTGGTAAAGTTGGACTGTGCAGACAACATCGTAACATAATATGCTCTACCTCATTATGGACATATACAAAACTGACTTCTTTTTATTAACAATTAACTTAAATATTTGAACTTTTGACCATAGGAATAGGAAATAATAATTGAAAATCTTGATAAGAATCCATTTTTATTCTTTCAGTAAGAGCAACCTTGATCTTTTATCTTTTGACCACAAAAGTTATAAGCTTTTATCTCACCCAGTGTGTGTCAGTTACAAACTTTAGTGAAGGATACAATTCATAGCAGAAAAGTATGTGCAGAAACCATTTTCCTTCTTTCAATTTGAGTGACCTTGATCTTTAATATTTGACCCCCAAATCAACAATCTTCTTCCCTAGACCAAGTGCATGTCATCTACAAAGTTTGGTTCTGGTATGTAATTTAGAACAAATGCTATCATTAATAAATCATTTTAGTCTATCAGTCACAGTGATCTTGACCTTTGAACTTTTCACCAAGAGATCAACAGGGTTGTTTCCAATCTAAGAGTAAGCTATCTACAAAATTTGGTAGCCATACAAGGCAGGCAACAAGGGTTTTGTGCTGAATCAGACAGATGGATGGACATCATAAAAAAATGTGACTTATGGAGTTTACAGTGAGCTATGTGCCTTATGGTGTTCACAGTGAGCTATGTGTCTTATGGTGTTCACAGTGAGCTATGTGCTTTATGGTGTTCACAGTGAGCTATGTGCCTTATGGTGATCAGAATGAGCTATGTGCCTTATGGTGTTCACAGTGAGCTATGTGCCTTATGGTGTTCACAGTGAGCTATGTGCTTTATGGTGTTCACAGTGAGCTATGTGCCTTATGGTGTTCACAGTGAGCTATGTGCCTTATGGTGTTCACAGTGAGCTATGTGTCTTATGGTGTTCACAGTGAGCTATGTGCCTTATGGTGTTCACAGTGAGCTATGTGTCTTATGGTGTTCACAGTGAGCTATGTGCTTTATGGTGTTCACAGTGAGCTATGTGTCTTATGGTGTTCACAGTGAGCTATGTGCTTTATGGTGTTCACAGTGAGCTATGTGCTTTATGGTGTTCACAGTGAGTTATGTGCCTTATGGTGTTCACAGTGAGCTATGTGCCTTATGGTGTTCACAGTGAGCTATGTGCCTTATGGCATTCACAGTGAACTATATGCATTATAGTGGCTATATACATTGGAGTGTTCACATTTAGATATGTGTCTTATTGTGTTCACAGTGAGTTATGTGTCTTATTGTGTTCAAAGTGAGTTATGTGCTGTATGGTGACTGTATAAAAAAATGTTTAGTGGGAGCAATATGCTTAAGATTGTAACTTTGAGAGAGAGTATTTATTTTGAATTGTTGACCATAAATTGTACCAACTTTGGAAATACAGAGAAAAGGATTATTATAATTTTATGCAAAGTATACAGTGTCAATCAATTATCAATAAATATATGCATATGAAACCTAACTGGTGCCTTCTGATAAGCTGTCATTCACTTAATGGGCATTGTTAAGCAAACATAGAATCCATTAAATCTGTTGCTAAGTAACAGGACATTAAAAGCAGGTACATCAAAATCCAACAGTATATAAACAGGGGTCATATCATAAGGTCAGGTTATGTGTGATTCTCTCATAAAATATAACTAGAACAAAATTTCTCATCATACATTTTGCATTTACTCTTTTTTGGGGGAAAAGCAATATAAATCCACTATATTAATTCTAAATATTGTTTTAAATCAATGGACTCACAAGCAATGTGGTTCAGTCTCACCTACAATATTCACCAAGACAAATACTTTAATCTATTAATTATAATACACTGTCATGAAACTCCAATAGATAATGGTTGGTGTGATTCATTAAGAGAGGTTGTTGTTGTTGTTGCTGTAGGGTTTAACACAATGCTTTATCACACTATAGGCTATACATGGTGGCCAGTATTAATGGTGGAGGAAGAACCCAGTGAAAACCCCCGGAAAGAACCACCGACCCACGAGAAGCTACTGGCATGCTTTCTCACATACCCACATACCCACATTGGCAGAATCTGAGACTCAAACTTGCGCAGACAGAGGTGAGATGGCAGTGATCCATAATGGTAAGCACTTTAGACCATTTGGGCAATCAGGGCCCCCCATTAAGAGTGGTAAACAAATTGTAATCAGTATATATACACATACTGTACAACCTAGTACTGATATACACACATACCTCAAAACCTAGTACTGATATACACACATACCTCACAACCTAGTACTGATATACAGAAATACCTTACAAACTAGTGCTGATATACACACATACCTCACAACCTAGTACTGATATACACACATACCTTACAACCTAGTACTGATATACACACATACCTCACAACCTAGTACTGATATACATAAATACCTTACAAACTAGTGCTGATATACACACATACCTCACAACCTAGTACTTATATACACACATACCTTACAACCTAGTGCTGATATACACACATACCTCACAATCTAGTACTAACATACACACATACCTTACAACCTAGTACTAATATACACACATACCTTACAACCTAGTACTGATATACACATATACCTTACAACCTAGTACTGATATACACACATACCTTACAACCTAGTGCTGATATATACACATACCTGAGTATGGCTATATCCATATACATGTACAGCAAACTCCATGAGTATGGCTATATCCATATACATGTACAGCAAACTCCATGAGTATGGCTATATCCATATACAGTAGACCACAGTTGGGGAGGTCATACACCAGATTTATGGGAAATCATGGCTTTGAAATTTGAGGTGCAAATGATTTAGTCCTTACCTAAAGTAAAACAGATTTATAAGTTCTTTAGTTGAAGTTCATTTTAAACATCTAATTTAATCATTTAATATACACAACTGAAATGGTTAATTTTGCTAAATATGCATGTTGTATGCATTCCATTTGCAATTTTGTTATCATCTCATTATTTTTCATTTCCAACCTCAGAAATGCATTTAGATTTTGCATTATCAATTCCATCATTTATTACCTTAGGTTTTGCTTACTTGAAATGAGAAGGAAATATATTAATCAAATTATGGGTTTTCCATTTTCAAGTAAAGCATGCACAATTTGCAGAAAAATTCATGTTTGGTCAAGCTAGTTAGATTTGATCCTTTATGTGTATAAGCAGCAGAGGGGGTGAATCAGACATCTCTAATTGGGTAAGATTTTAAGCAAAATATTTTAAGTCTCCTTTTGCCAAATGGAGCCTTAACAATTTTAAAGCCCTATTTGTCAAATTAGGGGTTTCTCAAAACCTCTTGGCTTTAAGCAAAATATTTTAAGTTTCCTTTTGCCAAATGGAGCCTTCCTCGAAAAGCGTAAAAAAAAGCGTCGATTCAGTAAATTCCTCGAAGACGCCATTCAGCCTCTCTGCTGCAGCTATGGGTTAACAATTCTTTTTACAAGATTCAGTAAACGATTTTAACCAAATATTTTATCAAGTTCGACGCGATATCTTGATCTCGGGTCAAGTAAATTTATTGCTACAAATCCATGTGGGACTGACTGAGCGTGACTAAAGAAATTTCTGAAGAGATTATGATCCATATCACCGCTGCACCAAGTTTGCCAAATATTTCTAAGAGTATGTGTATCACTCCGTTGAATACGGCAAGAATATTGCAGTTATCTCTGATTACTTTTGGTACTTGTGTGTATCGTTGAGTGACATATATCATGTCAGTGCTTTTATGCCTACCTCTGGAAAATATCCTAGTGGGATTCTTTTGATTATCTAACATGATATCATCATATACGACTAAATTGTTAATATCTCCATCAATATCATCAATGCTTGGTGCTTCATCGATATCGGTTATAAACTCAATAATACCCTCGCCGGATTCTTCTACCGCTTTATCGTTAAAATCTTTTAATACATTGTAACACCGCTGATCATCTAGACTTGGAGCTATCAAATACAACTTGTCCCATTTCATCCATCTCGTTATTAAATTAAGTAACAATTGTGTCTTACCACTTCCAGATGGTCCGATTATAATCATTCTAATAGAATTCGGCAATATCGCATGGTGTTTAATAGGTTCCCGTCATCGGGTAGCTGAATAATCAATTACATTCATGTTATTATATATAAATTATGGATCTATATTGTGTGAAGTGTAAGGCGCGTACTGGCACAGATGACCTGACGATGATTACAACTAAAAATAACCGATCGGCACTTTCTGGTAAGTGTGTACAATGCATTACAAAGAAATTTAGATTTGTTTCCCTTGATAAATCAAAGGGATTAAAAAAAAAACAAGGAGGTGATATTGCAGCCAAGATAACTAAACTCCCGGGAACACCATGGGCAAAGTATCCAGGAGAAAAACATCTTCCAGGGTATAGTTATTGTGGACCCGGGACTAGACTCAATATCAGACTCGATGATCAAAATCAACCTCGACGTGGTGAAGAACCATTAAACGCCATTGATAAAGCATGTCATGCTCATGATGTCGCTTATAAAAGCAGCAATCTGCAATACAGACATATTGATTCACGCGTTAAATTCTATCACTGATAAATCCTTCAAAGGAAAATTGGCTTCATGGTTAGTAAAATTGGCAATGAAAGGTAAATTGATGTTAGGTGCCGGTAATTAATAACAACATGGAATCTATTTATTATTCTCCAAAAGGATACTGGAGGGGTAAAGCAGCAATTGGTAAACTTGCTAGCGCCACGAAGGTGAAATATACCACTGCAGGGGATTGGTTATCCAAACAGGCAATATGGCAAATTTATCTACCACTGCCTAAACAAATTAACTACTCGCATTTTGATGTGACTGTTCCTAATGAAGTTCATCAGGCTGATATATTATTTCTGCCACATGATGGTGGTTACAAATACGCGTTAACTGTAGTTGATGTTGCGAGTCATTACAAACAAGCAGAGCCGCTAGCGACGAAATCATCAACTGAAGTAGCTTCTACGTTTGAAAGGATTTATCGAAGGGGTCCTCTGCGCTGGCCAAATCTATTACAAGTTGATCCTGGCAAGGAATTTCAGGGTGTAGTGTTATCAACAATGAAGCATCATAATGTCACTATCAGACGAGGGCATACTGCACTACATCGTGATCAGGCAATTGTTGAATGATTTAATTGTACACTTGCTGAGCGGTTATTTGGATATCAATATGCGAAGGAATTCATCCAGGATAAACGATCTCGTGAATGGGTCAAGAGGTTACCAGCTGTGATTACCGCGCTGAATAATGAGATTACTCGAACAATCAACATGAAACCTAACAATGCGATTAAAAAGAAGTATATACCAGTAAAACCGCAAAAAGATTTTTCAAAACAACCAATACTCGGTAATGTCACTGTTAGGTATTTATATGAACCAGGAGAGCTCGAAGGTGGTAAAAACAGAGCTACTGATCCTATTTGGAGTGTCACCGTGCATAAAATATCCGGCATAACACGATCCACGGGTAGGCCAGCAATTTATAAATTGGATTCAACTGCTCCTCAGCGAGGATTTACTCGACAACAACTGCAAGTGATACCCAAGGACACTCAAATTACCACCACATGGTCTTAACTAGCACCTCTGCGTCTATTGCATTCAAGACAAGTCAGCATCACATTATCTCTAGTATGTCCTATGCTGCTATCTTTTCTGTCTACGGTAAATTGGCAAGGATCCGACCAATACCAACGCATTATACAATTGCAACTCGCGCAGTGATTATTCTGCTGTTGCTTCAGCGTAATTATTAATTCAGCATCAATATCAAATTCTCTGTTATTTTTCTTATCCTGCTGTTTATAACCAGCGAGTTTTTTTTTCTGATTATATCATCACGTATATCACTTATTGTAGTGTCATATCATCTCCTGACTCTGTCAGGACAATTCTTCGAAGCTGATTTATTCTTTGTACTCTGGACACTGCGAGATGAACTAAATTTGACCACTCGATGTAATTATCCACCATCCAAACAATTGTATCTGATATAGTCAATCCCTGTGAATTATGTATTGTCGCTGCGTAACCTAGCGTCCATGGGGATTTATCGACGACGCTGATATCAACCAGTACAATATCATTTAACACTAAATTCTGCTTCTCTGTCAAGCCTGGAATATCAACTTCAATATTCTGTTTTCGTGTATCCGAAGGCCTATAACACAGTGGTGTTGGAAGTGTTGCAAATTTTTCTTTGTGTGTTTCAAATAACTTCATCTGAAGTGTGTCTCTGACTATTTTTCTACTTGCAATTATCAAATCATTTGGTCTCCACGCTTCCCAAAAATCATTCATGGGAGTTTCCGAAATTATGTCAAGCGCTATCTCACATTGGATTCAATCTGGTTGTAATAAAATTAGTTTCTTGAACTCTCGTAATTGTTCATCAAGTGCTCTATGATCGGTGTTAATTTCTTCATAATAGTCTACAAAATTCTTTAGCCAATCATGCGGGGATAAACTGACAAATGGTGGTGGTTGACCATGATCGCCGCACATGACGACTTTTGTGTTCGCGTGCAATAACCAATCAAGAAATTTTTGTAATACATCTAATGACACTGTGCATATCTCATCCCAAATTATGACTTCAGGAATAAATTTCTCACCCATTCGTTCAAGAGTCCATTCATCGCCTTTCCATCGAAAGAAACTGTCATAAGTACAAGGATTTACCCCTCATTGTTTCATCTCGCTGGCAAGTCTGTGCGTCAGTGTTAGCACAATCATGTTTGATTTCCCTCGAAATAATTAAATCGCGCGAGTTGTCTTCCCTGACCCGCCACAACCGTTTAAATAAACTGTTTTATATCTACATATTGGATCAGATATCTGCAGTGCGTTAGATAGTTCTGATATTTTATCACCTTTCAAATATTTATCCTCAATCGTAACATCTGCTGATTCGGAATAATCACACGGTATTTTCCGCTTAATTCTCCATGATCCCCAACTCTCGTCACAACTAGTGAATTCAGCCACTGCTTCGCTGTGTTTCATATCTATGTAAAATGAGTCAGTGGCAACTCTAACTGCGGTGTCAGGAAATCTATTTATCATTGAAAATAAATTGATAGGAGCATAAGCCAGCATAGATGCCCTCAAATGTGTATACTGAAGACTGTGTCCATCGCTGTAAGTAACAATTGTACCAAATTTTGTTCCATCGGACAAGAAAGCATCTTTACAATCGATGCATATACTCTTAGATGTTATATCCGTGATTATAAAATCGTATTCGACGTTATCTATAATCAATCGTGAAGAATATCTGTTATTGTCGTATTTTCCACCCTGAGTAAATTTACCGATTATTCTTCTACCGAGATCTTTTGCGTCTTTGTTTCTGATTTCATATAACAGTTTGGACCAATTTATGATATATTCTTCGTCGAGATCGGGGAATTATTTTCGTTGTTTGCTGATTATACTATCTAGATCAGGTTGTGGTGGTAACCAGACCTCAGTCTGTGCTAAATATGATATAATTGCTTCACCGACAATCAGCGATATCAGCATGTTGCAATCGATCAAATACCGTAATAGCACTATTGGCATCCAATGTTTTTCAGACATGTGTCTACCAATCCAAAATTAACAACACAGATGAGGTCCTTTAGCTAATTCAAATGATACCACATGAGCGAATCCGGTTAATGTGGCAGTGGTCCATTAATAGCAACACGGGCCATCTCATGTGTGGGATGTCCAAATCGCTTGAAGTATTCAGCACATTCACCGTACCCGAGAAAACTCCCGGGATAACACGCGACTATATCAACCGAAATAATAGTTTTGGGTTCATATTTTGTATTCCATAATCCGCCGTGGTTATATTCATTGCAGCTTGATTTGATGTCTGTGAGAAATTCAGCTCGCATTGGTTTCCATGTGTTTTTCTTTCTCGCAAAATGAGCTGCAACTGACGGAATTGTAAAACAGTTGTTAGTAATTGTTCGTTGTCGAAACTCTTCGAGAAATTACTGGCTAGTTTTTTCATCTTGTCATGGAGGGCTTTGGTACGGTATAATTCTCGATTGGGTCTTACAAACTGATCGAATCCACCCTCGGGGTTTTCAGCACTGTGAAGTAACCACACTGACACAGGATCGTTTTTACTCAACTGGTGAATAAAATCAAATAATTTCTCTTCTCCGGAAAATTCTACGGGTATATATTTCATGGTTCTATCCCGCGGAAATATTGTTACCGTAGGTGACCATGCGTGTTCATTATGATCATTAATTTTGATTGGGGTTCCTTTTGATTTATATTTCGGTTCGTATAATACTTCGCCGGTTATCGTCATTACTGATATTGGGAATCTTAATGATGTTTCTAATTCGGCTATATCCTGGATCGTTGCTCCGTTCTTCCTAACTGTTAATTCCCATTCATTTAGTCTCTTACGTCTTAGATTAGTCAATTTGTTCCCCCGGGATGCATTTGTGAAGTGTTCTATTATTTGTTCTGCTACACAGTTCAGCAAGTTTCATCGGTGCTAGTTTTTTAATACTCGGTTTATCATTTAACGGATATATCTCATAAACAACTGCTGTTACAGGATAAGATCTTTCATAATACAGTTTGTCAATTCCAGTCAAAATTCCTGGTTTAGAATCCTGACTCACAGCGACAATTTTTTTATTCTTCAAGATGGGTTCAAATTTATCCCTGATAATCCAATCTCCCGTGTCTGAGTGGATAATGAATTTCACTCTAAAAAATACCTTTTCCATGTAAGATGTGAGATTATCACTGCTGCTCTTTCGTCGTTCATGGTAGCATCAACTTCACTATTGATTCGAAATGTCTACCAGCAGTGAGATGCTCCATCACGCTTGAATTCATTAAAACAATCGCTGATTTTACCCAACATGGTTCTATCACGAATTTTACCCTTTGGTGTATCAGAGACTCTATCAAGATTGAATTTAGCATTTTTCCTAGGCGTAATTTTCGATAATCTCTCGAATTCCTTCATGCTATAATTAAAACAAGTATTTAAATAGAGAATCTATATGTAATGAATCATTGCAAATGGCTTATGATTGGATCAGTAACCCCGTGTAACAAATCATGCAGAAAGGAGTTCTGTGGATATCATATGCAAAGTTTTAGACGTGGAAGCCTTGGCCCGATCCCTTGTATACGATGTGGGGTAGAGGTGCGTGGTAAATCACAGTTGTGTCTCGGTTGTGGTGGTAAGCGATATAGGGAGTTGAAGCGTTACTATGATAATAGAGTTAAAAACTCCATCAAAGATTCCACTAAGAACTCCATCAATGACTCTACCTCTGACAGCGTCCTTGACTCCATCAACGACAAAATCATAAAAACTCCTCAAGACTACATCGGAAGATTTCCAAATGTAATCATTAGACCAAACAATGAATTAGACAAATATTATTATGTATACAAATGAACCAAGATTTCTGACCGCAATCCTTGATCAGCAACTATGAGGCATCCAGTGATGGTATTGTCAGACATCGTAAACTGAAGAAACCAGTTGGTGCTATGAATAATCAAGGGTAATTGAGGTTTACCGCTGGAGGGAATATACATCTTAATCATAGAATCATATATGAATGTTTCCATGGATTGATCAAGGATGGTTTTGTTATCTATCACATTGATTCCAATTCTAAGAACAATTCTTTATCAAATCTGCAGGCTATCTCACAAAGCGAAAATTTAAAACGAGGAAAGACTGGACAATACTCGAAAAAAGCGAGACCTGTAAGATCTTTTAATACAACAAATAACGAGGAAATAGTATTTCAATCAATACCTAAGGCCGGTAGGTATCTCGATATTTGTCCACCTTCTATTCAATGCGTCGCAGAGGTAATTTATCGATCTGCGATTTCAAAAAAGACCGGACAAAAAATTCAATTCGTTTATGCATAGACATCCATCTCTGGAAATATATTTTTCATATTAGAAGTATATAATCATCAATAATATGAATTCTCAAAATATCAATGAGGTTATAACCGAAATTTTAGTTTTGAAATCTCAAGGGATTTACATATCAGATGGTTTAAACTGCGATCAAATTATGTCCGACTTCCAGGACATTGAATACGGCGCCAACAATAACAAATATGTACTACCCAAACAATATGCACTGATAAAACGAATTCAGAATTCAATTCGCGATTCCCTTCTATGCTGTGACGACATCAGTAAGTTTGTCCCGTTATTTACTATCGTGGAAAAAATAAGAAAGGAATTAGGGAAGGAATAGGAAGTAAAAAGAGTAATTAATTCTAAAATCAGAAATATAAGATTGTTAATTGAACAAAACGAAAAAAACCTTCGGATGGTCTGTTTTAGTCAACAATAGCGGTGAAATTATATATTCGCATTTATCAATGAGTGTTTTACTACAAGGATGTTGTAAATATTTTTTATTACTGAAAGTTTCATAGTAAATACTTTTTTTAGTCGTATTTGACCGATTTTGGCCATTTTTTGACTGATTTTGGCCATTTTTGACTGATTTTAAGTGGTGTCGGTCGGGTCAAAACGTCGATGTTGCATGGAATTTCCCGTAGACTTTTCCACCTAAAATTATTTGCATGATGTTTTAGGCCAAAAACTGACTAAAATCAAGCAATGATGACTAAAAAATGATCAAAAAACGACAAAAACGACCAAAAATGACTATTGGTGTCAGTCGGGTCAAATGGTCGATGTTGCATAGGATTTCTCGTAGACTTTTCCACCTAAAATTATTTTTGGGTGACAAAATCATTTCAATTAGATTGAAATCTCTTCGTACACTAATTGGAAAATTGTTTACGATTTCAATAATGGTTAATGAGTCATTAACGACTAGATTGGCTCGTGAGCGACTAGGTGCGATTAAAAAATTTATACCAATCCGCGACTCTGTCAGGAATAAACTGCAAGCTAGACAGAGTTTACAAACTGACTTTTCTGTGGGATCTGAAGAATTGTTTAAACCAATAGCCACAGCAACAAAGGGGGTGTTATCAGCTACTGAGCGTGCTATATGGGGAGATATTCCCGAGACGGGGGAAAAAAAGAAAAGAAAAACCTCTTATTGATGAAATTGAAAAAATAGCAGCGGAAACTGAACAAACAAAACAAGCTGTACAAAAACTCGGCGGCGATGTTAGTGAACCACCTGAATCAAAAAGAACAGTAGATGATTTACACGCGAGATTTAACGAGGAAGGGTTAGCAGCCATAGATAAGACTGATCCAGCAGAAATTCCTGCGCTTGTTGTTGCGACTTATGAAAACAGAAAAAAATGTTGAAACCAGAACATCATAAGTATATTAAAGATATAACTCATTGGGCTGATGTATTCTACAAAATCAAAACTAAAACAAGTCAAATTTATAAGAATAAAGATGCATCATACATAGAATATATCAAGGCGGTGGATATAGTGAATAATCAATATGAAGAGTTTAAACAACAACAAAAACCGCAAAAATTGCAAAGAAGAAGACAACATCATTCAAAGAAAATATCTTTCTCGCCTAGAAAACAAGGAGAATCTCAACAACAACTATCACCCCAAACTTCGCTTGGATCATTGAATATATCATCTGATCAAGATGAAGATGATGTTGAATTTTTTTTTAAGGATTTACAAAGTCGAGAAACACAGGGTGCAACCGGGGAGGGATTTTCTAAATCTGAAAATCAAAGATTTTCGAGATTCCAGTGGAATTTCAGGTAGTGGTTTAGTTAGTTGTCCTGGTAATATTCTCAGTGATATAGCACGATTAGAAGTTCTCATCGGAGGAAAACGAGCTGGAAATAACTCACCGGAAATAATCAATGAAGCAGTTGATATCTGCATTCGGTTATTTCAAGGTGGCATCACGAGCATTGCAAGATATCGAGATTTCATTGATGAGTTAGTTGAAAATCCTACGAATTATTACAGCGACTGAAAATCTCTTGGATTTTTCATTAGATAAATATCATTTTAATAAGAATGATCATATACTACAACCATGATAAACCAACCAGCGTCTATGTAGTAAACTCGCGGTTTCCAGTTTAAAGAACATACTATGGTTATTGTCTCGGTGATACAATTGCAGGGTTATTTACAAGAATGGCTCCAAAAGTGGCGCCGCTAGCAAAACAGTTATCGATGAAAGCTATTGATGTTATTCGTGATAAGGGTATTAGCGCTGTTGAAGATGCTGCCGGAAAAGCGTTTTCAGCCGCTCGGGATAAACTAACAGCGCTAGTTCGACGGCGAAAATCCAAAGGATTTTCAAAACCAGGACCACTACCATCTACAGCGGATATGCCTGCGAGTGTTAGTAAAATTATAAATAACGCAGTGGATCAGAAACTATCGTCGCTGATGACTCCGTCGTTGACAGCAAGTGACCAGGATAATATAACCGCAAATATGATAGCGGGAAGTGGCTTAAAAAAACACGACGACGTCGACGATGATTTAGACCAACGAGTATATAATAAAATGTTCAAACGGTCACCTGATACAGCGTTTGATATGGACGCCCCAGTGCTCAAGAATGATTCCGTACGTGATTATCAATTCTATTCTTATCAAGCTATACAAGCAAATCTGCGATCAAGAACTGAACTTCAAGTTCGTGATACCAGTAAATACTTTCTACCTGCTGAAGCATTTATTGAAGTGGAAGGAGAACTTATAACAGCTGTTGATACTTCTGCTGTACCAGCACCATACGCAGATGACCCAAATATCAGAGTTGGTTTTGTCAATAATGGTATCATGGCGCTATTTGAAAATGCAAGATATCTCATTCATGGAAGAGGAATTGAATCTACTGAGCGTGAGGTTGATGTTCCCACAACAATAATCGGGTTAGCGAGATATTCCGATGATTATACAAGAGCAGCGGGTCCATCTATGATGTTCTCTAAGGATATCACTGATAACGCTGATCACATCCAGTATATTAAATTACGAGCAAGACCAGCTGTTCCAATCGATGCTGATCAACCAGTTAGTCCGGAACACGAAGTAAGACCAGCTGAGGCGTTTGATATCATAAAAAGCGTTAATCTCAATTACAATCTAGGATTTGCAACACGCGTAGCAACATTGAAGATGCCTCGTGGACAGTTTTCATGCGCGATTCCACTACATCACATATTTAGATTCTGTAGAAACGTCCGAAACGTTATCTATGGAGCGAAGCATGCAGTAGTACTCGTGAGAAAGGGTACCGACAATGATGCAATCTGACGCGGTGCTGGTGTTACCGCCGGTAAAGTTATATTAACAAAACTATCACTGTGGATGCTAGTACTAACTCCATCAATCACAACAGAAGGACGATTACTATCGTTTATGGATCAAGGTGGAAAGTCGTTGCTGAGTTGGCTAACAACGAGTACAGATACCAAGGATTCTGATGTTGATAATACATTTACATGGAACCTGGCAGCGCGACAAGGTGTTTCAGCTCCGCGTCATATATTTGTTGCGCTACAGAATAGAAATCGATTAGGCTCTCAAGAACGCAGCCATATGATATTTGATCAATTAGGTGTCAGTGATGTCTCGTTGAGAATAAACGGACAACAGGAACCATCCGAGGATATACAACTTGATTACGAAACCAACCATATTGCACGCGTGTATCATCGTGTGTTGACATATATGGCGCGCGATCAAAATGTTGATACTGGTCTGCAAATATCACAATTGGATTTTAAAAATCTGTATCCGATTTATTACTTTTCGCTGCAACATCTTGACTTAACAAGACAATTCGTCGTTGATATACACTTTAGAGCTCGTATAAAACCTGGCGGTGTTAATTATAGAGCGGTTGCCGTCATTCTCAGCGATAAATGAATGCTACTCGAAGGTGTTGGTGGACGAATGAGAGTAATTGATGCACCAGTGGAAAATATGTAATTGAAAATCCTTTCGGATTTTTCCATTAGAATCAATCTATTATTGTATAATGAAATACAGTCATATTAATGTTGAGTTAACTCCCGGTCAACTCAAGAAATTGCAATCGGAATCAGCTAAAAAATGCGGAACTACAATAACACTGAAACCCAACCAGATGACTGGCAGAGCGAATAAATTGTCGCTGAGAACTCGTCAAATAAAACACTTCAATGACGCGTTTGATAATAAGAAAGGTGTTCAGATCACTCTCTTTGCAGCTGCAATTTTGATTGCGGCAGCAGCCCCAGCGGTGGCTAAAGCGGCGGCGTTAGGAGCTGTTGGTACCGCGGCACGAATGGCACTAAAGAAAGCAACTGGGAAGGGATATAAAAAAAAGGGAAAGGGTCTAAGACTGCCAGGAACCCCGTATTCATGGTACAGCGGAAAGGGTCTATGACTAGGACCGGTTTACTAGTTGAGGAACCTTCGATTGAGGAATCTTTGACTGAGGAACCTATGGTTATGGAATCTTTGATTCCTATATCCAATTTTGATTTACTCGATGCTGCTAAAAAATTGGCCATACAAAACTTCAGAGGTGTCTTTATGAAAGATCAGTTGCCGGTACAACCAAATAACGCTGAAACCGGTATTATTAATCTCGATAACAGCACCGGACCTGGTACTCACTGGGTTGCATACGCGATTGATCCACGTGCAATTGTTTATTTCGATTCATATGGATTAGCACCGCCGAAGGAATTTAACAGCTATATAAACCGCTTAAAAACTTTTCATGAAATGAAGACTTGGTATTCTACGCTACCAACACAACAAATGAATGATCCACCAATATGTGGCAGTGAAGTATTAAATGTACTGAACGATATTTCAATATCTAGAAAACCGCCACATGTTGTCGTAAATGAATACACTAGTAATCGCTGGCGGCATTAATGATGTTTCAACGAAAAGATTTTAGAGGGATTATATATAATAACATGATTGATATTTGGGGACGACCTTTATTACCGTCAAAGAAACCAACCAAAGAAACATCTGCAACCGGTGATATAAAAAAAAAATAATCGAAGATGAAATAGCTGAGACGTTAAACCTAGCAAGTGTTGATCCCAATGAAATAGTTGTATTTCAAGATCATCAGGGTAAATTGAAATCTAGTAATGTTTCCCTGGATGATATTTTAGTTATAAACAAAGCGACGTAACCGAAGGCACTATCGCGTTGTTTTCCGATCAGGGTAAACTCAAACCAGGTGTACTTGTTTCAACTATTGTTGATAGAATTAACAATATTGACAAACCGTTATTAGATTTCCTTGGAAATCCACCCGTGACCACACTGAAACTCACAACGATAAAAGATTCTATGTTGGAACTAGCAACACTTCAAAGCAAATATGCAGATCACGTTGAAAAGTTTACATCATTTCGTAAAAATATCATCGAGAAATTCTTTGCAACCACGCTGGATAAAATTGATATACAACTCCCTGATATTCAAAAATCCATCGATGAGATAAAAAACACCATCGAGGCAATCAGGGAGGATGCAACGAGGATGATAACAATCGTTGAAAAAACAAAAATCCCTCATGCGAAAACCAGCAACGTAGTATACACGATCCAACACGGATCATTTGAGTGGACACCTACAAACAACAAATTAGATTATCACTGCAACCGTCAAAGGTATTTATCAATTAACACTAGTGACACCGACTCAATTTAATATATCATCGTCGAGTTCATCTGGGGTCAACAATATGATATCAACGATCATCGACAAGGATACAACTGAACAGTTCACGATAGCATCCACTGATAAAAATTTGGTTAGGGTTTCGGTATCATGGTATGTGGAATTCGTAGCGGGTTTGAGTAAACAATTAAACCGCTAACGGTTTCAATTGAAATCGTAAACTGATTTGGAAATAAAATGTCATCAACATATCTCAATATCGCTATGATCAGGCCAGAGAGTTTCAAACTAGACTCAAAGTATCAAGTAAAAATAAAAATTTGCCGACGAAGAATCACCGCAATTGATGCTACCGTGTACTCGGTGAGTGGTGTAATCACCGGAGCCGGTATAATACTCTCCTCGGTGACAATAATTGCCTCGATAGCTGTTCCAATTTTTATATCCACGGCAACAACAATTGCGGGAATAATTTCGATAATAACAAAAAAATTTCATCATGCAGCCAGCGTAAACTGCAAGATTACTTAATTAAATTTCATGTTATATCAACCGCGTACTCGCAATTATCCTCGATGATATCGTCGTCGCTCGATGATACATTTATATCCGATAGTGATTTCTCAGCGATGGTAAGTATTTATGATTCCGCGATGTCGAAATTAGAAATACAACATGAATATAATAACGATGACAACACCGCAGGAACTACTTCAACGATTAGTGGAGAACACAAACCCAGTACAAACCAGCATGATCTCAATAACCTCAACGAATCCTGAATTCAGTGTGAATTTCCCCACTCCGATTCCCGTGAAGGAGATAGCGTTAGCAAAACTACGAGTGTATCACAGTTGGCCTAATATTAGGTCGGTAGCATTTGGCGGCCAACAACCGAATAATTCCTTGGTATTTGCGAATAAGAATCGCGATGACGGGACTCCAGACTGGAACGTCGTTTCGATACCATCTGGGTCATACCAAATCGAACAAATCAATGCTGAATTTCAGCGTAGAATAAAATCCATTACTGGAGCAGAATCGAAAATCGCTATAACGGTTTATGAGCCGATGTTATCATCTGCGATCGAGATAAACTCGCCTAGTTATGTCGTAGATATTTATCAGAGTTCTATAAGAACAATACTGGGTTGGCCTGAAATCCCACCTCAGACAGCTTATCAAATACCCCAACCCAAAAAATCTGATTATATCACGGATGTACAATCATATCATGAAATCAACCCGTCATATGGAAATGATTTATCTGATATAAAAAATGCAAACGTAACCAATAGATTTATATTTACCGATAATAATACCATGCAATGGGATTTTATTTTTGAGAAAACCCTTGATTCATTCGTTACCATTGATTACTTCGGTGAGATTAATCAATTGCATAAGACACAACTAGAACAACTACGACGAGGCTTTCAGGAGCATCTCTCTGATATAACAAAGCCACATGATGAGATATTAAAATATGTTGAGATATTAAATCAGCTTGTATCCGATATGGAATATATCAACAAACGAGTAATTCAGGTGATAATTAATGACGAGAACGGGGATAAAGAAAAATTCCTAACTGGTTACAATATAACAGAGGTCGATTTACCCGATTTCAAGTTTCCTGGGTATAATGCAAATGAACTAAAAAAAATCTGTTAACGATCTTATTCAAGAAAACTTTTCTTTGATACTCAACAAATGGAAACAACAAACAAAAATTCTCCGGTATAATAATGACCCAGACGGAGGCGGCAGGCATGTCGCTCCGTTCAACATGAATATAACCTCGGTGATAGCATTGAATTTAGTATGTGATGTTATCGAAGGAAGCTATCAAATAAATCTCGAGCGATCAAATCAAGCTCAGCAGGGATATATTTTATACTCTTTTGCACCAACAGCTCCTCCAGGATTTCTAATCGTTGAGGATCCAACTAATCCGGTCTATATGCGATGTC